>NW_010585131.1:115647-132854 GCF_000705375.1 Tinamus guttatus
CAGGAATCCCTCACATGCTATAGGCAAAGACTGAGGAAAACTTACTGCCTCGGTGTAGCTGTAGAATGCATTGCTCACAGGTCCCGCTCAAGCACTGCTGGGCTAGACTTCTTCCCATTTTGTGTATGATCACTTGACTTCACTTATTTGCTCCTTCAGCTCCTTTGAGCTTACTTCTGCATTTGGAGCTATGCCAGCTGCAGCCACTTGGCCTGAATTAGTGGTGTATCAGAGGTCTGGAGAGCCCTGGGGTTCCCCCAAAAGCGGAGAGGATCTGCTGTTCACCACCTCCTCCCCTGAAAGATCTTTGGGCTATTGGAAGGACCTAGCAAAAGCCACATGTGGGTGTGGGTGAAATGAAGGTGTAGCTCATGCTGCAAGGGCTGGTGGGTCTGAGCAACTCCTTGGCAAAGGAAGCAGTGGCTGCAGAACATTTTCATGGATTCAAGGAGAAAGTGA
This sequence comes from Tinamus guttatus, assembly GCF_000705375.1. The sequence goes on from NW_010585131.1 coordinate 116,107, forward strand.
ATAAATACTTGAAAAAGAGATCTGTGGAGATTTACTAAACAAACAAACCTCATCTGGTTCAGGAAAATCACTTCTGGCTGTTGTTTTTATTGCATTTTACCTGAAGGCTGGATGTCAGTCCTGCTCCTGCAACCATTGATTTCCTTTTCTCTTCTCTTCTCTTCTCTTCTCTTCTCTTCTCTTCTCTTCTCTTCTCTTCTCTTCTCTCTTCTCTTCTCTTCTCTCTTCTCTCTTCTCTTCTCTTCTCTCTTCTCTCTTCTCTTCTCTTCTCTCTTCTCTCTTCTCTTCTCTTCTCTCTTCTCTCTTCTCTTCTCTTCTCTTCTCTTCTCTTCTCTTCTCTTCTCTTCTCTTCTCTTCTCTCTCTCCTCTCCTCTCTCCTCTCTTCACAAAGATAGGAGAAAAAAAAAAAAAGTGACTAAGGGAGTTAATGGGAAGAGGGAGAATTCAAATGATCAAAACTGTTAAACTAGGGACCTGGGGTGGAGGAACCTCAAACTGAGCGGCCTGACAGTGTGACCTCACACTCTCTGCAAGCAGCAAGAGCCCTGCCTGGAGATGTGGCAGAGTTGGAAATAGACCTCACAGTCAGCAGGATCAGCCTGCTGAGCCCCTTCGCCTGTTCCTGGGGCAGCCAGCTTGGCCAGACCTGGAGGAGGCCTGGAGGGTCCCATGGCATTGTGGGGACCATGGAGAAGGTGCAAATGAAAGGGTGAGAAGACCTCTCAAGAGGCTCTGGAGCAGCTGTGCCGTGGCTGGAGACAGGATACAGACAAATGAGACACCTAGTCTGGACCAGCATAGCTGTTCTTATGTTCTGCAAATGCCTAAGTGTGAGGAACTCCTCAGGAAGAAAAAGACATCCCGTATCTTCTGCTTGATCAACAGAAAAACAACATCTCACACCTGCCTTTTCTCAATGGAAAACATGGTGAGATCATGTTGAAAACAACCTACTCAACCATCCTCCCAGGGGGACGGGCAAACACGAAGCTCAGGACAGGTGCCAGTAGCAGAGCTCATTGCTGCTATGAGGTGAGCAGCAATGAACATGCCAGTCCACTGGTGTGTCATGGAGCATAGTGAAGGGTTTGGCAGGGAGCATGCTTGAAGGGGCGGAGGAACCCACTGACTTGAGGCTTTCCTGCACTGCAATAGGGTCCTCCAGCAGGGCAGTTGCTGCAGTGCAGGTCAAAGTGGAGTCTCCAGGAAAGGGCTGAAATATCAGGCAAGTGTTAGACGTGAAGTATTTTGTCTTTAAATTTATTAGTTTATTATGTCACTGTGTGACCGTGGCTAATGGGAACCACCCATGAAAACCACTCCTTCCCCCTTTAACCATTACAGAGGCTACTCAGGAAAGTGTTGTGACCTGTAATATATTACGACAAAAAAAAAAAAAAAAAAAACACAATCAGTCTTGTGCAGCTGGCGAGACTGCTAGGAGGACAACCTTCAAGGACATGCAGCAGGACCCACTTGTCCCTGCTGCCCACAGCGGGATCAGTGAGAAGAGATTTGGCACAGCAAAAGTGCAGAAAGGTCACTTCTCAACCAAAAAGATTGCTAAGCTTCCCCCCGTGTTGTCTGCCAGCCACAGCATGGACAACTGTGGCCATAAAACCAAGTTTAAATGATCTGCTTACTTCCCCTCCAGCAGGAGAAGAGGGCAACTTTGTCAGGTTGCACCACTGGACACCCTGCTGCTGCCCTCTTGCTCATGAGGCTGTTTTGTTTGCAGCCATCACCCACACCTGAGATGGCAGAGCTCAGCATCCCCTTCTAATTCCCCTTCTACACAGTCCTCACTTTTTAATGGCACTAGATGTTCTTCTGATGGTACTAGATACTCTTCCAGGTCTTCAGAGGGTACAACGAGTTATCTAGTACCCGAGGCATTAGCAGGAGGGTGCAGGAGGCCAGCTGCATGCCAAGGACGTTAGGATGCTGAACTAGGAGACTCTGTTGGAGGCCTGGTGCAAGATGTACATGGACGTGTGCCCCAGCTGGCACGAAGCACCGACGACCTGAGCCATGAGCCAAGCAGCTCAGGAATGATTCTTGAGGGATAATTTTACCTCTTGGTGTTTTCTTTTTTTAACAAAAATAAGAAACCCAGAACTTCTTCTGTAAAAGGAAACAAAGGAAAAAAATCCCTGATTTTTGGACAAAACTATTTCCAGCAGAAAAGATTTTGTTCTGCTCTGACCCTGAGGAAACCGGAGACCCAGCATAACTGCAACGAACACATCTGATGGGGCAGGGCAGGGCACAGAGGGAAGGAAGAAATAGGCTGGCAGCGAAGCCACCATCTAGGGGACAGAGGTCTCTGTTCCACCTCGACCTGGTGAGCAAGTTGTAACTTTGGCATCATATGTAAGCTAATAAATCTGGGCTAGCCTGCTCCAGCAGAAGGTGTATGACATCCACATCCAGGAATCCCAGATTCATATCTCTGGCCATGTCAGTCAAGCAGCTGTTTTTCATCCTGGCAAATCTTGCCAGCTGCAGGGGTCAGACCAGATTGATGTTGAATAAGCTGCACTGCTCTCCCATCCTCTCTCCATGCAGTCCCTGGGGAATCAGGCTCCTCACTGCAGCCATGGGCTGTCAGAGCTGGGAAATCTCTGCTGGTCTTCACGCCTGCAAATGAAATCAGCCCTGCTTGCTCACCCATGGCCTGCCTGACAAATGATCCACATTTCAGACTTGGCTACAAACTGAGATTCTTGGGTAGTAGAAGACATCTCGTGGCTGCAAAATAAAGATTTGAGAAAGGGAACGCTGGGCCACCAAGGCAGAGCACAAGGAGTAGCACAGGTGGGAGAAAAACACCTTGACGTGTCAGTGTGAGACTGTCAGACCGCTCAGAAACAGCTGCTGAAACCTGTTCAGGAGAGACCCAAAGCCCTCCCCAGAGCACATCTGAGGGTGCTGGCTGCTATGGCCAAAGAGTTTGATGGGCAACTGAGAGCCCAAAGAATCTCCAACCTGGACAGATGCTGCTCAGGTTCCCGATGCAGAGCCCCATACTGAGAGCTGAGCCCAGCCCTGAGGTCTCAGTCCTGGCGATGGGCCCTGTGGCTTGTGGGCAGCAAAAAGCTGGGCTGGAGAAGGCTGGAGGTGGCTGCTGGCTGGTGGCCACCAAAACAGCAGGAGAGCTTAGACGGGGCTGAAGGGTGCCCAGGACCTCCTGTTGCTAGGGTGGTCTTGCTAACACAAGCATTCAAATAATCATCCTTTCAGTGTAAATATAAACAGGAGGATCTTTCCTTTCCAAGCTTTTTGGCTGCACCCGCTTCTCATTTTCTAGATGGCAAAGTAAAGGGCTTTTTGTCCAAGAGAGGTGAGAGGCAAGCGTGGTTTCTGTGCCGGGACTCAAGACAGTTGGCATCAAGGCTTTTCTCTGCAGAGCACCTAGTCCGAGTGGCAAAGCTCAGCACAGCATAGGATTTCACAGTGTGCATCCTTTGATGCTTCATTGGTCACCCCAGAGGTCTGCGTGGCCCTGCGGTCACGCTAGGTATCTGTCCAAGGTTGTCCCCACACCTTGGGGCTGGGAACTTGTTGGGCTGAGAAGCAAGGAAGGTTTTTCAGGGCAGAATAGGTTGTGGAGTTGGCCATGGACTGTGTGACACACCAGAAACATTAACTGCGACTGGCCCGTTCAAGGCTGGGCAGAGCTTAACCAGGGGACAACCAGGGCTTGGGTGAATTCTCCCATCCCTCTCCCTCTGGAGGAGTCTCCCAATCTGTTCAAGGCCTCTGCTAAGGCCCTTTGTGCATACAAAAAACTGCTTGGTCCAGTTAGCCCTTGCAGGGGCTTGCAGGCCTGTCTGCAGACACAGCCAGGTTTTCACAGACAGACTTCAGGTCTGAAGTGGAGGTTAAACAGGACCCGTTCACCAGCACATCTCTCCCTGCACTTCCACTTGCCCTTTTGACTCCTGAGTAGCTTAAGGATGGGTTTTGTACGGGATATCTACACTGGAAGCAAGGAAGGGAATATTCACACTACCCTCACACAGCAGTTTTCAGAGAAAGGAAGAGGATGAGCAGGGAAGCAGCAGCTGGCCGGGCTGCCGGCGCTGGAGCGGCTGCTCAGACTTGCCGTGTGCTGCTCATCACCAGCAGCTCCTCCAAGATGAAGCGATCCCACAGCAGATAGGAAAGTGCTGAGTGCGCAGAGGCAGGGGCCAGGGCAGGTAATGCAATGCCATGACTCAGTCCTCATCTCACTGCCATCGATGTTCTGCTCGGTTAACCCAGCTGAGCTCAGGGCAGTTACTCTTCATTTCAGAGAAGGGCAGGACTCGGCACCTCATTCTTCTCCTGGAGAAAAAATGCGGTTTGGGAGATGGAAACCACCTCATTAGGGCTTCTTCCGACAGCCTTGGTGCCTCCTAAGCCTGAATCCACGAGGCTGCAGCGTGCATGTGTGTGACTTCTGGTGAGCTCTTCACAGCAACCTCCGCCTGGGATATCAGCGCAGTTTTAATAGAAACCTGAAATTCTTGAGGCAGCTTTGGCAGTCATAGCAAATATATATGTTACACGCACAGGATGATATGAAGCTGGATTTATGGAGGAGCTCAGATATCCGCAGTTTGGGGGTGAATAATATTACCAGGTCATTGCTGTTAACCTAAAACCAAATGTTGTAAATCCAGGAAATTCGTCGCTGAGGCAGAGCACTGGGGAATCTCAGGCATGTCAGGAATGCAGGGGTCAGGCCCAAAACACCTGTAGGGAGACCGGGGAGGGAAGAAAGGAAGCATGGCTTTAGAAGGGGGTTAAATCTACCCTGGTCTCAAGCGAGTGCATTGCTGCCGTGCCACCGCTGTGCTGTGTCACTGCTGAGCAAGAGAGAGCACCGCCAGCAGCACAGTGGAGCGGCTGTGTCCCCCTGACCAGGAGTGTCAGTGACAGTGACTTGGAGGTGGGGATGGGGTGCACCTCCATGGTGGGGTCCCAATGAGGGGGTTCCTCTGCTCTATGAGCCAGGCGGGTGCATGGAAGCTGCAAGGTGCCACCACTTTTCAGGGGGGCTTGGAAGCAGGCGGTGGGTCCCATAGGGGTAGCTCCAGCCTCTGTACTCCCCACACCAGGAGCAAGGTCCCCAGGGGGGCTGGTTGCTCACCTGATGCCCTCCTGCTCCGCAGTGATGGGGGCTGCAGGGTGCATCCATTCACCTCCTTCCTGGAGTCCTCCAGGGGCTACGCGGAGCAGTGGGATCTGAGGACAACCAGGGCAAACCCTCAGTGTAAGACCAAACCACATAGGCTTCACAGTGGCCGGATCCATGTCCTTCGCCATACACCTTTCTGCCAGAGATGCCATCTGACAGGAGGACAAGCACTTGTGCAGCAAGAAAACGTGCGGCCACAACGGTCCTGGGAAAGGGGCCTGATGAAAGCCACTGGGACCTGGCTTGCTGCCCAAGCCCTCTCGGTGCAGGGGAGGAAACCAGCAGCACCCGAGTGCTGCCGGGGACTCAACCAGCCGGCCGCGCTCCCGCAAAGGGGCTTTACTCCGGGCTGCCTCCCCGCTTCCAGCTGTCACTCGCTGTTTGCATCAAGCCGCTGCAGCCAGAGCCACCCCTCAAAGCTCCCGGACTTGCAATTAATCCCTGGTGACAGTTTGCGCCCTCCGTACACGAGCGTTAACCCCTTGGATGCTGCCTGTGCACAGGGGGCTGCATGGAGGGCTGCGCTGTGCAGCGGTTCTTCAGCTCCGCATCTCCTTTCATTGTGGGCTGCCCACGATCCCCCTCAGCGCCCGCTCCTGCAAAGTGATGGAAAAGGACAAATATTTATCCTCACTGCAGCAGCAGCCCTTTGTCTTTCCCACACTGTCATCAGGCTTTTCCAGGCCTGGCTTTCAGGAGGGAGAGCGTAAGCAGATACTATATAAGGGTAAAAGCCAGTTTGGGCAGCCGTCGGCTTTCGCGCTTGCAGCATTCCTTGGAGGAGAGGCTGGGGTGGCGGTGGGGATCATGGCCCCTCTGCGCACTGGGTGTAGTCACGGTGTTACCAGGGTCCACTGGCTTCCTCTGTGCCCTGGGATGGCTGTCACAGCCTGAGCTGCAATTAAAAGGAGGCCATTTCTGACCGTCGCTGCAGTGCAGAAAGTTTGCAGGCCTTGCATGGATGTGTCCTGCAAATGGGACCAACCGGAAGAGAAAGAGACTGGCCCAGGGTGCATGGGCCTAAGTTTGGTCCCAAGCCCAGAGGTGGCCGTGCGCTTCATGGGGACACGTGAGCAGCGCCTGGGTGCTGCTCGCACGTGGCCTGCACGTTCCAGGCTCTGGTAAACCATCCCGGCACGTGCAGCCCCCACTGCTGGGTCTCCAGATGGATCCAGCTCGAGAGGCCACTGGAAACCTCCCTTTTCCAGCCTTTTTTTAACCTCCTGCTTTGGAAAGCCTGGGCTGGAAGCACTGAGCTATAAAAGTGTCTTCCACCAGCCAGAATAGGTCTTGGGAGGCCAGAGCTGCAGCCAGTGCCCGAATCTGCTGCCCTGGTTCCGGTGTGCAAGCACAGGGCTGTTTCCAAAGGAAAGGCAGGAGAGAAGGGACTGTAGCCACTCTCTCCCTCTGCCAGGTGACTTGAGGGCAGGGCATTTTTAATATTGGAAAGAAATAAATTGGGACCTGACTCCTGGACTGTCGAACGCTCCTTTGGCTGCGGCAGAGGGTAACTGCTCATCAGCCTTTCACCGTTTATGGATTACCTTGCTACTGTGGATTACAATGTTATCCCGAGCGGGTTTGTCTCCCAGACATCCTGCAATAGCTTAACTTCTGTCAAGAACTGCTTTTTTTTCTTATTTTCCCCCCACTCCACAGCAGATTCAGCTTGGAGAGCTGCCAGAGACCTTTTTAAGCATTACCAGAAGGGCTGGCAGGAATTCAGCACTAACTCATTACAGGTCCTGCGCCCGTTCAGCTGGGGGTGACGCTTGCCCTCTTTTGGGACCCTGACAGAAAACCTAAATTAAAAGGGGAGGAGGGAGAGGGAAGAACCCTGAGGAAAAAAAAATAATCCCGACAAGGATATGTGTGTTAACCCCCACCCTTTCCTCCCTGTCAGCCTCAGCTCCTCTTGCAGATCGATGGCCCTGTTACTGCAGCATGGGCTCCACTGAAAGTGTCTCTGGTCACTGCTGCCCGTGCTGGTGACATGGATGTCCCACAGGCGCTCGAGTCGGGGGCCATGAGGCTTTCCTCAGATCCCAGCCTCTGCTCTTCTCCTCTGTGCTATTTCATCTGCTCTGCTGATGTTTTACAACACAGAGCTGCGCTTCCTAAGCCCAGGCCCCACGCGAGCACTGCTGCCGTGGCTGTGCTCACAAGGCCCCAGGCTCCTTTCTGGGTTATTTTGCGCAGAAAATTCACTCAGCTTCAGCAGAGCCGTGGTGGAGGGCTAGCAGACACGGAAGATAGATATTGTCCAGGTGGAAAACAACATGAATAAAAGAGGTGTTTTATTTTTCTCAGGATGAGGTTTCATCTCCACCTTACAATAAGACCTATCAGTGATGAAACACTAGGTACATGCAATAAAGAATAAATTTATAAAAATGACACAAATCTGAGCTACCATCAGAGCAGAAGATTCTTATCAAGCTCTTCTCAGATGTAAATACCCATGGAGGAATCATAGAATCCTTAAAGCTGGAAGGGACCTTTACAGATCATCCAGTCTAACCTCCCTGCACACACCCAGGAAAGGAAGGATATCTCCAAAAAATACCAAGCATCCCAAATACCTCAGAAGAGATGGGAGAGTTGCAGCAGCTGTTTCCAGGTTACATTAAATTTATTTTCCAGGTGGGTTTGCTAAACTAATGCAGCTGAGCTCTGTGGACTCTCCTCAGTCAGCCGGAGGATGGATGAGTGAAGGTGGCTGCAATTACTCTTAGGCTGTTCTGAGAATAACCTGATGGGGAGCTTGTACCGTGTAGCCAGACCCAGCAAGAGACCATTTAGAAAGAGCAGATCTTCCTACGGTGCCTTCCAGCAAATTCAAAGAAAATCAAAGTTAACATTCTGGATAATTAACAATTTGTTTGTTTTACAAACAACCTTTTCAAAAGCTCAGATCAATCTTACCCATGTTAAACATTTTAAAAAGAAAAAGCACAAGTCCAAAATAAAAAAAATACAAAAGCCAAGTCCAAAATAATAATAAAAAATCATTTCATTATTCGCAAATTGCTTTTAGCTTCATCTGTTTCCTAAGGCTCTAAAAAGCATCATCATTACTGTACTCAGCCCTTCTTGGCATCTGTAAGTTGGGAGCAATCGTTGATTGGCCCTGGTTTCCAGTGCTGCTGACACTGGACTTTCCCAACCCCACGGTGGGAAGTGGTGATGAACATGGGAATGGAGTGAGGGTCATGGAAATGAGGCAGTGATCATGGCACCAGCGTGTGGGTCACAAGAACGGGCCAGTGATCTCAGAAATGGGGCAACAACCATGGACACTGAGTGATGATCTCAGGAACAGGTGTATAATCTCAGGAAGAAGGCGATAGTCATTGAAAAGGGATGATGAGCATGGGAATGGAGAAATGATCTTGGAATAGGCCATGACTTTGTGAATAAGGAGATAATCTTAGGAATGGGGCAATGATCTTAGGAATGGGGTGATGATCCACTACTGGAGATGCACGCAAAGACACCATGCTGCAGCCAACAGACTGCACCGTTCCCTTCCTGTCACATCCAGATGCAAATCATGCAGGGAAATACCCTGCTTGCCTCGATGCTCTGCAGTTCCAGCCCCAGGAATAGTACGTTTGTACCTCTGGGAGCTACTTCTACGGCACCCAAAAGCTTTGTCATCTTCCTGGTGATTGCCTCCTACTCTTCCCGTGCAGTGCCCATATTTGCAGCCCACGCAGCCCATGGTGGAGTCTTGCAGGAGGTGGGCAGCAAGGGAGGAATTTTAAAACTTGTCGCAAGACTGAGCACGAGCTGAGCTGTCCCTGGTGAGACTGGCTGGCGCATCCGGTGCTCTCACGCAGCCCTTTGCAGATGCAGAGACAGGCTGCAGCTTTCAATCCCATTTCAGCGTGCCACCTCAAGCAAGGCAGCACACAAATTCCAGGGATAACCACATCAACATCTTGCTCCTTCAGCCCTTGGGTGGCAGGACTCGGGGACAAGCCACGGCTGCCCATGGAGCTGGCCTTGGTCACGCTTTGCAGGCTCTTCCTGGGGTTAATGGTTCATAATCCTGCTGATGTGCATTTCCCTGAGGGAGTTCAATCATCCGGCTGGGAAGCAGAGATCAATTCCACTCTTTTCCTCTCTCCAGCCCAGGGAAGGGGTTAGCGCATGAGCCGAACCATTACAAAGTCAATGACAAGCTGATAGCTGGATATTGGCTTGCTAATTAAACTGGTAGGGTTCAGTCAATCATTAAATTGGATTGAATTAAATTGAATTAAATTGTCGCTGTGGGCAAAGCTCCCTGGGGGAGCACGGGAATCCCTTGTATGGGAAGAACTGGGAGCCCCAGAGCCCTGTACATCAGAGTACACAGGTATGCAGGGATAAGGATGGGTATTAGGTTTACTAACTGCTTCCCCTTGCAGGGATATCCCCCAGGAGTGATTTATCCCCTAGCCCTTTTGCACTGGGTTCAGCTGCTGGGTTCTCTACGGAGATGATGATGAGACGGAGCATGGGCATCTCTCTACGGAGATGCCCATGAGACCTGACCCTCTTGCTTTGAGGATGGAGGTAATCATGGAAAAGGAGTGTAGAAAACACAGGGGTTCGACTGTCACGTGCGAATACAGACTGTGCCGGGCTATTGATAAAGGCAGGAGAAGCTCTTCCCCTCTTAAGCCCCTTGCACAGTGAGGAACTGGACCAAGGACAGGCATCCTTTCCACCTGCAAGGCGACCAAGCAAACAGGAGTTAATCATCAGCATGAGCAGAAGGGATGAGCTGCAATGCAAGAGATGTATCACACTGTAACTGCAACCCCCAAGTTTCTCCTGGACCTGGCAGAGGGACAGAGCTTGGGACACAGTTGTTCTGCCCTTGTCTCTGCACTGTCCCTTGTCTCTGCTGGCTCAAGCAGGAGACAAGGACATGTCCAAGGAGTCATCACTTACACCGGGGTCTGTAATCCCAGTTTTGAAGCAGAAGCTGCACTTGCACCCTGGGAGAAGCACTTGCACATCGGGGATGGAATGAAACTCCCATGTTTGCAGCAGGGGTGGCCTCCAGATGGAGAGCTGCAGCTGTGAGGCCACCCAGGGACATTGGCGGCCCTGCTGCAGGCTGGGCCATCCCTGCACTGTCCCCAGCCTCAGGAGACAGTGAAGCCCATGGCTCTCACAGCTGAACAGAGGGCAGATGGTGTTCCAGGAGACCAGAGGCAGAAAAGGGGGACCAAGGAGGCAGGAAACAGCTTTCAATTTCCCCTGAAACTCGAACAAGACACCAGGTTCACAGGGAGGGAACATCAGACATCATTAGGGCCCCCGGGGCCTTTTACTTTTTTTACAAGCTGTCTATAACATTTTTGCTTTCCCAGAGTAAAATGGCCATGGCCAGTCTCCTCCTGCACTGGCCCTGGAGAGGTTCAGGAAGGAGTTGGGGTGCCAGCTGCCACGGGCGATGCCAAGGGCGCCCACGTGCTGGTGGTGCAGGGGCCCTGGATGGGCTCCGAACGGCCCAGATGCTGAGAATTTGAAGACAGGAGAGGGCATAAGGCACGATCTGGGCTGCTCATGTGAGCCAGCAGCCGCTTCGCTAAAAAAAGCATTGCCATCGACTTCCAAACTGGTGATTCAACAACAAACGCAAAAGTAATATTAAAGCTGCCTGCTGTGCCAACTGCTGGCTGTCAGCAGCAAAAAAATGCCATAAATCAGCTCCAATTAAAGACTGCAGAGAGTCTGACAGAGGAGGCTCCAGCTGAAGCCGGGAAACTCCTCTGTTCGATGGAATTGCCCGGGCAACCCCGCAAGCCGCTACTTGCCGCTTGCAGATGCCTGGAGATGGCTGGAGGATGCTGGCGCTGAAGCACAACGGAGTTTTCCAGCTAGCGTCTGGAGATTTGGAAGCACCTGGGTCCTGTTTTCAAACCCAAGGCAGGATTTGGGAATGCTTTTCGGGGGTTTTCCTGTGGGCCACGGGCTCTTGGGGTAAGCTCTGGAGAAGCGCTGAGGTTGAGGAGGGCCCTGCAGAGTGCTGACAGGCTCGTGCTACCTGTTGGCACAAGCCTTCCTCCTGGGGAGCCCACACCTCCTCGCAAGGCAGGGAGACTTAACAAACACCTTAGTAATCGTTAAAAACAGGCCCTAAGCTCCCCAGCCAGTCCGGCACTCGGGAAATCTGTTCTTGGCTGAAGGGCTCCTGTTGGATCCCATGGGGATGCCACGCTCAGCTCTTTTCTGGGCTGTTTGCTCCTCAGAATGGGCCCGGGAGAGGTTTTTTTCCCCCTCCCTGCCCTGCGTTTGAGAGGTGGAAGCGGCGCCGCCGCCATGGGTGCCATTGAGGGGGCCCTCCTGCCCGCCCTGGGCACGTCCTGATGCGCGCGGGGCCTCAGGTCCTCTGACCAGGCATCACCTCCTGGCTCAGCATCTCGCTGGCCCCAGCGCAGCCCCGGGGTCACCCTGTGCCCTACACAGCCCGGCACGTTTGGCCTTGTCCCTGCTCCTTGGCCACAGGACAGGCTGAGAGCTCTCATGAAGGGCGCTCATTTTGCCCAGACGGGAAATATTCAAACCCAGGGGTTCTTTTCCCCTGTTGGAATATGCTGATTTGATTCCTTCCTTCCTTCCTTCCTTCCTTCCTTCCTTCCTTCCTTCCTTCCTTCCTTCCTTCCTTCCTTCCTTCCTTCCTTCCTTCCTTCCTTCCTTCCTTCCTTCCTTTCCTTCTTTCTTTCCTTCTTTCCTTCTTCTTCTTTCCTTCTTTCCTTCTTTCCTTCTTCCTTTCTTCCTTCCTTTCTTCCTTTCTCTCTTTCTCTCTTTCCTTCTTTCCTTCTTTCCTTCTTTATAGAAAATGGATGACTTTAATTAAAAAATTGGCCAGAACAAACCTTTGATCTTGGATGGAAGTGCTAGTCCAAGAGAGAAATATTTACCCAGTTCAGAGTAGCTGGGGGTGACTGAGACACTCTGCCTGCTTTCCAGCCAGGACATGAACTCACTTCTCCCAGCCTGGAGGTTCGATACGGTGAATTAATTCAGGGGCAGCCCCTCAATTTCTGTTCTGGAGCAGCATTTGCAGAGATAAGAACTTTAAACTGGTGAGGGATGGGTCACATCCTAGCGTGGCAGCCCCACTACTTCCCCTGGTTCTGAATCAGAAGGTACCCTATGTCTGCTAGAGCTCCACAGAGGACTCCAGCCCTTGGGCCATGATGGGACTCACGTTCCTTTGCTGCACTTCTCCATATGACAAATGTCAAAAAATATATGTTTCCAAGCAGGGTAGTGAAAGTGGGTGCTATATTGGTACTTCTGCATGAACCGTGCCAATGGGCAATGAGAACGGGGCATGAGAGAGCAGGCTACAAATAAATCCTACAGTCGATATGCACCGAGGGGAATCTTTCTCATCCAGCGAGCCGTGTGTGATGCACTCATCCTGTTGGCATCTGAGCCCCTAATTTTGCAGTTGTGCTGAGTAAAGTCCATTCTGCATGAGCTCAAGATCCCCAGGGAAACGTGCCCTTCACAAAAGGGCCCAGGGGAACCACCACCGTTTTCTTTATTTTTGGAAATTGCAAATTCATAACTGCCCCTGCTTGGAGCAGAAGGTTGGACTAGATGGTCTCTTGAGGTTCATTCCAGGCTGGGATCCTATGACACCAATGATCTCTTTCTTCTGGCCTTGCTACTCCTAACCTCTGGAAGACAGCACTGTAAGACCTCAGAGCTGTTCCTGCAGTGCAAACTGGTGAAAATGGGATAAATATCCGGCCCGGGGCATCCCAAGCTCTCAGCTATCCAGAACGAGAAGGACTGCACCCAAAACTGCAGCACGCGGTTTTCCCGGGATGATTTCCGATCTAAGGGTGTGGTGAATGAGGCGGGGGTGGAAAGATCTCGCAGACAAGTTCCTGCTTCGAGGGGAGAGGGCGGTGCGGATTTCAGGCCGTTTTTAGCAGAGGCTTGTGAACAAGCCCTCCTTTTCCTGGAGGGAAGAGAAACCTGTGCCAAACCCTTGTGTGGAAGGTACAGTTGCGAAAATCCTGTTCTGCCTTCCCAGTTGCTGCCGCTTCTTAGCAGGATACATGGAGGAAAGGGGAAGGAAGGGAGAAAGCGAGGAGCAGGCAGAAAAGGTGGCAAAGGAGCAAAACTGCTCCTAACATCTTGGCAACAGGACGATCCAACCTGGAGTTCATCCCAGGTCCTCCACTTTGGTCCCTTGTGTTCAGAGGCAACTAGCTGGTTTTCTGCACAGAGTATTTTCTCTTCGAGCACAACCTGTTAGCGAGTGGCCATGTGGCTGTCAGACTTATTTGGAGGCAATGCAAATCTTTCACTCTCCCACTCAGATCTTGACTCATTTGCTGAAGAGGTGGCTATTTTTGCTGATCTGACATCAGTTTCACAGCATTTAACTATTGTGCAATCCCGTTTTGTGAGTAAGGAGCAGACTTTCCATTCCTGATTTAGCGAACATTTTTTAAACGATCCAGGACTAAAATATACGATGGGTGAGACAGTTAAGCTCATATTTGGTGCTGAGCCCGGCATCCCAGAGAACACCTTCTATTTCAGAACGTTTCCTATTGACACGTGAGATAAAATAAAGGGCACAGCCCCGGAGGACTGCACGATTTGAGAAATAACTGTGGCCTCATCTTATTGTAATTCATGAGCTCTCCAAAAGCTTTGAAACATGAGGCACGAGGCTTGAACCTCCAACTTCTTTCAGGCCTCTCCAATAGAAATGTTTGCAGTCATTTTATTGTGGAATAATTTGATTTTTCTTTTTAGGCTTCTCTGTTTTTTGATTCCATGCAACAAGATTTTTTTTTTTTTTTTACAGAAGTAGTTCTGCCTTTTCCTTGACAAAGCTTCCTTCTGAAAGCATCATACTATAAATCCAACCTGATAACACCTCTGGAAAGGCAAACCAGTGTAACAAACCTCTTCATTTTTCCCTTAGCAGGACAAGCTGGGGCAGGAGAAGATACAGGGGCTCACCCAAAGTCACAGCAAGCAAAGAACTGGAAACTGAACCCAAGGGAATTTTATTCACACATCCCCTTGTAGCCACTAAGCACAGCTGTCCTGAGCTATTGCTGTGTACAAAACTCCCGCATTTCAATACTTAATTCTGGATCCTGACTCTCATCATTGTTCACTCCTTGAGGTTATAAGGAACAATTTGACCCAGAAAGTTGCTGAAATGTGCTGCTTAGCAGAAATGTGGGGCTCCTGAGGGAGGCCAGACCTGGGTCTTCAGCTCTTGGAAACGCGCCCAAAAGCTGCTGTGTTCAGAAAGCAGGGCTGGGAGGAAAGACACGAGCTCTGCAGGAGCAAAGACATCAAAAAATCACGGAATGGGGGTCGTCTGGCTCATCCCTGGATGCCGGTAAGAACGCGGGACAGGACAAACCCCTGCTGGATGTTGGTTGTGTGTGTTCCCCTTGTCAGAGCAATATCCCAAGCAATGCTGGGCATGGAGCTACATAAGGCCCATTACTGGAAATTAGTTCTCATTGAACGCCAACGGTAGTAAAACCTCTAAATTAAATATGAATGAAGCACTTTTTTTTTTTTTTTGCCTAAATCCACCACACTGTTTTGAAAAACTCAAGCACTGCTTTAAACTTAAGTGGCCTTTATTTACCTTCTCAGGTTCCAGCTCTGGAAACACCCATATGAACAGCTTTGCCTTAAGCACATGAATGCCCTAGCAGGAACAGCATCATTAGTCTCAGGTTTAAAGTTAAGGAAATTATTTTAGGATTAGGGACTAGCTGCATTTTTATTTCAGATAACAATCTTTAATAGGAGATGTTGCTTTCTGCTCTTTCGAGGCTCCTGGGGGGAGATTAAAAGTCATCTCTCCCTCCACGGGTTAAAGAGAGTCTGTGGATTTGGGGAATTCCTTCTTAATACCAGTTTGGATAAAAATAATTGTGCAATAATAATAATAACTTAATGCTATAACCCTGACACACTCCATGTGGCATCTATGAGATCCTCCAAGATTTTCCATGGAAATCATTTTCTAAAAGAAACTCCAGTCTGCAGCCACTTTGCCACTAAACCAATGTTTTCTGTGTGATGCTTCTATTTTCCTTTTAAAAGGCCCCACATGCCTAAAAATGGAAGTATTTTGTCCAAAGTGCAGAGCAGTGGGATGTGGGAGCACAGTCCCGGTGGGCGATGGTGTGTTGCTCCCATCCTGTGCTTCCTCGCAGGCCGGCCGATCCTGAGCTGCCCCGAAGAGCAGCGCTCAGTGGCTTTTCAAAACGTAGGGAAAACTGTCTCCATTTGTACATGTGGCTTTTCCCTAGGGAGTGCTGAAATCCTCCTCCATCTGCTCCATTGTGTGCCGCTCCAGGAACCTCTCGGAAGCACTTCAGGAAGGGCTGCGGGAAGTAAGGAAAATCCGTGGGCTCCTGCGGATGGGGCACATTGAACCCCAGGGCTCTGCGAGCCGAACGCTGCCGCGGGCTCGCTGGGCTCCGCTGCCATCCCGGCCTCGGAGCAGCCGTCCTCGCAAGGCGAGAGCAAGCTCAGCCTTGGGCTTTCACCTACCCGCGCTCGCGAGTCAACACCCTCCTGTCGCGGCGCATGTGTGGGACCTCCCACTGAAAGGGGAACTAAGAGCCAGGCTCTCACATAAATCCGAGTGCCATGAGCCGCACACAGGTAAGCAGGGAGGACCGAATGATTTCCAGCTTGGAAATGATCCAAATGGCCCCAAAATGATTGAAATCCTCGGTGCACCTTTGCAACGCTCCCATTCACGCAGCACGCCTGCAGAAAGTGCTGCTTCCCAAACACAGTAGGAAGGTCAGAGCGTTTCCTGCACCGTTTCTCTCCCCTTCCCACCTCGGTTGTGTCCTGCTCCCTGCCTGAGTTGGGACGACCTGCACTGATCCCTTGTGTCCAAATTACACTAATGGCCTAGCCGCTTGCGTCTGCGTTGGGTTTGGGTGGAGAGAGGAACCTGCACTCGGGGCAATGGGAACCTCAACGCTCTCAGCTACCGCCCTCGGCAAGTGCCGTGATAGTGCTCACAGGGGAGGTTACATCTGCTTCCCGGCTTAGTGGAAGGTTTAGTGCCCTGTGGCCCATTCCAGGAAGATTTCTCGAGTGGGCAACTAAACACGAGAAGACTTCGCAAAAATCCCGAGCAAAGCCCCAGGTTGTGCAGCTCCACCTCAACACACCGGAGCCGCTGGCCACCGAGCCGCACTGAACAGCAAACCCACCCAGCACTCGTGAAAGCCCACGAGCACAGAGGCACCTCTGGAGACACTGAAAACGTTCTTTTTTTTTTTTCCCTCCCATTGCAAGGTTTTATTTATTTTTTTTAACTGTAATTCAGAGAAGGTGCTCGCAAAAAGGGGACAGCCCCACAAAACCATCAGGGTTAGGATTAAGGACCCGCCAAACACCCATGTGCTTCCCGTGCGCCCGGCAGCGGGCAGGCCGCAGGTCCCCGCGGAGCCACGCGGTGCCGGGGGCTTCTCCTCGCGCGGAGCCTCCTCCCCCTGCCGGGCCCTCTCTCCCTGCACTCAGCAGGGAGAGC
>NW_010585131.1:134575-190574 GCF_000705375.1 Tinamus guttatus
ACCGCTCTTGCCTTTGAAGCTAACCTTCCTATTGGGAAATGGTAGCCTGTTCCATGAGGTAATCTAACATTCTTCAGCGGAGAAGATCTAGTGGATGAATAAACAAGATATTTAAGGACCTCAGCAGTAGGTATCTGGCTCGACCTTCTGGATGTGACAGCGTTAGATAAAGATGCAGTGTCCCTTTAGGGGCAAATAGGTAAAATCAATATGTAGCCTTGTCAGCAGGTTTCTCCCTCACACCTCCCCTTCCAAATTACCTGTGAAGCTGCTGAAAAAATGGCTTCAGTGCTTGCTGCATCTTGAACCTCGGGATATACTTGAGATCCAGAAACTCTTTTCTGGAAGATGATAGTGGCAATGCTTGAAACTGAGAACACAGGGAGCCTGTGAAATGCTAATGCTAATATGTTTTCAGGAGGAATACAAGGAAAAAATAGTTCTAGGGCCAGTGGATACTCTAAATGTATAAAGTTCTTGTCTGTAGTTGAAAACCCACCTTTAATTTTTTGTTTTCTTTAATAAGCATTTTGCTCTTCAGTTATCTGGTGTTAGTGATGCCCTGAACGTAAAGGTTTAGGCTACCCACCTCTTTCCCCCTTCCGTTGAAGTTGTGTTGCATAAGCAAGCTTTTCTTAAGTTTACTCATTTTTCTTACTTAAGCACAGAGGATGGATAATTATATTTATTGCTGACAATTATCACACTTTTTGCAGTGTCTCTTGTTAGGGCACAATTGGAATCAACTTGAGCTAGCGAGCCTCCTGTCCTGGGTCTGGGGTTATAAATGAAACCTCATTTTGACTTTTTCACAGCAATTCCTTTATTTAGAGGGTCACCCTGCAAGCT
Organism: Tinamus guttatus; assembly: GCF_000705375.1. Next base: position 135,425 of record NW_010585131.1, read on the forward strand.
GAGCCTGTTGGCTGTGGAGTAAACTCTTAAGTCTATATATTTAAATCTTTTACGTAGATTCAAGGCAATAGAAAGTACAAGTATTAATGATAAACCGTTTATATGAGCTAAATGGAGCTAGGATGCGTTACAAATAAAAATTCTTATCTAACACAGTTTGGTTCTCTCCTTCCAAATTTAACAGGCTAACTGTTAGTGGACACCTTCACTTCCTACAATGGCACAGAGATCTGGACAGGAAGATCCAGAGAGGTACCTCTTTGTGGACAGGGCTGTGATCTACAACCCTGCCACCCAGGCTGACTGGACTGCCAAGAAGTTGGTGTGGATTCCTTCAGAGCGCCATGGTTTTGAGGCAGCCAGCATCAAGGAGGAAAAAGGGGATGAAGTGTTGGTTGAACTGGCAGAGAATGGAAAAAAAGCACTAGTCAACAAAGATGATATCCAGAAGATGAATCCCCCCAAGTTCTCTAAAGTGGAAGACATGGCAGAACTAACCTGCTTAAATGAAGCTTCTGTATTGCACAATTTAAAGGATCGGTATTACTCTGGGCTCATCTATGTAAGTACTAACTATTAGATTCTTTTCCTGGTGCTAATTCAGCAGAAACCTATCTAATTCCTGCTTTTCTACATTGTTTGAAATGGAGGAAGTGGGTTTTAGCTCTGTTCTTGATAACATAAATACTGACGTGACCCTGGCAGTTAGCTTAGGCCAGGATTGTCTTTGGTGCTATGTCCAGGTCAATAATTCTGTGTTGTCACTGTACAAATAATAAAAATTTCTCCTATGGAAATAATTCTGTGAGCATCTTTCAAAAATAGAATGCTAAATGGCAACTCTAGGTGCTTAGCTCATGCCGCTAGTTAGAGCACTTGCCTCAGACATGCTTAACTGATACAGTGAATAGTATCAAATAGCTTGTTTGAGCTGATGAGATATTATGAAATCCAACTTTGCTGAATTACACTTGTCTAATTGCTCATATGAATAAGCATGTATCTTGTTTTGACTTACTGCCTCTTAAGAATGGTAATAAGAAGATAGACTCTTATTTAAAAGCTGAGGTTGGAAAATGCTAGGAATACAAAATGTCTTTTTTGGAATCTAATAGCAACCTAGTGGGCCAGGAAATAATGTATTCAAGTGCTTAAAATAAACCAAAAAGATAAAGCTCTCTCTTTTTTTTTTTTTTTTTTTTTTTCCAGCTTTTTGGAAGTGCTAATTGAAATGTCTGGCTTATCACCATCTTTCTATAGTGTTAGGAATCACAAAGCCATTGATGTTTCTTTTGACCCTGTTTCTTCCTTGAATGCTGTTCAATGGACATCTGTGGCATCTACAGTTAAGACTAGCTCCTTGTTTCTTGGCAATCTGACTGCAGGGCTGCTTGTTGAGTTGCTTGATGAGTATCATTAAGAGCTACAAGTATACTTTCCATCTTAAAGGAAACTGTAACATCTGCCTAAATGCTTGGCTTATTTTCATAAACACTTGTAAAGCGTAAACTCATCTTTGTCTAGCTGTCTAGTTGGCTCTTTTGCTTGCTTTTTTTTCTTCCTTCTAGGTATTCATGGGCCACTGTTTCTTGTAGCTTGGCCAATGATAATATTTGGACTTCCCAAAAAGTCATACGCAACTTCCAAATATTTTTCATGCCTGTATTTCTGTATCATTTTCCTATGTGAGATTGTGTCCCCTCCCTTCCCCAGCTTCTGAGGGCTTTTACCAGGACCCTTAAAGTAGAATTTGGCAAAAAGTACTTGCAGGATTCTTTCCACAAGCTTATAGGGAAACTGACTGGATAATTGGTAAAGACTGAAATGAAACTTAAAAGCAACCATGTTGATAGGCTAATTTTCCTTCTCAGTATATACTTAAACCTGAAGACCATAAATACCAAAGCAAGCCCTAATCTAAGAGCTCATCCTGCAAACACAGCCATGAAGGCTTTTGAGTATGGAGCTGAGAACCTGTCACTTTGCTATATACAGAGATGGTTCAGCACTCTGAAACTTTGGACAATTGACAAATGAAGAGAAGAAAGTCCTTTGTAGAAGGCTAGATTATCTAGATGTATTTCAAGTGGCAATATAGAGTTGATTTACTCCTTCCCCTAGAATTTGCCCTCAAAGTGCTTTCTTTTTTAATTCTTTATAAACTGTGCTCTTGGCATGGAGTTACTAGTGTCACAGGAGGATTATTCCTGTGCATTTCTATTACTAATGGCTGCCTCTTGCCCCCAAGCTGGAAGAAGTTAGTTTAGCATCAAGAAGCTAGTGGATTTGTTGGCCTAAACTGGAAGCCTGAGTTCCAGGAGCATTGCTGCAGGATGCTGCTGTTTCTAAGAATAGTGTCTCTACACAGCTGTATTAGTGGCTTCTTGGCTGAAATTAAAACTCAACTTACTTGGAGCTGTGAGTAGATAGTAGAGGAGGCTAAATATTGGCAAAAATCAATAGGCAAACAATTTTTATTGAGAACTTGATGACAATTTTTAGTGCAAATCTGGGTAGGGATTTTGCTCTTGCTTTTGTTTGCTTAATCTATTGATGTACACTTGGTACAAGGAGAAAAATGCAACATTGACTGGAGTGATGAAATGGATTATGGTGCCTCCCTTGTGAGGAGAGTCAACTAGAGATATGTTTCAAGTTCCAGACAACACTGTCATAATATTTAGTTTTGGAGCTAGTTTAAAATTGTGTGGTTGAGAGAGAGGTGAGAGTCAGATTTGGTTTCTCTGTTTACTATAGGCAATATACAGTGTTGCCTGCCTAGGAAATAGGAGGTAACGCTGTCAGCTGAAGTAGATACATATTTCCTTCAGATCCTTAGATGAGGAATTTGGCCAAAGGTCTAGTTATCTGTTTATAACGTACTGCTTCAAGATGAGACTGCTTAGGGGAACAGAAAAGATCAAAGCTAGCTAGTGACAGCCAGCATGATCTGGAGTGGTCTTCATGTCATCAAGAAGAGACCCAGGGAACCTCCAAAGGATGTTTAGGGTTTTCTGGAACTTCTATTATCTGCCTGGTGGCATGACCTCTGTCTCCTGAGTTGTGTTGTGCTTGTGTGGTGGGAGGTGAATGAAAACAGAGGTTCTCAAAGACTAATTCCTTGTAAAAGAATGATGTCCCTGCCTTGCTTCTGTTAATTATGGGGTGTGGGGAGAAAGATGATAGATAGCAGGGCACTAAAAGAACTGTGGAAGGTGCGGGGGGAAGTGTTGGAGTATAGTCTCTGATCTCTTGCCTGTTCTGCTTTGGAGTGTCAACCTTCAATGGCAGTTCTAGAATTAAATTTGTAATATCCTTTATAGCTGTAGATCACAAGCTGTTCAATATCGGGGTACCTGAGAGGAAAGGTGAAAGATAGGACTAAGTATGATTCTGCTTAGACTGATCTTTTATGGTGATTATTTCATATTTTTAATCTGTAAAGAGTAATTTTTGCATTAAGTGTACTCTGCCCTCCCCAAAAGGGACCTTCCACTTGTTAGATGTTTTAGATCACTGAGGTCTGTAGCTTGAGTAAGGAAACATGTTTAAGGGCATGTGTGTAAAATGCCGCCATGAAGCCTTCTGGACCTGAGTCTGTGTGGTCGATATCTGAAACATCTCACCAGGTCTATTAAATCAGCTAAAGGTCATCTTTATGGATTAAGCATTAACGCTTGAATCGGAACATGAAATAAAGAATGTGTGAATCAGAATATGGAAAGTAAAGACTATTGAAAAGGGTTAGTTTTAAGGGACTTCAAACTTGAATGCTTCAGGAGTTCTCTCGGCTACTCTTGCCTTAATTTGTGACAAGCTGTGGTAGGTGATGTTATGGCTCTGGTAATTCCCCTTCTCACTGTTCCATAAGACCCAGGGCTCCTTGTGAACCAGCCTCCATATTTTCACAGTTCAATATAACATCTTAACATAGAAAATCACTGATTTCCTTTCATGAAGGTTCTGCCCTGTAAGCTGGGGAAGTTCAGCAGCCTCTCTGAGTATTTGTCACTTGCTCTCTGGTGAGTAGGGTGACATCTTGCCGAAATTGTGACTTTGGCAGAGACAGTCTAGCTGTCCCTCGAAACTGGGACACGGGGAAAAGGCATATGTTTCAACTGAGGCTTTACTTTTGGTGGGGAGGTATGTGGGTGCGAGGGGAGGTGGACAAAGAAGAGGATTTAGTCTGAAAACAACATACTAGGAGGAAAGAAAGAAGGATGCTGCACTTAACATGGAGGGGGAGGTGGTTTCTGCGTTGATACAAAGATACAGAGTCAAAAAGCTGAAATAGCTTTTATGTGTGTAAGTGTAGTGTTTTGTCTCATCTCAATCTTTGCATGCACTTCAGTGTCAATTTAAAGACTTCCTAAATTGACTTTTAGGGTGTATATGTTGGCTTGGTGTGTGTGTTGGGGGGTGTGTGTGTGTGTGGTTTTTTTTTTTTTTTTTTAAAGGCCCTTACTCAAAGTTCACCATCAAGTGAGATGGAACAGCTGATCAGAAGGGAATAGCTGAGTTGTGCTTTGTCATCTTGTTCTGAACCGAAAAAGGTGTGAGAACATGTTCAATGCTAGCTCTAACACTGTGAAAGTCAAAGTGATCAAGAGTGTCCAAATGTCTTCAATAATGAGTTAAAACACTTGTATTATGCTCAAAATACATTTTTCTTAGTATTTGGAACCTTAAATTTCCTGAAAAGCATTGAACCTGGTCAAAATGCAGCTAGTTACAGCTGAGTAAATGGAAAATGACTGCAGTTCCAAACACCTTGTATTGGAATGTGCAAGCTAATGATTTGCTGTTCCTGGCACGGAGCTAGATGAAATTTCTTTCAGTAATTTAAATTGGAGTTTTTGTCAGTCCATCTGTGATGGAAAATGGAAGGGTCTTTCCTGTTCTTTCTTTTCTTTTTGGTTTATATGTTCATATGTACTTCAAGGTAAAAGTGCAACCTCATGTTCATCTTGTTAACAAGAATGTTTTGTTAAACAAATGGATGTTTTAAGTGCACAAAAGCCAATCCTGCAAACTACATTCACCTTCTTGCTTTTCTGGAAGAAGTAGAAATATTAGTTTAATGTCAGAGTTGTAAGTGGTCATGTTTTAATAGTCTCAGTGGTAGGATCAGACTGCTATCTGAAACTCTTGTATAAATAGTTACTTATTAAGTAGCAATGAAATACATAACTATTATGGTTTGACGGCATCATTAAAACCTGAAAGAAGGTATCCTAGGACCAAAAATAACTTGTACATTCAACAGTTCCTGTCCTTAGTACAGTAAGATGGGATGAAGCAGCAACTGAACCCTTAAATGTAGGGAGTAATCTAACTCCAGTAAGGCATAGGATAATCAATATTTGATAGCCTTTCAAAAAAAAAAAATCTATTTCAAGACTTGTTGCCCTGTGCCCTACTTTAGATTCGGGTCTCCTGGAAGAAGTTTGTAGCCCACATTTGATTCTGTGCAGCTTGCTGATGCTCACCTCGGTCACTGCAATAACTACTTAACTGCTTCCTGACCTCATTCAGTCAAAATGAATAAATTTAAATATTTGTCAAACTTGTGACTTGTATTTAACCTATGTTATCTTCCATATAGCCTTTTGCAGTGGTTTGACTTTACATAGATTATTCTGCTGGGGCTGCCTGTTGGCAGGGAGCCCTTGGCCTTGGTGTGCTTCTCCAACCAAGAAGTTGCAACTGGGGACACACAGCCTAGGCTGTAGTGGGGAGGTGACTGTTCCACTATTCCTTGAGACGGAGCTGGAAAACTAGGAAGAAGTTTTGAGGAAAGAGCTGGATTCAGCTCTAGAGTCCTTCAACCACTAATGAACTATAGATTATTCTCTGCTCTCCCCTACAATGTATGTGGTGTTTTTTTGCTAATAAAAAATAAAGCTTATTTGAAAGGATAAGAAAGAATTAATAAAGGTCTGATGGCCTTTAAGGGAAGATGGGCCAAGATGGGTCTTGTGGGGAAATGCCCTTTCCAGACTCAGGACATATCCCTGAAGTCTGCAGAGTCAACAGTCTAGCTGGAGCTAAGAAACTGAAATGTCAATTCTTTGGCCTCTGAAGATTGCAGACACAAAGCAGGATGAATGAGGGTGGGTTTCTTTTTCCTTTTCACTAGTGAAATACACTGTTAGAGTAAATTCCTAGGTGATAGAGACTTCATTATACCCTTGTGCTATTTGTGCCTATACTGTGGCTATACATTTTCTTGAAATAGGTCTTTGTCAGGAACCTAAACTCAACTGACTGGGAGAGCTTACTGAAATCTGAATGATGTACTACTGAATACATTCAGACTCTGTAACTGGTGTCCTGAAGGTCAGTTTATATAGCAAACCTGGAACCTTCTCGCCTAGAGAAGGTAGACTCTGACATTGCCTGTTTCTTTTGCCTGTTAATTTCCACATCTACTCCTCAGCAAAACAGAGTATGTCTGGCTTATGCAGTTTGTCTGCAAGCTGAGCACGTGTTCTCAGGCAAATGTGTATCTTTGCTTGACTTTAACTTCTCAGTGTATGTCCTTACCCCTGTTAGCTGAAGCTGCTCTTCAGCTTCATGCAGTCACATTCCTCATCTGCACTGGCTCATTGGTATGTCTCATAAGACATTTAATTTTCAATTTAGCGTATTTTTGACAGTTTGGGCAGAGTTTGTGAGCTTAAGAACCAGGAGGAGGCACAGGGTATCACTGTGCTGCTCTGCACAGCTGAAAGCTCTGGGCATTTCCATCAGGCCTTTTTTCTGAGGGTGGGTTGCAGAGTTATTTAGATACCTCATATCATGTAGAGGAATTGTACCATGTAGCTTGTACTGAAAATGCTGGTTTGGGTCTACCATGGCCTCAATTAGCAGGGTGCAGTTTGGGGCCCTGGATAGTCCTGAGGCAAAACCACCATCTTGCTGGAGAAGGCCTGTTCAAAGGAACTCCTGAGGTAAACAGAAATACTGATTAATGCTGGTCACTTTAATCACTGCAAGTGGAGGTGACTGCTGCATGGTAGGGTATAAATGTTCCTTCTCTCCTGGAGCTGGTCGCTAGGAGCCGTTTCAAGGGGTGTCGTGCAGTCTGAAGTAACGCTTCATCTCTTCGCCTTGTTTACAGACATCCTAAAGCTCCCTCTTTCTCTGGCATATTCCAATCAGCTCTTTTAGCTTCAGTAATCACAAATTTTGCAACAGAAGTCTAAAACAGCTATGAATTTTTTTTCCCCTTCCCCCCCCACTCTTTACCTCCCTCCACTTAAATTTGACTGAATTAAAAAGAAAAAAGTTCTCCCTGCTAATGTTTGTATACCTACCAAATCCAGGAGAGGGAGGGGGAAAAATAAATAAGATGTGTTGATATATTACTTTTCTCAATATATAAGGGTCAGGAAATTTGGAAGCCTTACAGAGAAACTCAGTTTCATATCCTCATGAGTAAATCAAAGCTTTAGAGTGTAGATATTTTGCAGAAAATTCAATTCTAAATTCTGCAGGGAAACAGCAGGTTGGGCAACTGAGTTATAGATTATTATCCCATGGATTTCACAAATCTATCCAGTTACTGCATTGAGAGAGAGAGACTTAGACTGAAAGCCTTTCTAGAGGAGGGATCATTGTTAAAGATCTGAAGCACTATTAAACTTTTAAAATACTTTTTTATATAGTTAAACAATTTATTTGCTTGATGTCTACACTGGGGAAATAAACAGCAGACCTTAAAGGAACTGGAGACAAGAATAGTTTTTAATGGCTGTTCTTTATTCCACACTTAAAGTAAAAAGAACTTAACTGAGCTTTTTAAAGCAATTTGTTCCTATCTGGGGCCTGGAATGTAGTGATACTGCAGAAACTCTTCTTTGTGAGGCTAAAAAAGCCAAAATTTGTGTGAAACTGATAGGAGCTTTGAAGAGGTTTGCAGAGGAGAGAAGCGTTGCAGTCATATAGTTAGTTTAAATGTTAAGCTCTTGTTTTGCAAGCTCTCAGCCTTTGTAGGACAGGCTGTGAAGATAAGCTGTGAGTTTTTGGAGGTGAGCGGGTAAAAAATAAAGCAGGGCTTAGTAGTGCTGCTGCGTTCGTGCCCCTTCCTGGACACTGGAGGGAGGAAACCTTGGGCCAGAGCTGGAAGCTGGCAGTGATTGTGTCAGTTCCCTTGCTGATAAGTGATTTTCATCCAGCCGCATGATTATCTAGTATTAAATTAGCCTTCATTTATTTAATTGGATGCAGTCATAGCAGAGAAGTAAGGCATAGATGCTCTTCAGTGATATGGAGTTGGCAGTCAGGGGAAGATTCGGTCAACGTGCGTCTGTCCTCTCATATCCTTATTTGAGGACTAGAATGAAAGTCAGATCTGTGGTAATTCTTGATGGAGGCTTCTCCCTGGTACTAATTATAGATGGGTGCGGGTGACCTCAGTAGAGGCTGAGGCAGCTGGCTAAGAGCACAGATCTGGGTTTTTTCAATTAATTGACTTTGGTTCCTCATATGGTACTGTTAAAATAACTGTTCTGCCTTCCTGCTCCCTTATGATATTGCTAGTGACCACAAATAAACTTGATCAGGGAACTGATTCTACTGCAGATCAATTAAATCTCGTCTTATCAATTCAGTTAATCTTCAAGTGGGTCCAACTTGGGGAGTTACTGCAGGAGCATCAGTGCTGGGATAGGGATGTGTGGTTAGGCAGGGGGAGTAACTGCCCCTCTTGCCAACAGTCCTATTAAAATAAGCATAGATCTGTTAAGTTGCTTTTAATGCTTGGGTCTCTTGGCATGATAACATCTGTTTCCTTTCTCTTAAGAGCTAAGTACCTTATTGCCAAAGGTGTTTGACTCTCTCAGGCCCTGCATTTCTCATCCTTCAGGAGGCCTGACCAGACTTTATTTTATATGTTTTCTTTAAAGAGAGGCAGAATACAAATGTAGCAAGAAGCTTAACTCAGTAAGCAGTGTAGGAATAATGAAACTTGCTTACTGCTGTTCAGGCTCTGAACAGTTAGGAATGCTGTTTGCTCACTGTTTCCAGTTCCTCTTCTTCCCTTTGGCTTGGAAAAGCAAGGGGGAAAATAGCTTTATTTTATCACATTCAGAAAGATATTCTATGTTTCTCTTAGAAAAAAAAACAAGTCTTTCTTGCTCATATTCCTGTGCTAATACAAGTGGGAACACTCTTAATGGCTAAAACGATGTACAGTCAAAGCCTGCTCTGAAATGCAGAAGGGCAAAATTTTAGGAAAATCCATCAGTTAAGACTGACTGAGGAAACGTAGGAGTCATCCAGATGTTTTGGTCCAGGGAATCATCTTAAATGTTTTTAGCAAAAGACGCCAGATTGTCTTTTCGTGAGTTTACCAGTTGATCCATAGTAGAGCCCATGCAGCCAGGGCGAACTAATCCAGCCAACCCAGTAGACAGAGTATGAGGACTGTCTGTGCCTGGGTTCTTTTCTTTTTAGTTCCTCCCCATACATGTAATAACTTCTTGCCAAATATTTTTTGGCAAGATGGATTCAACTGCTCTGAAGTTGTCTTTGATGTGTCATTCCTAGGACCTGTCTGCATCGCTTGCTCTGTGTTCAGTTTTAGAAGACTTGAATATGGGTTTCCCTTGACTGAAGCAGAAGAAATTTCTCTGAGGCAGAGTCAGTAGAATGTATGTCATGAAATTCAGGATTGAATTTCTCGATATTGTAAGAATCCAAGTAATTTCTATTCAGTATCAGCTCTAAGCACAACCTGAAATGTTGTCTGTAGCATGAGCTGTCAGCCTGTTCTTTCACCTGCAACAGGAGGGTGTAGGGAGTGACTGTTGCCCCAGGAGGCTGCTTGGGGATTGAAAAAGGCTGACGAGCAGGAAAGACAGGGCAACACGAGAAGAGAAATCAGATTTTCAGGGCAGCCTATGGGAGGGGAATACCAAAAATAGTTGTGGCTAGAAATAGGCTTTTCCTTATCCAAAAAGTGACAGTAAATAGTTAGGGCTCATTACTTGCACAAAGCCTCTGCTCTGTGTGTCTGTCAGTCCTCTCATTAGTCCCAGCTGAAGAACTTAAAGAGTATAATGCTCTGCCTCATTTTTTTTTTTTTTTTTTTTTTTGCCTCCTTTTAAAACTCTGGTCTGCCACAAATTACAGTTCATTGTGGAATATATCTCTCTATCAATGTGAGAACACTTCAGCTGTTTAGCAGCTGATTTCCATCCTGTGTGATACACATTAAACTAGCTCCTAATGTAGATTTATTAGTCTTTTTTTTTAACTTAAGACTTTGCAAAAGACGATTATGAAGATTATTGCATAACTTGCTCACTTTTGGATGAACAGATAACTTTGAACAGATGTTTTACTGAAGGAGTTAAATGTAAAAAAAGATGCACATAATTTTGTATCTTTAAGTGGAGGGGAAATTTAAATATCTGTAGGAGAGGGATTAGATGCTCCACTTCATATTTAATCACACTTATTATCTTTAAATTACTTTTAATGCAAGTAATTAAGGAACTTTTTAAGAGAGCTAGGGACCAATAATTTGAGTGTAATGTGTACTTTGGGATGCTCAACAAAAAGGGTCTTAATTTGTGACTAGGATAAATGTTGTATAATTTGCGAGGAAACTTTTCTGCTTTGTGACTGTTTCAACGCTGTGTATACTGACATAAATTTATAAGGACAAATGGCAGAGTGTGTTAATATGGCATTTTGTATTTTTGTTTTCTTTTTTTTAGACCTATTCAGGGCTGTTCTGTGTAGTCATAAACCCCTACAAGAACCTCCCAATTTATTCAGAAAACATTATCGAGATGTACAGAGGGAAGAAGCGCCATGAAATGCCACCGCACATTTATGCAATATCTGAGTCTGCGTACAGATGCATGCTGCAAGGTAAGAATTTGTTATATGTTACTTACTGTCAGTAAACAGCTATATGAGGACATTGTTATCCAACTGCATAGTTTCTGACCTAATCCGAATCCCTTTCTAACACTTAAGAGGAAGATATTTTCTCATTTAGAATCCTAAACTTCTACATAGGAATAAATTAGACTTTCAACCCTGTTGCCGTGTTTCTGGCTTGGTGTTAGTTTGCTTTTGTGGCTCTGCAATAGGCAGTGTAGTGTGCCCGTTGGTGACACTGACAGCTGTAGTAGAAATATTTCTTTAAAATATTTCTTTAAAATAGGTGAGTTTGATGTCAGAAGATGTTAACGTACTACAGGACAGTTGCTTTTGATGAGCCACAAACAAAGGACTGATTGAAAGGGGAAAGCTCATAGGCCACCACATTAATGAGTGTCTTCTAAACTTCTGCAGTGACAAAATATCAACACTTTATTATACTTTATTTCTATTAGGAGACAACTACAGTGTGGTATGTTGGAGTTCAAAAGGAAGTCAGCTGAGTTTTTAACCTTGATGATAGGTGTTTTTAACCTCCCCTCCCTTTAGGTTGTAGGTCAGCTCCAGAATAGAAAAGAAAGCACTTTATAGTGGTTGCAGATTTCTCTGTAAGGCTGAGCTGGAAGAGTATCAAAATGTGAACTTAGTGTTGTATTAAGCACAAGGTGTTTGGCTTGCAAAATTGCACTTCTAATATAGCAGGTTAGAAAGCTGGCATTACCCAGTATTGGTTTATATTTAGGCAGCTGTTTACCCCAAGGGTATATTAATGATCCAGAAATACCAGCATGCTTTATCTAGAGGAGTTTGTGTCGAAAAGGCAAATCTGAAAAGCTTTCCGTGTTTTCTGTTGTAGAGCTGGCATGGTTATGCTGGAAGTGGGTTAAAAGCTATTTGACCTAGTTCCCACAAACTAAGAAAACATTGTTTGTACTACCAGGTTAACGAACCATTTACATGTAAATCTTTTTAAAATGACATTTCTTGTGAAAGAAAAACTATGGCCTTCTTGACCACAACAACAGCCTGTGACAGCTCAGGTGAAAGGACACCTAATAGCACACCTCTTGGGAAGAATAGAGCTAATTTAGTGGTTATCTTGAATTTTTTCTAGCTGTCTCTAATAGTTAATAGGTAAGGGCTTCTCACACTAAAAGCCCAATCTCCCTTGAAACTGTAGGTTCTTAAGAGAGAAATATATTGTGGTAAAGTAAATTTATGTCAGTAGTTCTGAAACTTCAGGTGCTGTGATTACTTGTTCATGGATCATGCTAGCACTGATTTCTGCCTCCAAAGATCCTGCTACCCATACAGATTTTAGTGGATTTTTGAAGGCGAGATGATTCTTTTTACCCAAGATAGTACGTATTTGGTTACTACTTTATTTTCTTTCTATATAATGAAATACGATATTTTATATTTTATATCAAGTTTTTATTCCTGTCTCTCTGTGCTTTCTTTTTGATTGCAATTTTTTTTTGCTTGAAAGAGTGAAGCCTTAGATTGGCATAAGAATAGCTGAAAACAATGCAACAGGATCAATTTATGGTGGAATAATTCCTTGGGGGTTCACTAAAGCTGTGTCTCTGTAGTATCCTGGGCCTGTATGGAGCTATTCCTTGTTTATTTAAGCAAGTGACTGCAACTGGTGTCAGCTCCTGAACCTTCCATTGATGCTTTGCCTTCCCGATTATGTTGCCAAAGAAAAGTAACAATTCAAGAACAGGCATTAGCAGTTTTGCACTTGGCAAATATTTTACTTAGCAAACTGTTTTTGACGGGTCAGATCGGGTCGGAGGAAGAGAACTGCAGAGAATGGGAAAAACAACTGCAGAGAATGGGACAAACAACATTTCCTCTGTTTTTTTTTCATGGACTCTAAAGCTGTTTTGAGGCATGACTTAAGGAAAAAGGTGATATGCAGACTTCTTTTGGAGACACGTTTGCCTGGTGTAGGTAACCCTCAGTGTTGTTAGACTGTGCATTTCCCTTAGCTTTATGTAGTCGTGGGGAGCAGTGAATTGGCACAATGAGGAAGAATAGTAGAAAGAATTGTTTTTTTCTTTTTTTTCCTGTGAGTAGCTCTAAAAGATTTAAGTTGATAGACAAAACATCACTAATCTGTTGATGAGAGGTCAAGTTTTAAGCATTCTTTATGCATGTGCTAGAGTTTTCATCTTAAACTAACAAAACTGTGTTAGAAAACTTCAGTTTCAGTTCAGTAGAAGTAAGTCTCTGTAGCCATGAGAACTGTTTTAATCAAAACATTTCACTTAAGTCATCAGAGCTGCTGATAGCACTGGTGTATTTGAAACACAATCCTTGCACCCTGCATTCAGTCACTAATATATGTAGTTATAATTACAGAATTGTTTTTCTATAGTAGACACGTAAATTCTTGCATGCAGTTTCTTTGGGAGGTGAAGATGGCGTGGTAGAGTAGAGCAGGGATGAACTGCTTTCAAGTGTTACTGAAAAACATGGTTTTACTATTCTAGAGTAGTTATAGTTTTCTTTTGATTTGAATGGCTTTTGTCTTCTCGGTATTTACATAAAGAGCTTAAGATTCAAAACTGGCATTGAAGCCATAAGAATGCACTTGCTTTGTATAGTGTGACCAGGCTTTTATAGAAATATCTCGACCACTAATGTAGGTCAGGGAAAGCAATTTGCTCTGTTTTCCTGACTTGCTCTGTCGTGTTTTGTTCCATTTACTCACGTTGTGAACTGCTGATTTTCTGGGTGTTTGAGACCTGTGTTCACTGGTTAAACTGGCTACCTGGAGCCAAGCTGTCACTCTGAAGTTTCTTAAAAGGCAATTTTCTGTGCTGATTATCAAGCACAAGGAGTAAACGGTTGCTCAGTATTTTAATGCTTTTACATCGGAGCACAAATCACTAGAGATCAACTTCAAGCTAGTCAAAAGCTTCAGACATTTGAAAGAATATTTGAGCCTAAACAGCAAAATGCAAATTTGTTGTTTAGAGCATTGAAGCAAAAAGGTGTTTTTTTTTTTTTTGTTTGTTTGTTTTTTTTTCAGGAATAGGGGGAAAGCATGCACATCTGAATATCATTTATTATCTTAAATGTTGCTGGAAATAGTTGATTTTGTTAAGCTGATAATACAAACCGAGCAGCACATCACAATGCGGCCTCTGTTGCAGAGGTTGTCCAGAAGCGTTGCAGGCTGCCTGCCTTCAAGTTGCTCCTCTGTTCTTATCCCCTCCGTGAGTTTCCTGTTTGGGGTGACCTTAAGCACCGCAGTCTCTGCAGATCAGCTCTCACTGTGCCCTTTAGCAAAAGAGAATAGGCTGAAGCCTGTTTCAGTACTTGTTAAAAATGGAGGAGGAGGAAGGGGGAGAAAATAGCCAAAAGAATGCAGAAAATGTGTTCAGGCTTGCTAGTTTTGAAAGGAAGTAGTATTCTGCAGAGATACGTGCTGATTTGATGCAAGCTGTTGCAGCAAAGAGGGAGCTGGAGGATTTTTTTAATGGCAAACATGCACGTTGCTGATGAGAGCTCCGTGGCGCAGACGTGATGCACTGGGGAACCAGGCGAATCCCAAAAGCAAACCCCATACATTGTTGGGTTTCATAAAAGCATTGCTTTTTCCTGCAAATTTTGTAATAAAGATTTAGTGTAAACACAGGCTATTAAAAACCAGCAGGATTTTGGATGCATTATGATTATGATGGTCTGGATTTTGCTTCTGGGACGGACTCCTTCCCTAGTGTCTTGACTTCCCGCAGCAGTAACGTGCAACTCTGCTCTACCTGCTGGATATCCCCTCTCTGCCCCGGCTAATGTCTGGCAGGGTAAGTTAGTTCCCAGTCAGTTTAACATATTTCTCCTATGTGCTTTCCATTAATGTAATTTTGAAACTACAGGTGCACAAAACTTGGTTTTCTAGGTTTGTTGGAAATTTTTAGCCCAAACAGAAATCAAATGCGTGAGTACATAGAGCTGGAGGTGGTTTGTTTCACAAGAAATCTAGACTGAGCTTCTCAAAGCTGCTGGACAGTTGACATGGTCATAAGAAATCGGTGTCCTAATCCCTGTGACAGCAATGACCTTAATTCTGTTGGATAATACAATTTGTAAAACTTGCTGGCATTTTTTTCTTTTTGTCCTGCTAAAATTATGGCTAATAGGAAACAATTTGGCAGCAACTAGGATTTTCTTTGTTCATACATGAACTGCTGGAGTTACCAGATTTAGTTTTCTAATCATCTTTATTTTACTTGAAATGGAGTCTTTTCTGATTGCGTGAAGGCAGCACTAGCACGAATGTTCCCTGGTGCTTTTGCCACACATTGATTCCTCTGCCCTGCCTTCCCTTCTGCTTTATTTTTGAAGAAAGTATTCTATTATTATGTCTCCTCACTGACTCTTAAAAATGTGTCTAGGGAAATATTAAGAAAAACTTTTTTTGCTTTTGGTTGCCAAAGGCCTCCTCCATGCTACTATTACTCTTGTATAACGGCTCTTAGTCTTTCTTTTCTATCCTGTTCCCTGAAGACATCTTGATGAGCACTAAATTAGCACTGATATTTTAGGACTGCCTTTAATCCTGTTGCAGCAAAGGTTTATCGGAAATGGGGTAATACATGAAGTCAGCACTTGGTCTTGGTGAAGCCACTACTGCCTGCAGAAGCAATCCTTGTGCCTTAGAAATACCTACATTTCTGCTTAATCTTGATTTGAATCCTTGCTTTAGGAAAGGGAGTTTTTCTCCTGAAGATATGGAAGAGAAGAATTAAAGCTGAAATATGGCAATGCTTTTCTGTAAAGGACTGCTAAATATTCACATGGAAAGGGTTAGGGGGAAAGCGTGAGACTGGGAAAGGCCTGGCAGTGATAACTAGCATTTTTTGGTGTTATGTAAAGAATACATAAACCTAATATTTATGCAATTAGTATTCTCAATATTTTCATTATAAATTTTTTTTGACCTACCAAAACATTTCCCAAAGCTTTGCAGCTTGCTTGCAGTGTACAGAGTGGCAATTAAAGCAGACCCAGCTGCATGGCAAACCTCACGAGAAGGATTTGTAGGTCTCTTATGCTGGCCTGTGTTTTCACTTTGGCATAGAACGGAATACCTAACTGAAAATAACATTAAAACCCTTAGTTTGCATACCAATAGGAGTGTGATATACAGCGGCCCTATTGGATAAACAGAGGGAAGGAGAGTTTTGATGGAAGAAAAAGAGTAAAATGACTGAAATCCATCATGCTGAAATAATCTCCTACCTATATACATGTATATATGCAAATATATATATTAATATTTTTGGTTTTGAAGTGTGGAATGGTTGACAGCTGAACCCATTGTACAATACCCCATTTCTTTCACTCCTCAGTACTGTCTCTTGGCATCAAATCCTTCTGTTTCGGTGACTAGGGGCAGGTAATTTTGATGACTTAGAATGTTGGCATGTGAATGACATTAATTGCGTTTATTTGTTTAACTTGCAGCAAAACTGAATTGAAATTAACTTCCAGAAAGAATATTTTAAAAGGTTAAGCTTAAAAAAAAAAAAGTCAAGAGAAAGCCAGACGTGTTAGCAGAGCCTGGTTTTAGTGCTTCTTTTGATGACAATCCCTAAGCTCTGTCTTTCTCTGTGTCAAAATGTTAGGAGCCCTGCTCTTACTGGTGTCCAAATTCAGGATTGCAAAAATAATTAGGTGTAATGATATTTATAGTAAATAAGGTTTCTCCTTTTTTCTTTATTTTTTGATAAGCCCAAGTTGCTTAGAAGTATTGCTTGAAGTGGTCGACTTCAAATTTTCCTGTGTGACTTCAAATTTTCCTGCGTAACTTCAAGAAGTAATTTTTGCATACTTGAAAATAGCCAGGATTGGCAAATTGTGAACAGAGGTATTCTTAGTTTTCTTGGTGTCTTGACTGTTTTCACTCCACTTCTGAATTTAATTGCAGGCTAGGCGGTTTCTTGTTTTTTTTAATTGATATTCTTGCCAAATAATGATATTTTCAAAATTAAAACTTGCTACGCAAGCTGGCCTCATAATTAAGTTGTGACTGTGCTAGCCTACAGACAAGCATTCAAGAGTAACTACATACAACTTAGGAATTTGTTTGTGAGATGATTCATTACTCAGCTTCTTGTGCATCTTACTCAACAAGCAGCAGCTTCTCTTGAAACCCTTTTCTGAAGTTTTAGTTGGAATTAAACTCCATTTTCTTGAGTGTAGTTGCAAAGTTGGTATCTAAGTTCTCCTTGCCTTTATTTATCACTTGGCTTTTTCTTCCAGATGCCATAAATTAAGGTGTTACTGCTTGTGCAACAGAAACTTCGATGTATTCTAGCTTTAATGTATCCTAATCTCAGCATCCTGCCGCATTATAGCAGTGTTACTCGGCGTTGTGCCTTCTCCCCAGCAAACTTGTCAGTTATGTTTGCGTTCCTCCAAACTTAAGCTAAGCTCAACTATTCCGTAGTGCTCCTAATGCAATTGCTATAAGCTCCTTCTTTCTTCCCCCTTCTCCTGTTGCAGGGAATGGGAACTAGCAGGAGTGAGCAGTGGCCTTAGGAAGTGCAGAGAAATGGAGAGGCCCTCATGTCCCTTGGCCCTTTGCCTTCCTGCCGGTACGACAAAGCTCACAGCAGTGATGCAGTTGTCAGTGCCAGTGTTTCCTGGCCAGGAATGGTGGCATCTAGTGTCCTTTTGGTCACATCTTCTTGCTGCTTTCAGGTATTTGCCTGCTTAGATGCCCTTGACATCCTTAGCGAGCCTCCCTCGTTTGTTCTGGGTTCTCTCTCCCTTCCCCTTTCCCCCCAGGCTCTTCCTCTATAAAGAAAAATCTTCTTTAACATTGGCCCTCGTGGCCAAGAAGGCCAATGGAATCCTGGGCTGCATTAAGAAGAGCATCTCCAGCAGGTCGAGGGAGGTGATCCTGCCCCTCTACTCAGGCCTGGTGAGGCAGCATCTGGAGTATTGTGTCCAGTTCTGGGCTCCACAGTACAAGAGGGATGTGGAGCTGCTGGAGAGAGTCCAGCGCAGGGCTACAAGGATGATCAGGGGCCTGGAACATCTGCCCTATGAGGAGAGGCTGAGGGAGCTGGGCCTGTTCAGCCTGGAGAAGAGAAGGCTGAGAAGGGATCTAATCAGTCTCTGCAAGTACCTCAAGGGAGGCAGTGAGGAGGAGGGTGCTGGCCTCTTTTCAGGAACAGGCTGCCCAGAGACGTTGTGGAGTCTCCTTCTCTGGAGATCTTCAAAACCCGCTTGGATGCAGTCCTGTGCTGCGTGCTGTAGGTGACCCTGCGTGTGCAGGGGGTTGGACTAGATGATCTCTAGAGGTCCCTTCCAACCCTAAGCATTCTATGATTCTTTAATGGAAATTAGGAGTCTCATGTTTGCAGTAACAGCAGCAGTGAAATCTGTTGCACTCTGTTTCGCAGGATATAGTGGATGCTGAAAGCTTCTGCTTGTCCAACAAGTGCTTTGAGGAATCTGTGAAAAGGAAATCTGAGGCCAATAGCTTGGGAAGTTGCATGGTGGTGTGCTGGACCAGGAAAATGTTCTGGGGAATCATCCTGACATGCCAGTTTTGTATTTTCCTACAAAGAATTTCAGTATCTCATTTCAGTATCATTTTAGAACATGATGCTGGTGTAGATGGTCTTTGGGCTAACTTGGTTCAGTACACTTGCCTCAAACTGCACAAAAATTGCACCTAGGTTAAGTTCTCTGTCCTAGTAACACTTGTGGGGCATACATGGGTTAGGGTTGGATCAGCCAGCACCTGCCTTGATGGGCAGTGCACGTGGGAATGCAAGAATCTGCCTGAAGCTGCTTTTTAAGATGCTGATGAGAATTTTAGCAACCATAGCACAGCTCTTAGCTTACCATGACTGCATGGAGCTCAATTTGGTCAGTTTAGCCCAAATTAGTCTTTGTTGTGGCTCTTTCCTTGTTTCTTATTATTCTAAAAGTTCAAAGTTGTCCAAGAAGATGCGATTAGTGCAACTTCATTATTTTTAAGCAGTAGTTGTTTATGATTCATTCACTGAAGATGTGCTCAGCATCTTCAATGTATTTGCTGCAGATGCTGGAGTAGATGCATTCTTATGCTAAATGCATTAGGCAAAACAAATCCTTTCCCTTTTGGCATTTAATTACTGTCTCTGTCCTCTAGTGGTTTCTGTCTCCTCCCAAAGACTTGATAAGGTGTCAAAAGTCACCATTCAGCTTGGGAAGAACTAGTTCTTGGCAGCTTTTCCTCTGCGTTTCCCCTCCTTCTCCAATCCTAGCAGGCTGCACCAGGAATATACAGATGATTTTGTTTCAAAACAAGTGTTTTTCCTCCCCATTTTCCCCTCCAAAAATCAAACAAAAAACCCAAGGAACCCTGTGTAGCTCCAACCCTATTTGAGGATAACAGACAGTAGCAGCCATTTTATAATCCAGGATTGCTCAGGAGTGTTTCCTATCAGGAAGGCTTGTTTTAAATATCAGCAGATATAGTAAGTTTTTCTCAGGTGAGTGTTAATCCTTTATGCTGTGTGAAGCCTCTGTGCTCAAAGGAGAGAAGGGAACAGAGGATTTTTTTCTACTCTTCCCCCAACCCTGGAAATAGCATAAGGGATGTAGGATGCCTCGATCTAGGAAAATGACAGAGGAGAAAAGCCCTTTTGGCCACGAATAAATGAAGTTTAACATCTTGGTAGCTCTTATTTGGAGTACAGTAGATCTGAATATACCTCTCAGACTGTAAAAGCTGAAGTTTCTGATTGCTGTGTTGAAATAGAGTTTATTAAGCACCTATGTATGAGTATGACTTGATTAAAAAAAAGAAGTTTAGGGAAAGTGTGTTTTTCATTCTCAATTTTCAGATTTCTTTAAAAGCATTTCACAATTAGATGTCCAATTAATATATTTAAAATATGAGATGGCAGCATTGACTGGGATCTCCTGTGGAACAGATTTTAATGTCTATCTTTCACTTTTTTTTCCCCCTCTAAAATCCTAATTGTGGACAAATGTTTCTCTTAATGATCGCACAACATACACAGCTGGATGCCCCATACATTCCCATACCTGCATGGCAGCCTGCACCATTTGCCACTTTCAGTCATGATTTTTTTTCCTGCTTCCCAAAATCTCATTCTGAGACTTCAAGTGACCCGTGTGTGCTAAGTCTGAAATCCCAGCTACGTGTTAGGCTGCTGGGCTTGCTATTTCTCCAAGCTTGCAAAGCTTAGGAGAATGCAGTAACCTAGGAAGCGCCCACTGCAGTGAACAGGGCTGCACAGACAGTTTCATTCAGTGGTTTCTACTTGCTTATTTGCTCGGAAAGGAGAGGAGCTGAAGTCAACCTGTGCTCTTAACAGGCAGATACTGCTGCTGGAATTGCTTGCGTTGTTGTGCCGGTCGCACTGTAGCCCTTGGACAGAATAGTCCTCCATGGGAAACGGCACAACGCGCGCGGGGTCCCTGGGCACTGGGAACCGCGCTCAGGCCCAGGGCCGTGTCGTCTAAATAAACCTTTTCCATGGCAGCTACTACTGAGCTCGGGTTACTTCGAAGCAGTGTGCAGATACAAGTAATAAAACCATAAGCAGTATGAAAAATAAGCATGGGACAGACCGTATGGATTTAAGAGATGACCTTTTCTACCAGGAAATAAATCTCAGGGAGCCACAAATGGGAGAGGTGAAGAGCTACCCCCGTATTGCTTAAAGCAGCATGAACCAGCAAGCGCTTGCGGCTCTGGCTGGAGCAGCTTGAGGAGTTGCTGCATTATGGGCTGTTTGCTCCTGCCCTTCAGCTACATGACATTAAAGTTGTGTGAGAACCAGCAGTTGACTTCAGCAGTGACTGGGTCCCCTGAGCCCTTTGAGCTTCGTGCTGCTTAGGAGCATGAACCGTGTTTGTGCTTTTCCAAACTTGCGAAATGGAATGAGTCTTAGACCAAAAATACCAGAGCGTGGCTCATTCTGCCGCGTTCGGATGCCGTGGTGGAGCAGGTACAGCCTGTCCTCAGCTGTGCAGCGCTTTGAGCAGCAGCGAGTACCGCGTGTGGTCCTGAAGTTTGCTGTCGACGTGCAGGAATCGCTTGTATGCAGTGCCATGGTTCACCATAAACAAGTATTTGGATGGGCTGTGAGCGTGGTCTGACTGACCTCTGCTGCGCTGCACTTAATAATTAACTTGATGCACTTGGCAGCTGGTCAGCAAGTAAAGCTGAAGCAGAGCAATCGGGATTTACCTCAGATCTCTCTCCTCCTAGAGGAAAGGATATAAGCACTTTAAAAAGTTTTTGATTATTTATTTGTTTTGGTTAAACTTTGTAAATAGCAGGAGTAGCTTACACAACACCCCGACCCCCACAGTGAGGAGATGCTTCAAAGGTTTGGAGGTAAGTTACGCCGAGCAAGGATGGAGGATGGATCCTGAATTTGATCGAACTTTTAGTGTAAACTGCAGCTTTATGCATTGAGGGGCAAAATGGAGCTTCCTGTAACTTCATGGGCTGAAATTTTCGGAGAATTAGGTTCTGGATGTAAAAACTGGCTAAAATGGTGTGAATGAACCAATGAGGGCAAAGCTGAGATGAAAAAGGCGAATGCAATTTCAAGGTACATTGAGAGAAGCTTTCACTACAGATAAGAGAGTCTGTGTCCTTGATCATCCCTGGCCTCTGGGGATCCCTTGCAGCTTTTAAAGGATAGTTTCAACTCTCCTGCTTGCTTTTTTGAAGCCAGCAGTGATGCCTTCCTCATCAGCCCAGTGTTAAACCTCCCGAGGAGAATAAAGCTCAAGGCTGTGGTCCAGCTCCCTAGGGAAGCTGCGGAGTTTTCACACTGAAGAACAAAATCGCACTTTGCAAAGACAACATCACAAATAAAGGCAGGGATAAACTGTGGGATAAACTGTGCTCATGTAGAAATCATATCGGCGGGAAGATGAGCGTATGCCATGGTGTATTTGCTCTGCAGCGGGGCAGGTAGGTAGCAGCACACTTGTGCCTGTCACTCTTCCCGCGGCGCTTGGTCGAGATGTTTGTTGCAAGTCCCTTCGTGGCATGAAGTGTTTGCTGAGAGTTTATGGAGTAGCTAGGCAACATTCGAAAGGCAAATACAAAAATCTGAAGGCATCTGGGTAACCAAATCTTCTGCCGTGCTTATCAGTCCAGTAGGACTTCATTTTTTCCAAACAATTCAAAGTTTGGAATTGACTGGTGAATTATGAAGCGGGCAGGTGTTTTGGCAGTACTTTATATGGTACTTGGAATCAGCCCTGTGAATGGGCTGGCTGCAGGAAAATCAGCTCTCCGTAGGAAGGTTTCTCTCCTCTCAGCACCAATGCAAGCAACCCTTGCTAGGAATTAATTTTTTAAATCTCTTTGGTTGAAATTTGAGCCTTTGGCCTAGAGAAAAGGATAAATATCCACAGATCGTGCGAGCCTGACACACGCAGTAAGCAAGGCAGAAAATCAGCCTTTTCGCTTTTAATATTCAGGTACGTGTAAGTGCTGTCTGAGAATAAACAAAACTCTCTTCCTCCTGCATCTTCCACCCTTTTTTCCCCCCTTTCCCTTTCTCTTTTTTAACGAAATTCTCCTGTTTGAAAAATATTAAGTAATTACCTAACTGCCCCCCAAAAGTCCCCAACATCCCCATCGCACACTTTTGAGTGTGTGCCTTGTACAGAAACAAGGCTGATGATTTATGACTGCTGAATAGGAATTTCATGCTGCAAAGAAATAAAAAGCAAGGCTATGTCAAAGTGGGTGATCTGAAAGAGTCCTGCTGTTGGGAAGAGCAATCCTTGAACTAAAGGCAGTTTCCCTTTCGTGTCTGTTCCCCCGTGTGAGGGTTAAGTGGGCAGCACCCCATAGCTTATCCTTAAACCCCTTTTGAAGAGTGGGTATATATTCAGACATGTCCCTTCTCGTAATTTCTTATTGTTTCTTTTGTATTAGCCTTTTTTACTTGACGTATCTGTTTGCATAAATGCTGCTCTTTTTAACAGCAAGTAAAATTCTTGCCAGAGGAATTGGAGCTGCATTAAATCTGAAAGCAAATGATACAAATTTATTATTATGGCTCTACCAATGTATACGTGTTTTAATACAGTGGCTCAAAAATGACATTCAGTAGGACACAGCCCCAGCTGTCTTCTTTAATTCAGTCT
Source organism: Tinamus guttatus (assembly GCF_000705375.1). The sequence goes on from NW_010585131.1 coordinate 158,486, forward strand.
GATGTTAGTTGATATGTCAAGTCATTATTAGGGATCAACACACATCTAGACGGCGACTATAATTAAAATGTCAGCGTAGTAAGGGGCAGTGAAAGCAAAGACAGTTGCTGAAGAGGGTGAACACCCAGTTCCTTCCATGTCGTGTTCTGCAATACAAAAATTTGTGCTTATACAATACTTCTGCCTTTGGGGTTTGGTAGGAAACTTGAAGATATTCCATCTTTTATGTTTAATTATCTTGTATCAATTTATGAAGGGCTCTAGTGTGACAGAATGAATATTTGCTTTATAGAAAAGCTGCCTTGTTAAGATACAGTCTGTCAACAAAGGAATTACTGTAACCTTGAGCTGCGACTTTTCTGAACATCCTGCCTTAACCAGTTGCCAAACAAATGTTTAATGCACATCAGGAACTTTCTTCAGAATCGACGGGGGTCTGCTATTAAAAACAAAAGCAAACAAAAATGTTAAAGCTTGGGGACAGCCAAGATGGGGAGTAAAACTTCTTGTGTTCTCCCAGTTGATCAAAACTTCCCGTGCATATTCCTATACGTAGGTACACACAGAGGGATATAAACAGCATCTATTTTTACATATTTTTCAATCAGGAAAAGAGGACAATTATTTACAAATGAAGCAATATGTTTGCTTGTGGAGCTGTTGATTTTTGTGCCCATAGGAGAGTCCTCTGGTGAAATGATAATAAAGTAGGTTTAAGATGGTATAGGGAAAACCAGCTTTCAGACATGTAATTTCTCCTGTCCCCATCTCCTTTAATTCTCCTTTCCATAGAATCACAGACTCATTAAGGTTGGAAGGGACCTCTAGAGGTCACCTAGTCCAACCCCCCTGCACACGCAGGGTCACCTAGAGCACGTGGCACAGGGCTGCGTCCAAGTGGGTTTGAAGATCTCCAGAGAAGGAGACTCCACAACCTCTCTGGGCAGCCTGTTCCAGTGCTCTGGCACCCTCACTGTTAAAAATTTTTCCTTAAGTTCCTGTGGAACTTTTGATGCTTCAGTTTGTGGCTGTTTCCTCTAGTCCTATCAGTGGCCACCACTGAAAAGAGGCCAGCACCTTCCTCCTCGCTGCCTCCCTTGAGGTACTTCTAGACACTGCTCAGGTGTTCCAGGTTGAACAGGCCGAGCTCCCTCAGCCTCTCCTCATAGGGCAGATGTTCCAGGCCCCCGATCATCCTTGTGGCCCTGCGCTGGACTCTTTCCAGCAGCTCCACATCCCTCTTGTACTGTGGGGCCCAGAACTGGACACAGTACTCCAGATGTGGCCTCACCAGGGCTGAGCAGAGGGGCAGGATCCCCTCCCTCGACCTGCTGGAGACGCTGCTCTTAATGCACCCCAGGATCCCATTGCCCTTCTTGGTCTCCTCAAAGATGTCTACCTCGTTAGCACTGTGCTGCCATTTCCTAATGGGCACAGCGCTTGTGTCAATACCTGCTGCTGTAGAGGAAGTGCCAACATTGGACATGGCAAGTTGATTTTGCCTTAAGATGGAGGCATCCTTCAGAAGGAAGCAAAATAAAGAGGAAAGCAAGTATTGAAATAAATGCTGCCCTCTCTTTTTTTTTAAATCGTTATTATTTTTTTGCTTATATGTATCAGTTTTGGTAGGAGTAGTTCTCCGCCAGTGTGGCTCCCAGATGAGGCTCCCTGTAGGCTTAGTGAGCAAGGGAAGCCAGGGACCATACGCTGGGGACAGAGGAAGAAGAACCTGCTGCTGGTGGCATCTGCCAGCTTAGCTGAGCATCCCTGCAGTGACCAGCATGTAGGCATCTGATGCACAAAGCGATTTTTCTGCTTCCCATATGGTAACTCCAATTCAGTTACTGCTGATGCAAAGGGAGTATTGGGGAAATTGGGCAGGGGAAGCAGAGATATCAGTTGCAGGCAATGGGAGAGCTTGAGCCTAAGGCCAATGCCAGATTGTGTGTGTTGCCTTCCATTCAAAAGGACATATTGCTCTCTAGAAAGCTTATTTCATAAGCAGAAAATCAAATTTTGTTTCTTTATTTTTATACTGTGTGATTGTGTGAAATACATTGTTATATTGGGAATATTATTGTAAGATTCGTATTGGCAACTTGAGGAACATTAGAATCTTTGGTGTAATTTTGAAGACCTTGGAATACATTCAATCCAAATTGTATCCCTCCAAGGTGAAGTCATGCAAATTCAATGCAACATTAAGGGCTTAATACTGAAGGGTGGTCTTACACAGTTTGAATTAAGAACTTGTTCCTCCTATTTCACCTCTTTCTAGTGCTTGTCTTAGAGCTTTCTTCATCTGGTCAGGTTGACTTTCTGCGTTAACCGAGTCCTTGATGAGTAGAATTACCTTAACCCCCAATTAGCCTAGCCCCAGAATCGTTTCAGGGGATGGGAGCTGTGTGGTTGGGTTTGACACAAAGAGGTTCATGGCTCATGATTCTCATAGCCATTGGAATCTGCTAATTTGGTTCAAGTATAGAACAAAACTGTTGGGTTGCATGGGAGTATCTTGTTAGAGACTCGTGTTGATTTGAGAAGTTGCGATGACCAAATGACCACTCGTGTGCAGAAGATGCGACTCTGTGGCTCTAATAAAACTGTGAAATCAATGAGAGGGATGAAAAGAAAGACGCTTTTTGGTAGGCTTGGGTGTGTTGTCTATCATAGAAATCGGTTTCGTGAGCTGAACGCTCCCCTTGAGGTGGAAGCGGAGGCTTTCTCAAAGGGATCATTCAGATGTATGTCCAGAGGTGAGAAATTCGGCGCTGCGTGTGGGCACCACGTGGCAGATGTCCAAACAGCACTCAAAAGAAATGGAATTATTTCAAAAATACAGGCTAAGCGCTAAGTAGGAAGTTGTCCTAAGAAGGTTTTAGGAAAGAGTCTTTCAGGTGCTTCGTGTCTGTGCACGCGTAGCCTTTCGAGCTGCTGCGGATCGGGGGGGACCGGTTCAGCCAAACACAAGTCGCTGCCGCCACCGCTGCGGCTGCGTCACGCTGGGACGTTAGTGCTGGTGCAGCGAGGGGCAAGGGACGTTGCCCCTGTGCCGCAGTTTGTCTGTCATCTGGCCACGTACCCAAGTCCTTAATGTGAATCCAGAGCTCTGCATTTCGCTGTGGACGCAGCAGGGCTTGGAGAACAACTTAAATGTTTTTACAAATAATTTCTCTGACATATTTGATTATATAACTTTTAATATGTAGTGTATGATGCTGAATAATATAAAGATCCTGTAATTATGAAACGCCTCCTGCAGGATGTAATTGTCTTCTCCAATGTCACGAGCCTATTAGTGGGTGTTGCAAGGGCTCAGCTTGTTGCAGTTTGACTCTCTTCAGTATTTCCTTGGGCATTGTTTGGCAAGTCTCTAAAGAATAAACTAAATTACGAAAGTGTTAAAGTTTGCATGTAAAGATGATGGTTGCAGAGGAAGACTCTCTTTTGCTGGGGATGTTCTTGCTGTATCCAAGTGTCTGATCTTTCATGTTTTCCTCTAGAAACTGTTTTTCTTCTCGCTTGAAGCTTGAACAAGTAGGCGTGAAATGAATCTGTTAAAAGTAACAAGTATCTGTTAAAATTCTGTAGCTGCACTATCTGGGAAAGGTGCGATCAGAACCTGAGATGTTGGGCCAGCTTTGCCTGAAAATATTGTTAAAAATATTACTGCAGGTTATTACATTTCATCAAAATGAAACAGTTTCATTATATGATATGTCAGAACTTCCATGAATGTCTAAGATGATGTTTGCTTGCTTAGGGGTTTAAAAAAGAAAAACAAGTAGAAACAGTTAAGTTATCTTAAGAAAAGTAGTTTGAGAGTGCCCTTAGAGTTGGTAAGCTGAAAAATGAATTTTTCCAAGTATTCTTTTGAAGGAAAAAGCCCTCGAAACCAGGGAGCAATAGCAGCAAAACTGTAACCCTGTCAATTTCTCTTTTTCTTTTGCAGACCGTGAGGACCAATCAATTCTCTGCACGTAAGTAAAAACATTACTTACTTATTTTCAATTGAGCATTTTTGGAAGTTTGTTGGGTGTGAGGGTGATCTCTGAGGCTCCTGGGGTCTTCAGCACAGCTACAGCAGTCAGTTCTCAGTATTTAACCTTTGGTAGCTGCCTGTCAAAGTCGAAGAGTGTGTGAAGCGCTATTTAACGCGGGGAGACGTTCCTCTCTCTTAGTGTAATGCACCTCATTGAATGTTTTGGAGAGTATGTGTCCCTTAAGAAATATAGCTTCAAAAAAAAGTCAAAACATTTGAATTAGAAACCCAAACTTTAAAACATGTGAATTTATCTGAAATGCTTTCCTGTAACGATTCAGTTTATAGTGGCTGATGTGGGGTATGAGGGTAGTAAAATAAAACTAGAAACCCTGCTGAGCACCAACATAACATTGGATCTGCTTCAAACAGGAAAGCTCTGACCAAGTTGACACCAGAGCTGCTTTTGCGCCTACGGTTTTGCTTTCTCCTAGATTTGCCCCTTCTGGGAGCAGATGCAACTGAGGGCAGGGGAGCAGGCGGGGAAACAACCCTGTTAGAAGCAGACTGGTGATTCGCCTGGTTCGTCTGCATTACGAAACCAAACCTTGTTTCAGTTCTGCACCTGCCTGCCCTTAGCAGTCCTGGCGATGGTTTGTGCTCAGCTATCTGAGCGAGACGAGGGAAGGAACGGCAGCCTGGCTGTGGTTTTGGACTCGATTGTTCGTGAGCAGTTGACCGTGCTGCATGCCAGCACATGCCAACTGCATTGAGACTGTAGCTGGTGAGGGTGCCTGCTGCCTGAAATAGCTTGATGGTTAGATTAATTGCTGGGAAGAGCCCTGGCTTTAATTTCCTCCTTAACGTGAAGGGATACAAATCTTCATCCCTAGCCTCCTACAAGAGTGCCTTAACTTTTGGTCTATAGGCTAGGCTGAGGAAGGATCCTTTGCCGCTATCCTTTCCTGAGCTATGGAAACCAGGAACACTTGGCTCCTGGGGCCGGGGAGCGCTTGAGCAGGGAGCAAACCGAATTTAGTAGCTAAGCACAGTTTTCCCCCAGATAACACAGGTTGCAGACTGTGGTTCTTAGCAGGGCTTCTATTTTCATGTGGGGACTATTTAATGTTCAATGTACTAAACAGACCTCAAAGCTGGGTCGGATCCCAGGTCAAACTGAACTGCTTTGTTCTTTGTGTGTTTGGGGATGCTTCTATGGTGTGTGCCAGCCTCAGGTGAACTTATTTATTTATTTGTTAAAGCACCTTTGCCTTGTGCCCGACATCTTACTGCTTCACATGGTCACCAGATACCATGAAGGCTGAAATTTCCATGCTGCAGCAGTTAGTGAGCGTCTCATCCATTCATTCAGAAGCTGGGAACGTTCTTTCTCAGTTCTGTTACTGCTTTGCTTGTAGGACCATGATAAGTTTTTGATGCAGTTGGTCCAAATACACAGCTGAGGTCTGATTTATATGTAGCACAGCACATACTTCGACCCAAAATATGTGGAACTTGTGATAGGGTCTGAGTGAGGGACAGTCATCGTTGTTTTCATTTGTTTTTACTTTTCTGTTCTCTTGAGGATAGTGTCAGTAGCATAGTTCCATGCCCTGGCTAGATATGTGGTAAGTTCCTTCTGCAGAAATGAGCTTGCCTCCAGGTTGGGGGTGAGGGATGGGGAGTCTGTGCCATTTCTTAAGTTCTGACCTGAGGAAGATGCAATTGCCTCCAGTACTGAGGTCCAGAAGTTCTGGGGGCTGCTCTGGATGCAATTCCGTGTTAAGATCCTCGGAAACATCTCTTCCCTTGGACATGTAAAAGCTTTGATGACAAAATCTATTGTTACTTCTGAAGTTTCAAAACCTAGTACGAAGAAGCAGTGAGCAGTACAGCTCAGGAGGACTTCAACATTGTCCTGCCTTCTTATCCCAAAATTAAGTGTTGGAGTTACTAACACCATGGCACTGAACAAGTTTTATTACATGTAATTCAGTGTCTTGTTGGTACCAAGGCCAAAGGCTGCACCAAGCTAAATATGAGTGTCAATGAAGCTTAGATCTGAGCAACAAATTCCCAGTCTATGGGTTGTTTGCTACTTTAACTTGCGTTTTGTACCTACACAGCAGCATAAGGAAAGGTCAAAGGCACTTACGATGACTTACAAGTAAGTATGAATCTCTCCAGGGTGTTGTGGGCACATCTGCGGCCTCAGCATTGCAATACGTAAAGGCTTCCTGCCTCCAAACTGGGCTGGGGAGGTCAAAGAACACCCCGTTAAGGTCCTGTCTTTGGAGATGCTTGATGGGTGGCTGCTGGCCTCCGAGGTGGTTCTGTTCTCTTGAAGCTCAATGTGCCTCCACAGCCCAGTGGATCTTGCAAATGGTGCCCAGCCGCCGCGCCATGATGCTGCCTGTGAAGAGACACAGTGGGCATTACTAGACTTTTGCTCAGATTATTACTTTTCTTTTGAAATACATTTTATGATGCTTTCTAGATCCATGTCCAATTTGGGAAAAAGTACCAGTAGGACTTTTCTTCAAAATATATGTGAGGGGAAACATAAGTAATGAATCGTAAAGACAGTTGCCTACTGCACTAAGGTTGTTTTCCCTGTGTGCTGTATGGGAGAGCTGTGTTCTTTTCTCGGATTTGCATTATAATCTCATTAATTGACATCTGGTTGGCTGGGATGTTAAGTGACTTTCATGAACTTGCTTGTGTAGCAGACCCAAAGGAAGTCTAATACATTTTGCTCGAGGGTGGTCAGTGGCTGGGACTCCTCTTTGTTGCATTTCTGCTTCCGTGGTCAAAAGACCAACTAAATGTGTGTGTGTCTGTTTTTTTTTTTTTTTTTTTTGCTACCATGTCACTGGTTTTACAGGTCTTTAGAACAAGACCAGAGTAAATAAGGTTGGGAGTGTGTCTTCATTGTGCTGAAGGTGGTTTCAGGAACTGCTTTGCTAATTCAAACTTCAGACATCTCTCTTTCTTCCCAGAACTCTCATCTCAGAATCTGAATCAGCTGGTTAAGCCTAATATGAAGATTTCCACCTGTGGATGGTTCCCTATAAAGAATGCTTTCTCTTCTATGAGTGATTCTAAATAGGCAAAAAGCAAAGATCCTTTGACATGTGCTGTCAGAAGAGTGCACAGCTGTAGTGTACCTGTCATGACGTGTTGGAGCTCACAATCCTGTGAGGAGGTTGTGGAATCTCCTTTGGAGATCTTCAAAACTCACCTGGATGCCACTTATTCTCTTATCTCTCATTGCCTTGGTTGTCTTGAGGGTAGGTCTATCCCATAGCTTGGTGAAGATCTGCCTGGCTAGAATCTTTGATTTCTCTCCCTAGCTCTTGTTGATTGAGTTTCCCTTTTTTTTCCATCTTCAGCAGCCTTCACAGCACAGGGTCCCATCAGCTCTAAAGTAATGGTACTTGTACACTGTGTTACCAGGTGTGATTTGAACTTGTGAACTCTGTCCTTCTTCACAGCAATGGGGAGTGCTGCTGTCATGGACGTCCTTTACTGTCACACTGAAGGTTTTCCAAGCGCTTAGGTTTGGTTTCAGCTCTTTCTCTTCAAAGGGTCTCTGCACCCTTTCCAAATTCCTTCCTTGATTAAGTTCTAGCTTCACCAAGGATATTCTTGATCTTGGTTGATTCTGATATTCTTACCCTAGCCAGAAAAGTGTGAAGCTTGAATCTGGCCTTGAGACTGTTCCAACATCTTCACTGGTCCAGGACCTTATGAAATCCCATAAAATTACTGTTCAAATAAATATCTGGCTGAGGCATTCAGCTAAGTGCTCTGTGGAAGAGGATCTACCGACAGGTGGTTTTCCAAGCGTGTTTTTATCACATCTTATTGTTTTGAAGATGGTGGGATTACTTGAAGGTTTCCTGCCCAAATTTGGGAAGTTTGGGGTCTAACATCCCCTAAAGAGCAGGCGTCTTGTGTATACCGGTGAGCTGAATTAGTTTAGGTTTAGATTAGGTTTTCTTTCACAAACTTAACCTTAAAACCAGGAGGGGAAGACAAAAGCCCTTCTGCTTTCTCTGGATGTAGCAGAGCGTCATGCCCCTTATCTAAAGTGAAAGGTGAATTTTTTTCAGTTGGATGGTTTATTCTTGGCATGGTAGCCACTGACAGAAGGGTTAGTGAAGGTGCTAGAGCTCCTGTGCTTTGTAGTTGAGTTCAAGTTCTTAAATTTGAACAAACTTCTTTGGCCAGCTACACTTAAATTTTCTTCTAATCATGCCCCCTTGGTTGGAGTACAAAAATAATTGAGGATTTTCTGACCATAAATTTCTAGTTTGTTAAAACAGCAAAAAAATGCCTGTAATTCCAGCAGCTGTGTTGTCCTTACTAACTCTGACGTTATTTTAAGTCCATATTGACCCAGCATCCATAAGAAATCCAAAATAGAGAAGCAGTGCTAATTTTACAGTGTGCCCACGCTGAAATGAAGAAAAACATACATCCATGAGGTGAGGCTTGAAAACTTGGTGGAAGTTCTGCAGGCCCTTTCTGTGTGTCTGTTTTTTCTTTGGAGTACCCGTGGCTGCAGGAGCTCGTGTGGTGAGTTTTCTTGCTTTCCTTCCACTATTACTGCATATTTAATGTTAAATATGAGAGCATGCCGGCTGCTCCAGGCAGATGAGCAAGATGAAGAAACTCCTGTTTTGGTGTAGTAGGAATCTGAGAAATACTGAAATCTCTGCAAGATTTGTTAGCTTTAGCTGCAAGGAGCCTTTGGAAATTCGAAGATGAAAATGTGCTGAGCGGTGCTTTTTTTAAGGTAATGTTCTGAATTTGAGGATCTCGCCGCAAGCGTGCACCGTCCTCAAAGCTGAGGCTGGGGCTGATAAACCAGCCATTCAGCAGATGCTTTCAGCCGTGCAAGGATATCTAATCTGCGCAGCAGGAGTGCTGGGGTGTGCAGGGAATAGAGGCTGTTTATGAAAGGACAACAGCAGCAAATACCAAGCATTCTTCTATACAACCTCTGGCTGGGCTCCAGCTTCCAACATTCCCTCGACAACTGCTGGGAGAAGACGTGAAGCCTCTAAAGCGAAATGAAGGAGCTGTAAAGCAGCCTCGTAAATAGTAAATCCAATTAATGACTTTCGGTGCTAGCCCAAACTATCAGTTATACTACTTTGCCGAAAATTAGGTGAGTAATTAAGACTTCCTTTTAATTACAGGTCTGGAGTCTAAATATTGGGAACTTGTTTACAATTGGCAGAAGACCTTCCCAGTTGCGCCTGGGAATAACTCTCTTCTGTTCTTCGGAGCCAGTCTTGTGAGAAGGACAAGAGACTATTGTTGGGCTGTTTTGTTGCAGTTACTTTCTCCTCCCAACAGTCTGAGCCCATGCTCTCATATTTTACTTCCTGATGTGAGGGACCCCTTTGTATGAAACAAGGCGTTCCTGGGCACGAGGTCTCGGAGTGGCAGGTCAGGTTTCCTGGCTCTTGTGGAATTGCTCCTCGAGGAGGGTTTCCCGAGGGCAGGTGCTGCTGCTCTTCCTTCTGCAGTATGTTTGGCTGCTAGAAGGTTTCTGCTTCCAGATAACCTCCTCATTCCCACGGTTGCTGCTCATCAGGAGGGAGAAAAATAAGTTGACTGAAATCTCGAGGGCAGAGGGAAGGTTCCTTTGCTGGATCCAGGCTTCCAGCGTGGGGAATGTTGGCCTGGGTCATTGGCTTATTGGTATACTAGATCCTGGAAAGATGATCCGCAGTGGGGTGGACAAGGCTAGCTTCATCTTGAAGAACTAGGGTGACCACCCCAGTACATTGCTTACCATCAGGGTAACTGTATGCTTGTAGCAGTGGTTCTGTGCAAAAAAAAAAACCCTTTTATTTGCATTTAGAAGTTTTCTTTGTGGCTTTGCACTCCCCTGCCTTGTGTGGTCACAACCCTATGTTTTGCAGGCCCTGAATAGTGGGGCTTCAGCAAGCGGCTTGGAGCTCCGGTGCCACTCCTGAATGTCCGAAATGCATTTGCCGCTTCAGGAGCTAAGTACTCTATTGAAAATGACACTCTAGCTTTACATCCAGGTTGTTTACAGTGCTGCTTTGCTAGCTAAGGATTTCCTATTTTAAACATGCGTTCAGAGTGTACTTAAATCCAAAGCAGCAGCTTTTACTGCTTGAGGGAAAAGTGCTTTAATTCTGGATATTGCATAAATTTGCAGGTAATTCTCCGCCTTTCTTTGACCTGTCTTTGTAACATGGTTTGCAAGAGATGGATCCTTCAACTGAAATGAAATAACTTTCTTGCATCTGGCTTAAAGCCATTCCTCAAGATTTTTTGCCTGCTTGGAAGATGCGCCGCGATGGGCTGTTTGCAGAGCCCGTAGCTGGGGTTGCAACAGGGTTTGAATTCAGTCTCTTGGAGCTTTGTGTCTGGTAGTGGCACTGAGACTGAAATAGAGGTGAAATTGTGACCCTACTGACTGAAGTCAGGCTAGGATCCCAGCCAAGGGTTTCGGTTGTTTAATTGATGGTAACACTTTATTTGAGTTGTATTGAAACAAGGTTTTTTAAGAAAGTTAATCTTTAGCTTCATGATACTACGTGCAGTATTTCTGAAAAGAAAGCAGTGTTACTAAAAGCTTACCTTTTTTGGGCAGTTTGATAGTGGTAGAAGATTAATTTATTTTTATAATTCATGGGTTTGCTCTCCTGGAAAAGAGCAAAAGTATGCACATGTCCTTGTTTCCATAAATGAAAAGGACTTCATCTTAAATCTTCTGGTTCTTTTAAGTATATGGCAGGGAGCTATCTAGCACTGCATCCTGCAGGAAATGTTTGGCATACTTGTAAGCTCCGAGGAGAGGAGAACTAGGACGATATTGTCCATTTGTATTGCTTTTTGAATGAGAATTTGCATAAAGATCTTCTCTTAAGAAAAATCACTATCAGATTTAAGAGGTTTTCTGCCCAAGGAATGTGCTGCAAGCTTTTGACCTTCCTGTGCTTTATGCAGCTTTGCTGCTGTGCGTTCCACCAAAGCCTGCAGATTAGGGGGCTCTTCTGGAGCTGCGTGCTTTCCTGCAGAAAGTCAACATCTGGACTCGATTTGTAGTATTTTTATTTTGTCGGAAGAGGAGTTTTTGCCCTTAAAACTTAACAAAACTTTTTTTTTTCTTGTAATTTGATCAAAAAGATTATTTACTTTGTTTTCAAGGTGCAACTAATGATGTCTCGTCGAGCTTCGATGACAATAAGAACAAATTGTTCTGTTTTGTAGCTGTGCGTTTTGGTGTTTTTATTCTCCTCCCCCTTAACCTGGTGGTGGAATTTTAGTATTAGGCAGGTTTTAAAATGCATTTAGAAACAGGCAAGCCTTTTGCGGGGGAGAAAAGAGACAAACTGAGAAACAGCAATTAGCATCTGAGATCTGTTCTGTACTTAACAATCTTTGCAGTTGTTTATTATAGGCTTTTAAGTGTTGTCTCTCTACCAGGTAGAGAAATTTGACTTTTCATTAAGTCTTAGAAAGCTGCAGCGATCCCAAAGCACACACTGTTTCTGTATTGCACACTGATGATCCCACTGGTCTCTGCAAAATGCAAACCCAGGTATCCATGTGGAAATTCTTAAGGTCATCTTTTCCTCAGCCAACTTTTTAGGTAATATCTTTCTAAAATTTTGTGTGTGTGTGTGTGTGTGTGTGTGCAGACTAAGTGGCTAGTGTAGTCAATAGGTTTCAAAGCACCTTGCTTCCATATTATCCTAAAAGTTATATCTATTGAAGTGATTTCTAATCTCTTGCATACTATGTATTTTCAAATGATGATTGCTTTATGAGGGGAAAAAAAAAGAATTAGTCCTGGACAGGATGGTGCAGTCAATGCACTCCCCCAGTACCACTGGGGGCCTTGAATAATTCTCTGACATTGCAGACCATAGTTTGGTAATTGAGGCCATGGCAAGTATCCCAAAGCTCGTCTGCAGAACCGTTTGCTTTCCTGTTCTCAATTAAAACTTTTCTTCCTTGGAGCCTAGGGGCTAATAGCATTCTGTCAGGCCAAACAGATCAGGCTTTTCATCTGCAGCGTGTAACCGGCTCTCATGGGCTCTTGTTAATCTTCCGTAATGAATTTGCTAAGCTACTATGAATGAGCTTTTTCAGTCCACGTCGCTTCTTGTTCATGTGTGTAGATAGATGCACACGTATGCCTCTGTTCTCTCTGCTAGTGCAGTTTTTCTTTATGATTTCAATGATTTTAGAGCGTTGGAAGGTAAGAAAAGGCAGATTTATTTTAAGATTCCATTTTCCTTGAAAATCTGGGTTAATATCCTTATATATGCAAAGTTATCACTGCAGCTTCTAAACTGTCCCATTTTTGCGAATGTTAAGTGTAGCATGGGGATGGGGGTGTTTGTAAGCTATCTGTCTGATCAAGAAGTGTGGATTTGGAGGCACTTAGTACCTAAGCAAATACAGGATAAATGCAAAACTGGGATATGCACTGTAGCAGAGGAGGGTATTTATGAAGACTCCAAAGGAATACAAGGCTGATGAATGTATACTTGAGGTACTGGCATAATTTTCCAGATAAGATATTTATAATGGAAATTTAAGGAGGACTTACCGTAAAGTAACAGATAGTTTCCAAACCTTAACTTTTGAACAACTGTCCAATGGTGGAAGTATTTTCACCCTTTCCCTGCAATTCAAGGTAACAAAATCCTTTCCAGTTTTGTATACCTCATAGTGCTAGTGATAGTCCCCATTTCTGTTTCACTTGGAAGGGGATTTTTTTTTTTGCAGTAATTACTGCCATTAAATCATGGATAAGTTGAACTTGGGAATCTCTTTGAAATGTGGAATTATCCCATTTTAACCTATATTAAAACTGTAGCCTCATTTCTGACTGCGGTGTTGTGACCTTGGACTGATTTCTTGCCTGTATTGTATTCTTACTTGGACTGAGTCCCTGACTAAGTGTTTAGAGTCTCTTATAGGTTAATCTTGCAATAAATGTAATTTCTAAGACAGAGACAGATGCAAAACAGAATATGAATTATGCATGTACCACCGTTACTGGTCTGTATACTGTGCTGCTTTGCAGTAATAGATCTGATTTTCTTAAAACGCATGGAAGTAGCCCTGTCGTCATCCATATGTTTGAGAGGAGCAGCATAAGGATCTGTTTAACATGTGTTTTACTGTGCTTTAGAACTCACTCCTAAATAAATGGAATGTCCATCATGTAGTTCTTGTAACTGGATCCAAGAATATGAAATCTGTTAAAGTAATACTACAGATATATCTGCACTCTGAACAAATCTGTACCTGGCCTTGATCATGAGGCCGGTTCTCATTACTGAAAGTAGCATAAGAATTTGGGCATGTAGTCAAAAGCTTTTAATCCAACTGATGTTGCATATTGCATCAATAGTTAAATTCTAAGGAGAACATCTGGATGAGGAAAATATTTTAAACAAATACCTTTTAGTTCTGTGCAATGCTAATGCTTTTGGTTTCAGATGGTCAGCGGAGTTCTGTCTGTTTAGTCTAAGCTCTCACTGGGATGAAATGAGGTAGCTGTAAAGAAATGGCTGATATGTTGATGAAAATTAATTTTGAGGAAAATGTCTGAAATGTTTTACAGAGGTGAATCTGGTGCTGGGAAGACAGAAAACACTAAGAAGGTTATCCAGTACCTTGCTCATGTTGCTTCCTCCCATAAGGGAAGAAAGGACCATAATATTCCTGTAAGTTGGGATTTTTTTCTTTTCTTTCTTTCCCTCTTTCTTTTTTTTTTTTGGAAAGTAATCTCCTTGCTAAAACAAAAAAAAAAAAAGAAAAATAAAGTCGCTGTTTTTAAACTTTTTCTATTGAAGATCAGCTGTAATGTTATTCCTGGAATCTGGCTCAACTATTGTTTCTTTTGCAGTGACTGAAATGAGTAATTGCATCAAATATTCCGGATAATGTGCGCTAATAACCTCCTCTGTGAAACGAAAAATTTTATGGAAAATCTTAAACTAGAAAAAGTATCAAAACTTTTTGAAGCCGTAGACCTCAGTGTGGTCTTTGTCCATGCGCGCTGTGGCCTGAGTGGGGTGCAGGCTGTCCGTGTGCATCACTTGCGGGTCTGAAATGAAGTTTTTGGGTGGAGAGTGTGTAGCTATGAAGAGTGTCATAATCCATTGAACCTGGTTTTCTGTACTTTTTGATTTGTGAATATTCCTGGCTGTACCACTGCAGTCTCAAACAAATAGCATCTTTTTTGATCCCGTTGCATGTTAAATTACCTGCAGGTTTTGGAGGGAGAAGAGATGATGTTGCGATGCTCAAGATGAGTTTTGAAAATTTTTAAGGACAGATTTTGCTATTTCTCCAGGAAGTTGTTCCATGCATAACCCCTTGAAGTCCTATTATTGGTTGTTCTAAAAATACTGAATATTTCTTTGGCCTTCCCCATGCTGTGCTTTCATGAATGCTTATGGCAGCATGAGCACTTTAAGCCAGTGCAGTTGACTGAAGAAACACCCATTCTTGAGCTTTGTCAGCGTAAGAATTTCTGTGGCCACTTGCTGGGCTGGGAATATGATTAAAACTAGTCATTTAGAAAAGTCAGTCTATTTTTTTTTCTTGAACAAGCTTCCTCTGTTCTGCTTATCATGTGTCTACATGACTAGTATGAGGGAGGAGATGGAAGAAGGGGACAGTGGGGGTGGAAAAAGTTCAGGAAGATGAGTTGGATGATTAAAAGTGAGTTGTCCTTAATGCCAAGTTAACTTACTCCATTTAAGTCATTGATGGAACTACTTTTTCATTCTCTTCTCACCACAGTAACCAAATAATCGGTAGTGGTGGTAATCTCAGAAAGGTTTTCAAGATGGTTGTAGCCATCTGCTTGACCAACTATTAATGACAGTTATGGCAAACTGGAAAAGTTTCTGTTCTTTGCAAAGCACGGCTCACCTTCAAGGGAAGATTGGGATGGTGTCCTGAATAAAAGATGGATACTTTGGTTCATGCCCTTCATTCACTGCACTGCTATAATCGTCACTAGATTAAGGGAATGTTTATGAAAAATGCAGGATATTTCTGCAGCCAAAGTTGTTTTGAGAATAAATCAAGTCTTCTTTAAAATTCATCTTTGCAAACAAAGAATGTTCTACCTACCTACCTAACACTCAGAAGTTAAGAAGTGTCAGAGTTGGGGTTATGAAGAGCATCATGTAGGAGAGGGAAGATGCTCCTCCCTTGGAAATCGTCATTGTCATGTTCAGCTTTCAGCTACTTTGTCCGTGAGACTCTTCTTGCTCAACAATCCTTCTCTGTCTCTCCTCATACTAGTGCGTAGCTGCATTCATGCCACTGGGTCCTGAGCGCTCCTTGGCATGTGGCACTTCTGCAGAAGTCCTGTGGGAAAAGGGCATTGACAGATTGTAGCCACACAGAGACGACCACACACTGTCTTATTTTCTGTATGATTTGAAAGACCCTTAAAGCTATTGCCTTGGAAACGGCACTAGGAAGTGTCAGTAGGTGGTAATGGTTTAAAATAAAAACATGCAGACAAGAAGAGGAGCATTATTAATGATGGGACTTGGCCGAACTAGGTGGGACTAATGTCTCTCCAGCTTGGGCCAGAGACAAGGCTTTCCAAAGCCACATAAAGCAGGGGAGGGAGATGTACCCACACATAGTTAAAAGCATTGGTTTATCTGAAGATCTAAGGTGGGATAAAAGTGAGACTAAAGCCTTGCCAGCACTGGTGTGTTTACAGCTTTGAAAACTTCAGCTTCACGTTCAACAAATTTGAGCTTTAAAAAAGAAATGGAGAAAAGGGAGGGGGAGGCTATAGCAAATTTTGCAAGTAAATGAGAACAATCTCTACACAAGTGTGCCATGCCCGTCGCTCACTGGCGTGGACCACCCTCACCAGACGTGGACCTGCTGCAGCTCGGGGAGCTTCTGTCAGGGCTCCCTGTGCTGCTGCCCGTTGCTCAGGTTGCCTCTCCCATGCTCCGAGGCTGCACGTGGCGTGACCCGCGGCCTTGTGCTGGCTGAGGAAGCGTTGGAGAACAAAAACGGATGTTCAGGAGAAGCAGGGAGCAGGAGAACAAGGGCAGGTTGCTGCTAAATGTGGGGAGGAGGCTGGTGTCAGAGTCCGAGAGGACTTGGGGCAAATCAAGCAAGTGGGTGCAGAAGACCAGGAGGGTTATTGCAGAATGCTTTTAGCTTAGCACCTAATCAGGCTCCTGCGTGATGTGGTAATGAGGGAAGAGAATGGAATCACTGTGTCCACAGTGTCCGTGTCACTGAGCTGCCTTAACAGGATTACGTAGCGAGCCTCAATTCCGACTCTTGTTCTGATTTATTTTACGAATTGAATGTTTTCAGATAGACAAGAAGTCCTTGAAAGATAAAGAAATAATTAAAAGAAAATTCACATACATAATTTTCTATCAAGGAAAAAAGTGTCACTAATTCCTTACCTGAGGACTGCCGTGAACTTTCATGTTTTGCAGGTTAAATGAGATTGAGGGATTGTCTTAACTGCAGTTCTAGACTGGATATACCTGGGCCGTATTCATGGTCAAATATAGGAAACTGGAAGATATTTACAGACATGGTAGCACATAAAATGAAAACCAGCCAGCCAAACACAAAAGCCCCCCAAATCCCCAACTTGTTCAAACTAAAATCTGGTTCTTTTGATGGTGGCATTTTAACCTTCAAAAATCACTACTGGCACTTTAATGTTGATGACTGCTTCCAGCATGTGACTACATATGTATTTGTAGCTGAAATGCTAAATTGTCGAATATAAGTAACAGGGAGGAGTGATTAGCTTGTACTGAACCATGTAACTTTGGTTTTGCCAAGAAGATATGATTCAGCTGTGCTAAATTCAAATTATTTTGCTTAATGAGCAAACCTTTGCCAGCTGCTTTAAAGATCTGTGTCAAAATCCATAATCCCTCACTGTAAAACAGTGTTAGTGTTTTAAAATAATAGACATGAACATAGCAAGCCTGCATCTAGCTTGGTGTGAAAGTCTCTTGGTACATGTGTTTTACAGTATATTCTCCTTAGGCTTTATGATCTGAAGCTCAGAATTAGGAAAAATTGCAGTCTGGGTGAAGAATTTAATAATGGAATTGAAACTTAAGTGTTTCTGCAGACATTGTGCAAAGCTGATTTTTCTTTTTTTTTTAACTTGATACTCATATTTGATTTTTTTCCCCCCTTCTTCCTGGTAGAATTTGAATGTCTTCCAGTTTCTTAAGACTTTATTGCTTTGCATCTGGAAGATCACTTTTACGGAATAAAACATTTATCTTGAGGTTGTAGCTGTTGTTTTGCTAAGCACCTGAAATGTACAGTATAGAAAGAAAGCCTTAAACTCCTTAAGAATTTCTTTCCTTAGGTTCTTTCATAACCTTTTAGATTTTTGAGGAATACTGACCCTTCTAATGACTAAGGCTGTGGCAAAAAAAAAAAAAAAGTATTAAATGATAGTTCAATGAATATATACATATAAATAGATTTGGTTTTTAATTGCTTGTCAAAACTATGGAAAACAGTGCACAACTAATTCTCCCATTGCCTTGGCAAAGCTTTGCAAAGCAGTGCACAACTGATCCCACCCTTGCCCTTTTCCCTCCCTACTCAGGTCCGTCTATCATCCTTTCTTTCATCTGGAATTAGTTCTGTGCCTAAACACAGGTTTTAGCCTCTTGTGCATGCAATGACAAGCGAATAACCTTCTAGAATTGCCTAAAATTGTTTCTGTGGAGTAAGTATGTGGTTGCAGTGAAGCTGCTCACGTTAACAAGCGGGGATGGAGCTGCTGTGCTTGCTGACTAACACGTGCGTTTGTTTGTTTGCAACGAACAGCCCGAATCACCCAAACCCGTGAAGCACCAGGCAAGTGGTTTTCCTTATGCTTCTAACGTTATATAGGTGAACTTACATATTTTTTTCCTATTTTCCGACAGTTTGTCTGTATTTATAGCATGTGGGAAAGTTTGTACAGGTATAAAGCTAACAAATTCAGTAAAGTTTAACCAGCTTTGGTGAAGAGGGTGGACTGAGGAGCAGACTGCATGATCCTTCATGCTGCAAAGCACTTGCACGTTCCAGTGCTGTTCCCCTGTCTTTCTTGCTAGTTAATGTGCTGCTGAGAGCGGGCCCAGCATGTTGTTAGTATTAAACAAAGTATAAAGAAATGATGCAGATTAAGGGGAAACCACCATGTTCTGTGCAACATATCGTTTTGCCTGGCTGTTCTTGTAGCTGCTCAGACCACCTTAAGTTAAAACAACCAGTCATCTGAAATCTGTAGTTTCCTGACATTTTTGAAGATAAACGGACTAAGCAACATGGGATCTGTTCAATTTTGCCCCCCCGGGTTGATATTTTCTGATTTGTTCTTGGGCACGAGCTCTTAAAGACAAAGTCTCAAGCATACCATAGGATGTAGCTTAAGTCTGGTAACTTAAGAAGCTGCTGCAAGGCATTTGTGCCAATTGGGTCCATTTTCTGTGAACTTAGACACGATGCAAATGAACTTGTGAGAGGGACGTTTTAAGACTTGTTTTTTGGTGGCAAAGAGCAGTCGTGGGCAGTTGTGATGCTCCAGTAACTCAACAAACCTCCGTAACCAAACCATGTGTCTGAGCCCGTGATCTCGTTTTCAGAATTTGCAGACGTTCTTAATGTCTGACCTAATCTCCCCCCCTCCCTGCAAACCACCGTCAATTCTGAGGGTTCTTTTAACTGAAATAGATTGACCGATGCCTAGTTTAACCCTCTTTTTGCTTAGAATTATGGTGCCAAGGTTGAACGCTTTAAATGTGTTGGTAGAAGCGTGCTCACGCAGAACTGTTGTTATTGCACCAACCATAATCATTAACATTTGTCTCAATGTCATTCCGAACTACAGAGCGGATCCCTGTTGCATGTGAGTAGCATGTGCTTCCCTGCTTGCTCACACAGACCCACGCCACTGGGATGCTCGTTTTCCTGAAACTGGGACAATAATCTGTCCTCTCCGTGTGGCCCTGCATGACGTAGTGCATGACTTCACTTTTTCCACAATGTTTAGACACTGCTTTTTCCAAGTTCTCCTTAGATACCTATGTAGGAGGTATGTCCATAGGCCAGATTTACTCTCTTTCCAAAATATTTCTGGAAAGGGTAATTGTTTTGAATATAAACTAACCTACCTAAAATCGAAAATTAAATCCATATTAATACTTACACCATGCTTTTTTTTGATCAGAAGCTGTTTTATGTTCTAGGAGGTTTGCTGTCTCAGCAATAATGGCAAAGTCTCCTTGCGCAGGAGAAGCGGAGAGGCCTGCTAGGCTGCAATTCTCTTTTCAGAATAGCTAGAATGGAAAATGTAGGCAGTGAAATGCTCACTGTGCTCAGCCTATATAATGTGGCTTATTCCAAACTGTGCAGAGCAGGGTGAGCAACCCCCATCTTTTCATTCCTGGGGTCTTACCAGGAACCGGGATAGCGGGGTCTGGGATAGGGGGACGGGGAGCAGAGTGTGACGAAATGCTGCTCCGCTCCCTTATATGTTTCACAGAAAAGCTTTAGAATATAAATTGCACACATGCATATGGTAGATGTAGCAGTCCTCTAGTTCTTCTGCAATGAGGGATTGTCTTAATTTAAATGTGCTCCTTGAGAACCGTAAACTCAACACACCTAACACAGAACATTTAGGCCCTGTGGCTTGAGCGGTGCCTTGTGTGATCTGGGCTGAGATTAACAGATTTTTACCTATCTATCCATCCATCTATACATATATACATACACACACATATATATATATATGGATTATTTTTAGTTACTTTAGAATTCAGAGACTATGTAGTGCCAAAGGGAATGTATTTGGAAGTAAACTACGTTTTCAGCAGATAACCGGAGGTTACGTTAGAGAATGAACTGGAAATATAATCCAATCCACAACTGAAAGCCTCTTTCAGGTATTCACCGAGGGATTTCCAGAATTCCTGTGTAATACGTGATCTCATATGGAAGTCTTAAAAGATTGTGTTTCCTTTCTTGATTGTTCCTTCCTGGGCTTTTATTCATCTATGCTGTGAATAATTGGAAAAAGCAGAATTACGAACACAATGTTGTTTCTTCTTTGTGTTTGTTTCTTGTTTTGTTTTGTTTTGACTTCATTCCGGAGACTGGCAGCTTCACCTTTTTATTTAAGCCATCCTTCAGAGCAGGAAAACAGTATCATATTTTCCCATGTTCCTGCCTCCTGGGCTCATGAAAGCAGCACAGACTTTTGTGTGAGCCAGACCTCCTTATGAGCAGCAATCGTACACACCGTTGTGCAATTTCCTTGCGATAACCAGTTTATTGGATTTCTGCATCCACTGCCTCCAACTGAAGGGAGCATTTAAAACGAAGCAACAACCATGCTGGCCTGTGTGGGCAGCCCGGGTTTCTCTGTGCTATTGCTCTATTCCCCTTAGGCCGTTCTAAAGCGATTGTTGGGAGTCATTCACTCTGTCTCAAGTATGTTGAAATGATATGAAAATCTGGCTATGTTAAAATTAATATATTACAGATGTGAAGGTAAATACGAAATAGCCGTTCCAAAGTACTGCACTGTCAGATCACTGAGAGGTAACTTATGAATAACCTTGCACTAAAACCTCAAAACCATACAGTTAAATTAGCTTTTCCCAATTAAGAACTTAAAGTCTGTGTCTAATTTCATTAGCCTGGAATATGATTTTTTTTTCCCAAGTTCATTGATTTTCTCAGCACCTCTTCAGTCATCCTCAGTCACTGCTCTGTGCACGTATGTTTAAAATACATATATATACGTGTGTGTGTGTGTGTATATGTGTGTATTTGCCACTCAATTGAAGGAGACCATTCCTACCACAACCAGAGTAAAATGACTATCAGGAAGAAACAAAATATAGGACCCTTTAATAACATGTGCCCTGTGTTTATGTCGATTCCCTTCTCTGTTTGTATGGTTTTTAGGGGGAACTGGAGCGTCAGCTTCTTCAGGCAAATCCCATTCTGGAATCCTTTGGGAATGCAAAGACAGTGAAAAACGACAACTCCTCCCGTTTTGTGAGTTACTTCTTTTCTCTTCAGAGCCTATAGATCCGCATTGATGTTTATTGAAAAATGCCATGTTTTTAACCTGGCTGGTATTGGAAACCTGCTTTGTTCCTTTCCCTCCATGAATTCAAGTTCTCTTACAGACTTTATGCATTATGGTGTAGTCACTGAAGATGGGCCCTAAGTGGCTTTTGGCAAAGCTCACTTTAATTTTGTCTGGTCTCTGACTTCATCCATCCTTGAATTAATAGCAGCATTTGGAGTATAACATACATAACTCTGCCACAAAGCCAAACTGGCTTGCATGCACAAATTACCGGGGAGCTCTGAGAAATAGATGCCTAGGGCATCTATATGGGGTGTTGTTAAACATGTAGCCTTTCTATCAATAGTTATGACTTTATGAATTGGTTTGGAGAGAACATCCTTAAAAAAATAAAAGCACAGAACTTATAGATAAAATCCTCTCTAAATTTGGATGATCTTCTGTCTGTCAGTTTTACTCGTGGAAAGCCCATATGAGTTTCTAAAGGTGTTGAAAACTCACATAATTGATTCATGCTTCTGTTGGGTAGATGCCTCCTGTTTCACATACTTTTACAGTAGTTAAATAGGTGCTTTTTCGAAGTGTGTTAAGACCAGTGGTGGAGTTCTGGGTTAATACCCCTTTACCACTTATTAAAATTTCCTTTAAGAAAAAGCTACCTCTCATTTCAGGGAAAAGATGTTTTAAACCTATACAGGAGTTGGTAAATCTTTCCCTGTTAAAAACCCAATCAGACAAATGTAAACTAAATTTACAGGAGGAATGAAATATTTTTGGCTGCCTTGACATTTCAGGAATTGCTTGAACTTACGTGGATGAACTTAGTTCAGACAGTGAGGACTCTGGAAAGCTGTACAGCTAAATCCTTTAGATAGTCCCTATCAATCAGGCAAGGAAGGCACTGTAGAAATGCAAGCCTAATTTTATAGCCTTATTATTTACAATCATGATTGATGCTTATGTACACTGGGTATAGGATTTATAATGTCAACAGGTTGCACTGTCCAGTAATTCTGCTTTGCTCCATCCCTTGAATCCATCTAAGACTGCACTAATTTAATGAAGATACTTTTTTTTTTTCCGAAAGATGTTAGCATCTGTTCTGCGTTATGTTGAAGTCTGCATTGCCATCGTGAGCATAATCAGTCAGATGTCTCCAGCTCTATTTTTATAAAGGAGTATATATAATGCACTCCAGATGGTGTCGTCTTTATTAAAGGAGAAAAAAGAAAAAAAAGTAAAAAAGACTTTAATAACAAGCATTTTAAAATCTGACTTTAAAAAATCCTCCCACAAATTCAGAAGTGCTGTTACTAGGCACACGCAGCCCTGACAGTCTTTGCTGCGCAGCTTGAAGGGACCAACCTCTTCCCTACTTGCTAATCCTACTGCATCATGCTGTAAGAAGGCTAATGTTAACTCTTTTTTCCTGCAAAATGCAGTGCTCTTTTTTATATTTCAGGAAATAAAGATTGTTTAGTTTGCAGCAGATAGAGAAGAGGTCTTTGGAGGTTCATAATCCAAAGCTAACTGCCGCTTTCCTTCCTGCGGAGCTTTACAAGAGCCGTGTATTCAGCACAATAACTGCAGTGTAAACAAATGTCTGTTGTTAAAAGCAGACTGTTTATCTGTGATAATATAAAGATTTGTAGGAAGATTGACGAGTGCTAGCTAAAAGGATAAATTAATGCTCTACTTTTAAGAAGATGAACCAGTTAAGTGGCTTCTCTAGTGTAGACTTCAAGGGTGAAAGGTCTCATCTGATGTATTTGCCTCTTCAATGACTGCATTTCCTCTCAACTTCATTCAAGGAATTGGTAACTTGATAGCAGAAATTAAGTAATTTTTAAGGACAAAACAAAGTAAAGTGGTTCTCAAATGTTAGAAAAAGCCACTGAGAAGCCCGTACATAATGCTTCAGTTTTCGGATGCTGACCGTGGCAACTTCAAGCCGTGGCCTAAGAGACGGTTCTGTGTTCCCCATTCCGTGTAGGGAAATCTGTCATACGCCGTCCTTGATTCCCTAGTGTGGACACGTGCATCATGTGTCCATTCTGTTGACTGAGCGTTAAAAAAAAAGTCAGCTTGTGCTTTCTATCAGTAACAAAATTGTGGCGTTTGAGGGAATTGTTAAAGAACAAAAAAATACAGAGCTTTGTTACAAAATGAGCTTAGAGAATTCTGGGTCTTCCTACTATCTTGAGTGCAAGGCTCCTGACAATTAATGTGAAGAGAAGCCCTGTTTCTCGTGGTGCTGGTGGCTTTCCAAGCAAACTGCAGATAAAGCAATGCTGAACCACTGAAGCCGATATAAAAAATCCCACCAGTATTCTTAAAACTCAGATAAATAATTGTAGGGGTTGAGTACGTAAAATTGCAATCTCAGAGCAGTTGTTTTGCTCTGAGTCAAAGTCCAGGTGAACTTGGTAGGTTATGCCTTTCTGTAGATTCAATGGTAAAGCTTGGTAAGTCTTGTGCACGTGAGCCTTTCTTTGAATTAAGACCCACATTTTATCAGGGAAGCTGGGCAGAAGGGCAGGATTTGGTAGAAAGAAGTCAGAATGGCTCAAAGGAATGCAGGAACCTCCTTAGGTAGCATGAGAGTACGGTCCAAAGACTTTTGCTAGATCCAACCCACATTAGAACACATATACCCTACCTGTTCATAGACGAGAATATTTGATATGGAGATTAGAACAGTCCTTGAGCTGAATGGATTTGCCAAACAGGAATTTATTTTAATGGAGTAATAGCTCTAAGCTGCCAGATGTGAGAGGATGTGAGACAGATGTGAGAGGATTTGGATAGGGGCTGCAAGAACAGCTTTGGGATGACCTCCACGAAACACGTTAGCAGGTGCCTTGTGCAGTTTCCATCAAAACAAGTATTTAAGTAGGTGTTGGCAAATTGCTATGAAACTTCCTAATCCCCCAAACCTGCTCCTATGTAGACAGGGAAGTGGAGAAACTGGAAGCAGTGAAAGCAGAGGTCTCTGCGCAGCCACTGCTTATTCCCACTGGCTCCTTTGGACATTTGCATCTGCTGGAAACACCTCTTTTTATTATTTATTTTTTATTTATTTTTATTTTTTACCAAATACTGTAAAAAAAAAGACCATGCAAATAGCAGCCATGCTGATTTTGGAAGTGCAAAAAGCAGCAGGTGGGTCTAGGCACACTGACATTCAGGATTTCTGCAGATAAAGCAGGTGTGCTGATGCCTAAAGATACTGTTACTTTATAGAAACATGTATATTAAAAATCTCAGCATTTCTGTGCTCTTATTCAGCCTTACAGAGCGCTTTGTTTCTCTTTTAGGAAAAAAATAATCTTTCATAGAGCTGGATTATAGATATACCTCAAATAAGGTTTTTTTTGAACTTTGCAAACTGCAGAATAGCATGTTCAATACTGTATTTGAATGTGAAATGTGCAGGCAGCGCTGTTCTCGCTTGGAGAGTTTGATCTTAATCAAAAAAAATTAATGCAAAAAAAATCTCTTTTCTTTGCAGGGCAAGTTTATTAGGATTAACTTCGATGTTACTGGTTACATTGTTGGGGCCAACATAGAGACGTGTATCCTACTTAAGCAGTGCAACCTCCGTGTAAAGCAAGTTGGCTAATTTTCTTCTTGACCCTTGAATTCATTGAAAAATGAATGTATTTTTTAGATTTCTTTAACAACATCTACCTCTTCCATTCCTGCAATCAAATACCACAAAGTCGGCGTGCTGCTTCACGCTTAGAAGTCGGATATCACCAAGCTTGGCACTCCAAAATCGCCTAAATTTGCTGACTAGCCTTGAAAGCGGGGTTCTCTGGAGAAACCACTGAAAGTCAATTTGCTCTCTGAAAATTTCTTTGCAAAAGGCACTTTTCTATTCAGAAGAATTCTGTGGATTAACACACTCAGTGTTAATTGCTAATAAATCTCTTGTCGCCGAAACCTACTTCAAGTTTAGCTTTAAGGCCTGCTTTTATTTAGAGTTGCTTATGAACAGGAAAAAAACACACATAAACCAAAACCTGCTTATACTGAAAGCCTTTCTCTAAAGTTACCTTATTATACTAGAAATACAGTGCATGTGTGCATATATATGTATATATACAGACATGTGTGTGTATATATATATATATATATATATGTGCCTATACATATGCTTAATTTCTAGTCTTTTTACCTTGTGTTGCGGGTGTGTAACAGTAGGATGGTCATAATAAATTTTTGAAATCCAGAAGTTTTGGTGAACAAAATATCTTGTGAGTAGTAATCACAAACCACTGGCAGTGTAATTAACCTTTCAGTCTGTGCCTGTGTTTTAAACTGCCTAATTAATTTTAACTGCAGTGCATATTTAGGACTGTCACAAAGAAAAATCCTGAAAGGCTGCAAAAGACCTGTGTTTGTTCAAAATATGTTATAATATTAAAACTTTTTTATTAAACATGAAGTGTAGTAATGCATGTAATTTCATAGCTCATACAATGTCATAGAAGACAAAATCTTGTTGCAACTATTAAAGTGTCTCTGATCCTTAAGTAATGATATAGCTTGATTTGGCCCACAGTGTTGTTATATATTTTGTTCATTTAAAAAAAAAAGTGTAAAATCCTTGATGAGATATAATCAGACTTGTTGGAGAAGTCTCGTGCCGTTCGTCAGGCTAAAGATGAACGGACATTTCATATCTTCTATCAACTGCTAGCTGGAGCAGGAGAACACCTGAAGTGTAAGTTGCTTCTTTTGCAAAACTGCTGTTTTGCATCCAGGATTTGCTCATTTTGGTGCCAACACCCTGCAATTTGAACTGTTCTTTGCTCTTGCAATAGTTAAGTTTTGAAAGGGGAATAGAAAGCCAGATCTTCTATATTGTATCAAGTGGGTTGTCAAGCAAATGTTGTGTTTTGAGCAAATAGCTTCTACGTGGCCAGGTCCAACCTGGGCAGCCTGTCTTGTGCTCTGGCTCTGAGAAACGGTGCATTGAAGCTGCTGGACTCTGGGTTGATCAGCAACAAAGGAGCTACAGCCAGACTCGTTCTGCACCATGCCCTCAAACTGGGTAGAATAACAGCCCATTTGCCATAAAATAATGAAATCCTGAGGTTTCCTTCAGCCTAGAAGTACTGCATTGGTTATCCTCCCCCCTTTTCCCTCGTTACTCCTGTTACATTGTGATAAGTGCAACTATTTGAAGATACAGACATCTGAGAAATGTTTCTGTGCTTTTGCCTCCAACATTAGATTAAGTCTGCGTCCAGCATCCTTGATGTGGCTGTCACCAATAGCCAACTGTCTTCTGCCTGTTACTTTTCAATCTAGATAGTTGTTTGGCCAACCCAGATAGGATTTGAGTTTAGGTTAGATCAGAGTCAGGTCCTGTTCTTTTTGCATGAAAGAGCTAATGTAGGATGCTACAGATAGGGATTCTGTGAGCACAGCTTTAACTTTTAAGGTATGCTCATATCTCCAGCATTTCAGAAGAATAAATTACTAAGCTGCTATAATATCTTCTAGCCTGTTTATTGCAGTAACTGATTTAGCAAACTGTAGTTTGCTTGCTTAGTGAAAACCAAATTCAGTTGTGTGTGAACAGTATTTTTTTAGCTTTTTTTCCCCCTTCTCTCCCCCTCAACACAGCTGACTTGCTGCTTGAAGGATTTAACAATTACAGATTTTTATCTAATGGCTATATCCCCATTCCGGGGCAGCAAGACAAGGACAACTTTCAGGAGACTATGGAGGCCATGCATATCATGGGGTTTTCGCACGAGGAGATCTTGTGTAAGTTATGAAGCTTTCTGGATTTCTAAGTGTTCTTCCTTGTCTCTTGGGCAACCACACACACTTGCTAATCTAATGTCACCAAATTTAATATTTTGATGTCTTGTCAGCCTGCAGAAAACACTGGTTTTAGATTAAGACAAGGCTAATAAAGCCATTTGCTTAAAAAGCACAGTATAAACTTTATTTCCTTTGTGAATTCATGCTTAAGATGTGGAATGAAAGTCATTATAGCATTTATTCATTTATTTTAAACACAGCCATGCTGAAAGTCGTGTCTTCAGTGCTACAATTTGGAAATATTTCCTTTAAGAAGGAGAGAAATACTGATCAAGCTTCCATGCCAGAAAATACTGGTAAGTTGATCGCATTTGCATGACTTACTATAACTTGCATGGTAGTTTTTTCCTATTGTTTTAGTACGTATCTTTGAAAGTATGGACCAGTCTTCTAAGCTTCCTTGGTAAAGTTTTGTGCCAAAAAAGGCCATGATTGTGACAGTAAGAGCCAACAGGCAATTATTTAAACTCTCTTGTCTTCCGTTCTCTCAACGCAGACAGAAATTAAATAGCTATCACTAGAATTTATGCTGTTTGCATTGCTTCTAAACTTTAAACAAGTATTTCAGCTGAAGTCTTGCTTACTGCTTATCTGCAAAGACTTAAGTACCAGGAAAGTGTGCATGCTTCCATACATTTGTTTGCTTTGGTTCTTGACAGCAGTTTTCTTGCCAAAGATAAGAACTCTGAAGCCAAGCACAACTTCCATAGTGAAATAACTGAACACAAGCATGCAGCATTTAGAAAAATCTGATTTCTGAAGCAGTGGCAGTGTGACCAAGGCTTAGTTTGTCAGTTAATGCCTTAAAGTGACATCAGCTTTTGGATAAGTTTGTTCCTTTGCAAAGAATACGGTCCTTGACGTAGTTTTCAGATTTTCAGTTTAGTTCTCTGGTTCCAGATTTTAAACACTGTCTTGGAAAATAAGGTTATAAAATTGATTTCAGTGCAAAGGCCTGTAAGAGTTGCCATGCACAGGACCTGCTGCACACATGCCACTTAAATTTTATCTCTGTGCCCTGTTTCATGCTTACGTCCTTGGTACTCACAACTTCCATGCATGTGACTAGTAATAACCGCTTAATGCTGTGGGTTTTACACATGCCAGTGTGTAAGTTTATACTCAAAGCACAGAAGTGCTCCTGTAGTTAGCTAAAATGAAATCAGCGCAGAGTTTGGGAGGTTGCCCCAGTTTCTCTGAGGAAGTCGTGATCTGATTCGTGAGCCCTCCTAAGGACGGTATGGCCAGAGTGTCTCGGACAGGAGCAGCAAGTGAGTGTTTTTGATAGCAGTGCGGGTGCAGCTGCGTGTTGACGCCGGGATCTGCTCCTCAAGGCCGATTTGTGAAAGCAGCATCGTGCCTTTCTGCAGCAGACGAGCGAGCTGCGGAGCTGGCAGGAGTTAACCCGCGCGCGAGCTCCGGTGCGGAGGGCTTCCCGCTAAAGGGCAGCGCTTACCCACTCCTAAAAATATCTTTGGCGTCACTCTCCTTTTTAGAAATCTGCAGTCATGAATGCCTTACCTATCGGAAAAAGTCTTAGGAAAAGGGATTGATGCAGGAAGAATGTGTAAAGATAGCATGCGTAATAGGTTATTTTAAATAACTGACACAAAACTGGCACTAAAAGAATGTGAGCGACTGTTTGTGGTGCTATTCTAAACAAAATATTAGAAATGGAAGGTTTAAATCATTTAAATAGTGTTTTGATATATTCTCTAATGGGAAGGTCTGTAATATTACAGTGGTATAGCTGCCTGATTAAAACACAGGTTATTGGGCCACTTGATAGTATCAAGTATCACTTGATAGGTGACCTGTGATGTGTTCATGCATCATCATACTTTTTACTTATTTTTCTGGAAGGGTTAAAAATGCACATGCTGTGTCAAAGTGACAAAATGAACGCTCGTGGCTCGTGGGCCTCTGTGTGACCTCCCCGTGGTTTATGAAATCTGGTGCTTTCCCCACTTGAAGTAAATTGAGCAGTGCATTTCTGTAAACGTTTGCGCAAACCTTGGAGGAGCTACTGCCTGCATGATGGAGCAGGGCTGTTGTCCACCAAACAGAAGTGCCTTTCCCTGGCACGTGCCTTTGTTTGCAGCTTGTTTTCCCCGCTGTTGCTAGTTGCTGGGAAGAGGTGAGGGCTTAAGAGCTTGTGTTTTATTCCGTTATTTCCAGTTGCACAGAAGCTCTGCCATCTGCTGGGAATGAACGTGATGGAGTTCACCCGTGCCATCCTGACCCCGCGCATCAAAGTTGGCCGAGACTACGTTCAGAAAGCCCAGACCAAAGAACAAGTAAGCTCTGGGGCCTAGTAGAGTTTCACTTCATCTAGCTTTTAATAGAGAGTTGAGATTAAATAGGTACTGCCACCAACTTTGTTTAAACTCACTGTCCTTAGTAACTGTTGTTACCTGGTGAAAATCAGTAATTCACTAGAAGAAACCTTTCCTTTTCCTTGACCTGTGGCTGCTGTCTTTCAATGCAGCTTGTACATATCATATGTTCAGAGAGCTTTTATCTTTATCCAACGGTTTCAAAACGTGTTTTCATAACATTAATCAAACTGTATACTTTTTCTACTGCTTGCTTTTATTCCTGCCTTAATCTTCTTCTGTTGCTTAGTTATATTTGATAGCATCCATGTCTGAGTTCTTTTGATGACTTCTCCAGAAAAAATAAACTTTATGGGTTTGATTTAATTTTTTTTCAGGCAGACTTTGCAGTGGAAGCCTTGGCAAAGGCCACCTACGAACGCCTCTTCCGCTGGCTTGTTCACCGGATTAATAAAGCTTTGGACAGGACCAAACGACAGGGAGCATCTTTCATTGGGATTCTGGATATTGCTGGATTTGAAATCTTTGAGGTATTTTAAAAGATTGATTAGATTTTTTTTTCTCTCTCTCTCCCTATTATTGTGCATTCAGCCCTAGCTGTTGGTCTAGGACCAACAAAATGCAGAAATGTTTCAAGGCTGCAGGAGGGTATCGTGCTCTGTAGCACATGAACACTTCTAATACGCTAAGCTGTAGTAACAAATACTATAATCTAAGCCTTTTTATTGGTTCTGCAACATTGAGTTTTTTTGCTATTATACATTAGTTTACCACATATAGCAGGATATGTAAGAGATTGAGTCATGTATTTGCCAGTTTTCTTTAAAATACATTTTGCAGTATTTCAGGGATTTGCCTTGTAAAGTCAGATTTTTTTTCTTCCAAATATGTCATCGATTCCATCATGATTCATGCTTAGTAATGTTATTTTGCAGTTGAACTCCTTTGAGCAACTCTGCATTAATTATACCAATGAGAAGCTTCAGCAGTTATTCAACCACACAATGTTTATCCTGGAGCAAGAGGAGTACCAGCGAGAGGGGATAGAGTGGAACTTCATTGATTTTGGACTGGATCTGCAGCCTTGCATTGACTTAATAGAAAGACCTGTAAGTTTATGAGTTCATAAGGCTCAGAGATTTGATGTATCCGTTTGTCTTTTACTGCTTGCAAATATCAGGACTGTGCTCAGAATTGTGTCTTCTGGCTGTGCTGCAAGAAGTCGCAGCCCAAGTCACAAATCTAAAATACCATATATTAGAAAAAGTATTTATGCTTAATGGATTTTATGTCCTCATATTAGTGTATAGGAATGCTGAGCAAAAGATGTTAAGCTGCTATTCTTATACTTTTTTTCACCCATAACTGATGAAGTCTTTATCCTGTCACTTTCATATTAACCCATAGTATGACATTGCAGGAGCTTTAGTGAGAAAGTCAGAGAAAGGTTTCCAAGAGTTGGAGTAAAACTGCAGCAAATTCTCCAGTAAATTCTCCTTCGAAGATGAAATCTCCTCCAAAAAGCCTGAGGAGAGAATTGTAGATCTTTTCAGTATGCAGATATTTAGATGGATATCCTAAAGTGCATAAAATTATTGGAGCTTTTTTGAAAAGCAAATGGCATACCTTCTTAACTGGTCTGTAAATGAAATCATAAGGGCATGCAATAGCACGTAGTAGGCACACGTATCATCTCTCTTCAAACGTGTAAACTTCACATTCACAAGAAACTTTTGAAGTACAAAGCATTATAAACTATTTCTCCAGTGCTTTACTGTATACTTCAGTCTGTCTTCCCCGAGGAAAATGATCCTGTCAAACAATTGTGCTGCTGTAAAATGCAGGCGTTTGTTCCCTGCTTCATTGTAAGAATAAACAAACTTTTTAATGGAGTGTCTAAATTATATGGAGAGGGAGAGGTAGCCCATAAAACTCTGCTGACTGTTCGAGTTGAGCCTGCTAAATCTGTCTGGCTGCTTCTGCTGGATATTGGTGCAGGGCTTGGCAAGGGCAGGCTGAGCGGCTGCCTCTGTGGTAATGAGTGGCTGGGAGGGGTAATTGCCTTCAGTTTAGCCCACATTAAAGCATAATGTTCGCTACTAACGTTAGCTGAACACAGGTGAGTTGCCGTGCACGTATGTGTCACGGAAACAGGGGATAGGGAACACTGGAGCATCCCTATTCCAACCTCTGCTCAACGCAGGGCTACTGCAGCGGTATACAGAAAGTGGAAAAAAGGACAGGTCCCATGGGAGAAATACAGGAACGTAGTCAGGGAATGCAGAGATGCGACAAGGAAAGCTAAGGCACGTCTGGAAGGCAATCTGGCAAGGGACATTAAAAATAACAAAAAAAAAATCTTCAAATACATCAACAGCAAAAGGAAGATCAGGGAAAACGTGGGTCCGCTGGCGGATGGGATGGGCACCCTGGTTACAAATAACACAGAAAAAGCAGAGTTGCTGAATGCCTTCTTTGCTTCGGTGTTTGCCAAGGGCAGCCCTTTAGAGCCCCAGGCCCTAGGGACAAGAGAAGAAGCTGGTGGAGAGGAAGCCCTGCCCTGGGTAGAGGAAGACCAGGTCAGAGAGCACCTAAGGAACCTCGATACCCACAAATCCATGGGCCCTGATGGGATGCACCCCAGAGTGCTGCGTGAGCTGGCAGATGCCATAGCTAAGCCGCTCTCCATCATCTTTGAAAGATCCTGGAGAACGGGGGAGGTGCCGGAAGACTGGAAGAAGGCCAATGTCACGCCAGTCTTCAAAAAAGGCAAGAAGGAGGACCCAGCCA
>NW_010585131.1:191625-217635 GCF_000705375.1 Tinamus guttatus
CAGAGAGGTTGTGGAGTCTCCTTCTCTGGAGATCTTCAAAACCCGCTTGGATGCAGTCCTGTGCCGCGTGCTGTAGGTGACCCTGCGTATGCAGGGGGTTTGGACTAGATGATCTCTAGAGGTCCCTTCCAACCCTACGTATTCTATGATTCTATGATATATACTGGCATTAACTTGTTTGGACTGGTTGTTAGGTTTGTCTTTTAACTGGACCTAAACACCTAAAGCTGTTTTTAATTTAGATCAGATTGGAATTAGTCTAGATGCTATTTGCTTTGGCATTCACTAACGTAATAAATGCAATTTTTGTTTGTTTGTTTGCTTTTTATAATACTACGTACTGAAATACTACCTTTTAAATATTAACACAGTTGTAATGAAATTGAATTTCAGGCAAATCCTCCTGGTGTGTTAGCTTTACTGGATGAAGAGTGCTGGTTCCCTAAAGCTACTGACAAGACATTTGTGGAAAAATTGGTCCAAGAGCAAGGAACCCACTCCAAATTCCAAAAGCCACGACAGCTGAAGGACAAAGCGGATTTCTGCATTATCCACTATGCAGGGAAGGTAAGGGTTAAACATTGAATCCTTGCTTAGAAATGTTGCTTTTGGTAAAGTGTTGTGAAGTTCTAGCTTCAAAATTTAGAAATACTTGTGCAGAAAGGGGGGCCTTGTTGTATTTTCTTGGACGCATTCAGGAGTGCTGAAAACAATATTAATTTGGACACTAAGCAAATATTTTATTTCAGATTTGTTTAGTTTTCCTGTCAGGTTTTCTGTGTACCTTGCAGATGAGCTTTTTGGGACATTTTATTGAAATAAATCTACTGTCAATTTGTGTGTTTCCAAGCTTCATAGCATATTTGGCTGCTTGAACATGTGTTAAGTCAATACCATGATCTTTAATTCCACCAGTTCACATAATGACTTCCTATGTATATGTGACTGAGCTAGTGGCTGAGAGCTATCCTTTAATTTTGATTTAAAATACTAAAGTCAATTCATTAACGTCAGTGGTTAAAATTAGATCAAAGAATTGTGACAAAAAAGTGAAGAATATATTTTTGTTATATCAATACTTACAAGAGTAATTTAGAAAGAGTGAAATTGTCAGTTACTGTATTTAGTAGATTAGGTGTGAAACAAAGACTTAATAAAACTTTTAAGCAAACAACATGGAGTGAAATAACTGGGTGCCTTCCTTATTGCTGAGAAGGAAGTGTTTTAAAGAGCGCTTCTGTCGAACTGTGTGACCATTTCTGTCATACTGGCAGTATGTTGTGTTTCTTACTGCAACCAGAACACACTTTCCAGTTTTCCATCAGAAAGTATCTTTTCTTCAAAAGCGAAATACTTTTATAAAATTGTTGTTGTTGTTGTTATTGTTATTGTTGTTGTTGTTGTTGTTTGTTTGTTTGTTTTGATGGTGAAACTATTTAAATTTGGATTTCTTTCCAAAGATGTTATATAAATTAAATAGAAAGCTCTCTGGTTAAAGCAAAAACATGCCATTTGGACTTGAGAGCTTTTAGGACACTGTTTTGGGCTGGGATGAAATCCATGCCAGTAGCCTGGTGTTCTCAACTGCTGAGCTATGCTGCTTTTGCAAACCACAGTGTTGGTTCTGTCCAAGATAACAGCATTGTTTGTTTTCACTATGGAATGAATTGTTTAAATATAGCTATTAGAGTCAAATTAAGAATATTCATCTTGCAGCACATTCTTAATCCACTGTCCTATGATTTAGATAAAGTTAATTAGAGACTTGGTACTGGTGTTGTTTTTACATCTCCGTAGTGAAGCCTCCTTTTGGCTGTAACACTAGATTGAAAGTGTATACCAGGTATTATAAGAAAAAAGTCAAATACTGATTTTTTAAAAGTAATATATTTCATTTACTCTTACAAAAGAATAATTGTAGAAAGAAAAATAGTGGCACTCTGAGCTGTTCTGCGAATACATGTCTAAGAGCCAACACATCACAAGGAATAGGAGGAAAATTCAAGTACAGTTTTGAAAGTTTTTAGCTAGTAAATCAAAACTGAGGGTGGTAGTCTCTTTAATCATGTGCAACTCTGCTGCCCCACAGGTAGACTACAAGGCAGATGAGTGGTTGATGAAGAACATGGACCCTCTGAATGACAACGTGGCTACACTTTTGCACCAGTCTTCTGACAAATTTGTTGCAGAGCTTTGGAAGGATGGTAAGAGATCATGCTTTAAGTACATAGACAGTACAGATCTAACCTTTTTAGATAAGATTTTTTTTTTATTTGTGCATGTTTCCCACCACCCACAGCCTCGAATTGTAAATATCTACAGCATTTTCTCAATATGTTGTTTAGCACTGAAAGTCCCACAGGGGAGCTGGATTGCTCCTATGGCCCCCTGCACATGTACCATTTCTGATTAGCTGCTTTTCATGTTCATTATTTGAACGAGTTTTCACCTACTACTTGTTACCCTCTGTCAAATGTCATCTTGAGAATGCCCAGAACTCTGATTTGACTTGTTGGGGTGAAGTCCCCAGCATGAATAGCTGTACTGATACTGCTGTTGTTAAAATGCTGTCCTCTGTGAGTCTGAGCACAGTTATTTATCATGAGGAGCCATATTAGTGCTTACAGATATTGCATGTTCATACCCAACCCTATATTACTCCTGTTCCAACAGCATACTGATAGTATCCTTGCACATCAGCTTAAGGTATTTCTCATCATCTTACCAAAATATTCCAAGAAACAGCAATAACCTACTAAATGCTTAGCAGGGAATTATCTACCTTTAGTTTTTTCTTATACAGTATATTAATTACAGACAGTATATTTAGATGTTAAATATATTAATCGTGCAGTTTCTTACTCCGGGAGGAAATCAAGCTTGTGATATAGATGATGCTGTAGGTTAATACTGAGTTGATAGGAATTACTTACTTCAGCTAGAGAAAGCAGTTTTAATAAATACATGCAATAAATATACACAAAACTTTTGATTGGGCATCTGTTCCTTTCCTTTTGAGTATAGATATAGAAGCAAAAGAATTTCAATACAAATGCTCCAAACTTGCTTCCAGAGATGGTTGAAATGTGCATGGAATATGTTGTGGCCTTATTGCTTTTGTAGCACAATATAAAATCTGCTTGCAATTGATGAACCTGTTCTGTATACTAACTGAAGTGTCTTGTGTATCTGCTCTTCTGTCTTTGTTTTCACTGTTTCTCTGCCTTAGAGATTCAGAATATTCAGAGAGCCTGTTTCTATGACAATATTACTGGTCTTCATGATCCACCAGGTGAATGGGTATAAAAATTGTAGGTCTCCTAAAGGCAGGGCTGTTGTATCTACAGGAAAACTGTTTTTGCTCGTAGGCTTGCATGAACTTTTCATTTCATGCTCAATCTAGGTATACCTCCACAAGGCAAATGTTTTTGAGTGCATACCTATTCAGTTGCTGCTGCATACATATAGCATTTATATTTTATGCATTGCATTTAAGCATTGCAAATGAAAAGGTCTGTTGCTTCCAAGTTCCATGTTGAGATGCAGAATTGCCTCTTAAGCAATAACTCTCCTAGCTCCAGGGATTCGAGATGGCATGTGGGCAGTTCTTAGTATTATCAGGCTTCTTTCAGCAGTCCAATGTTGACAAAACTCTTAGATGTTTTGGAATGTGGATGTATTTTAGGGGAGAAAAGGTGACGTGTATATTAAAAATTAGAATGAGGGCTGCAGTTTCAGTGGAGTAGTAAATGAAATAAATTGCTTCCAGAATTCCAGGAATTGTTTTACTTAAAAACCTCTTTACAACATTTATATTTCCCTTTTTAGAAGCTGCACACTTTTTTTTTTTAAAGGAACTAAGATGTTGGCTAAGACATTTATTGAAAACGAAATATTTATTTTGAAGACGCTTTAGATATTTTATCCAACTGCTTTCTCCTCCCTCCCTTTTTCCTCTCCCCAACTTTTGAAATATGTGTTGGTGCCCACATGGGGCTTGTATCTTCAAACAATCCAGTTTTTATGTGGGTTTGTCCTCCAGTGCTTGCGATATACTGCACACTTGTGCCAATGAGTTTTGTTCCCTCAGACAGGTTAGAGAGGACTTGAGTTCAAAGTCTTCCATCAAAGGGTGATAGTCCGGGCACGCTGTTCAATGGCAGCTCTTAGCCTTAGGAAATTAACATATTAACATTTAATGTTAATATTCCCTGTTATAATATTGATAACCTTATTATGAGTTGGAGGACTGGGGAGAAAAATGAAAAGATGCACTATTAACTTCAACATCGTCACCAAAAAAAAGATGTTGTCTGAGATAGTTGAATGATGTCAATCATTGGTGGTGTCTTGTTGGATGCATGTTTTTAATACTTATAAAATGTTTTATTCAACCTCTGTAAAATTTCAACAATTTTTATCCCATTTTATTCTTTAAACTAAATGTGTGGGCTACATTCTTCTGAATGCTTACTACCCCCTTATGGTTCTGACTTAAATAAACAGCTTAGACTCTTGTACTTAAAACTACGTGTATGTAGGATCTGGGCTCTGTTCTCTACTGCATAGCAGACTTACAAAGGGTTACTCAAACCCTGTTTTAATTTGGTAGACCTAAGAAAGAGAGTTGGGTGTGAGCATGAAATAGAACAGCCACTTATATCCTAAGTACCAAACAAATTCAGACAGTGAGGGGAAATTCCTTTTGCTTTGGTTTGAGTGAACTTGAAGACTGAAATTGAAATTTTTATAAGTTTCAATTGTAGCCTGTGTATAGTTGCTTGTTTCTGGCTGGCCAGCTTGGGTTTCATGGAGAGCCAATACACACTGTGTATCTGCTCAGTACTAAGAAATAGCAGCTCTTATGATGAGGGTGTAACCTTTTGTATTTTTTCCTTTTGAGAACTGTTTAATTGCTGCAATGCACATGGAATCACATTCAAGACTATGAAGAGGAAACCAGAGAGATCCTTACACAAAATATTTGCTGTGTTCTAAAAATTAGGAAAATAATAACCCTTAATCTCTGCTCTGATGCTTTATGACAGTTTTGGTGTGCAGTTTTCCTATTTTGAAACTGCTCTTTTGCCCAAGGAGACTTTGCATGTGTATGCACAATTTGAAATAATTTTTCAAAGTAGCAGATTAGCAAAACTCTGGCATTTTGTCACTGAAACAACACTAAATCTTCTGTAAATAGCCTATGATTTTTTCATATTCAACAAAACCCATATTTAATCTACATTGTTATCAATTCACTCTTCATTTTAAGCGAATATGCAGATGTCTAATTCCAGACTTCCAACCTGGAAATATTTATCATTGTAAGAATTCAAATAAATGCTGGTTTCCAGGTGATTTTCTGCCTTTTAAATTTTACTTAAGGAGAAGAGCTTTACTGGTCACGCAGAACTACAAGTAAAGAGCTGGATATTTTAGTACGCATTTACTAAAGCTCCCCTATTCTGCTGTCTAAGTTTGTGGCTTTTGGTCCCACTGCTTCTGCCCAGTGTCCCTAGTGTACATGCTGACTGCCTTGCCTACGGATGGCATCTTCTGTCATTTGTTCCACAAAGCTTTTGCTGCTGCACTACTGCTCCTCTTTTTGCATATCTTTATACCTAACGAGTATTAAGGTCCGCTTAACTCTTTTTTTCTCTTGTGCTTCCCAGTGGATCGTATCGTGGGTCTGGATCAGGTTACTGGAATAACGGAGACGGCTTTTGGCTCTGCCTACAAGACGAAGAAGGGCATGTTCCGTACTGTAGGGCAGCTGTACAAGGAATCACTCACCAAGCTGATGGCAACGCTCCGAAATACTAATCCCAACTTTGTCCGCTGCATCATTCCAAATCATGAAAAGAGGGTATGTGCTATAGACCTTTCTTTTCTTTTCCTTTAAAAGAACTTCCGTGTGCATGTTTAGGTATGCATGATTTTTTTGTCTCCTTCCAAAATTGGAAGTTGAGTTTTGCAAAGCTGATACACGGAGTTTATTGGCATGCCACTTGCATCTTCTTATTTAGAAAGTTAACTTTGGAGAGTACATCCTGAAAAAAAAACATAAAATGCCATTTTCCATGCGTACGAGTTGGGAGTGTGAAAATAACGCTTGTTTTGTTGTTCAGGCGGGAAAACTGGATCCACATCTGGTTCTAGATCAGCTTCGTTGCAACGGTGTTTTGGAAGGAATTAGGATTTGTCGACAAGGATTTCCAAACAGGATAGTGTTCCAGGAATTTAGACAGAGGTAACAGCAAGGGATCTTTTGAATTTTTATTCTGACGTGAAGTTCTTTGTTAAATGATTGAAGACAGGAGGAGGGGGAAACACACAACAGAACAAAATCTGAAATGGTGTTAGTTTTTTGAAGTGGCTTGGAATTGAAACATTTAAATGCTACTTGTCATTTGGCCTTCATTTTCTTGTTCAATGCTACTGAACATCCTCGTTTGGGCCTACACAATCCAAACTCTCAAAAGCAATAATCAAAAAGACAGGTTTTGCC
Source organism: Tinamus guttatus (assembly GCF_000705375.1). The sequence goes on from NW_010585131.1 coordinate 198,134, forward strand.
CAAAGTAGGTGATAAGCCTTGGTAATAAATCACAGAATGGTAATAAAATGATAATAAAAGATAAGATGGTAACCTAACAGAATGATATGAAAAGCCATAAAAATAGTACATTGCCATTGCTTTAACAAAATGTGTGGATTTATTTATTCTAAAGAGGGAAGAATGGAAAACAATCTAAAATGGCCTTCTGGAAAAACTTTTTGGAGAAACTCCTTAACCCTGCTTGGTGACTATTATGAGTTTGTAATGATGTTGCTTGAGTTTGAAAGGTTTTTTGTTGTTGTTTTTTTGACTTACAGATACGAGATCCTTACTCCCAATGCAATTCCAAAAGGTTTTATGGATGGGAAGCAAGCGTGTGAGCGAATGGTAGGTTTACCCCCAAACACTTTTTAAAACAAAAAAGTTAAAACAGAAAAATATTGTCCTTTTTTGTGACAACAATGTGTTTGTCTCCCATTTAGATCAGAGCCTTAGAGCTGGACCCCAATTTGTACAGAATTGGACAAAGCAAGATCTTTTTCCGAGCTGGCGTCCTGGCACACTTGGAAGAAGAACGAGATCTGAAGATCACAGACATTATTATATTCTTCCAAGCAGTCTGTAGAGGATACCTGGCTAGAAAGTATGTGTCCTTTAATGATTGGGTCCCCTCATTGTCCTTTTAAGTGTCTGTAATAGCGAGCTATGCATCAAAACTTCTATTGGAGAAGAGTCCTTTTCTCAAGATAGAATGTTCTTTGATAAACTCTAAATGTGTCTAAACTGAATAGGTAAATTTGTACCTTCATTTTGTAATCATATTTTATTTTCTTAATCTTGCCTTTGACATATGTAGCTATTTACAGGATAACTGTTAACTGCAAAAATCTTCACAAGAGGATCTTGAAGTTACTGTAAAACTCCTTTCCTGATATTAAAGGGGAGAGTTCAGTGTCTGCATTCCATTCTTTTATATCTATTTGAGAAAAGGACTGTTAACAGTAAGAACAAGTAGCATTTGTTTTTGCTGTTATGAGAATGGTGAATCCAGTTCTTGCCTTGTTTCTTCATACAAGGAATGGGGACCCATAAATCATTCTAGTCACTGAAACTTAAAATTAAGCGTATTTATGGTCTGCAAGTGTTGTAGGGTAGGGTAACCTTAAAATTAAAACCACAAATACATGTACGCTGAGCTGTATTTAATATGAAGAAACGTTTTTCACTGTCTTCAGGGCCTTTGCAAAGAAACAGCAACAACTGAGTGCACTGAAAATCCTGCAGAGGAATTGTGCTGCGTATTTAAAGCTTAGGCACTGGCAATGGTGGAGAGTCTTCACGAAGGTTTGTTTTGTTCTCTCACTTTCTTCGACCCTTGCAAGTCAGTAGAATGTGGTTTCTTACTTGTCTGTCTCAACTCTTTGCAGGTGAAGCCTCTTCTTCAGGTCACTCGCCAGGAAGAGGAACTTCAGGCTAAGGATGAGGAGTTAATGAAGGTGAAGGAAAAACAAACAAAAGTGGAGGCAGAACTTGAGGAAATGGAAAGGAAACATCAACAGGTTTGTGCCCACGATTGGCTTTCAGTATGCAAAATGTGTTTTGCATTGCATCCTATGTGAGGAGCTTATCTTGAGAAAGATCCCTGCGAGCAAAACCGTAGCAAGAGTGTTTTTAGTTCCATATCTCTGCAGTTGCTGTGCCCGTGTCAGCTTCTGCCCAAATATCTTTGGCAGCATTCAGTCCCTATGCAGGGATGAGGACGAGGGAGTCTCTTGGAAACAGTCATTTGCCTCATCTTTTTCTCCTGGGAGAGCTGAGGAGGTGGGGTGGGCACAGTGGGATCTGTTCTTTAACGTGTGGGGACAAGAGGGTAGATGTCACTGTAGCCCTTCTCTTATAGCTGGTGTCTTTTGGACTGCCAATAAAGCTCTCTGATAAAAGTTTTCGTTTTGGGGTCTTGACCACAGTGTTTCATACTGAAGCAGAACTTGGTCTTCAAGTATGTTTATAGTTGTCATGTCTCCAAGAAGCTTTGAAAAGTAAAGATTTTACTGTTTTCTTTTTGTGTAATATTTGCAGCTCTTAGAAGAAAAGAACATTCTTGCAGAACAGCTGCAGGCTGAGACAGAACTCTTTGCAGAAGCTGAGGAGATGAGGGCTCGTCTAGCTGCCAAAAAACAAGAGCTGGAAGAAATTCTTCATGATCTGGAGTCAAGGGTGGAGGAGGAAGAGGAGAGAAACCAAATACTGCAGAATGAGAAAAAGAAAATGCAGGGACATATTCAGGTACGTGTCTTGCTAGACTAGAGATGGAAAAGCATGTGTACAGAACTGCTAGGGACTGAAAGCTGATCAAACATCTCCAGAACATGGAGAAAGTTAGTCCTTTAGCATCATGGAGGGAGTAAAATCAGCTTGAATTCTTCCTCTTTCCTTCAGTGTTTTTAGCACTCTTTTTTTTTTTTAGCACTCAGTGTGATATCCAGGGATATCAGATGAGGGAAATAAAAAGCAGAAAAGTAAAAAGGCCTGTTGTAAGCTACAGCATGTATAGACAGAGGTTTGATGTCAGCAAACTCTTCTGAGTAGGCAGGAGCTAGAAATTACTGCATGTGGCTTAGCTGTTTTCCTATATGAACACCCTCGTGAGATGATCTCATTTCTGAGAGAGAAGTATTCCCTTTTCACTTAAATTCAGTGAGAATATTTTGAAGAATATTCCTTCCTTGACTTTTTTGAAGCAGAAAGGAAGCTTCATCTGCTCTAAGTTATTTGTTTCTGTGAAAATCAGAATGTAGATGTTTCCTTTTGCATATATGGGCACCTTGAAAAATTCTTACAATTTGAGGGGATACATGAGAATGGAAATGTCTTTCAGAATACTGTAAGTACTTAAGGAGAAAAAAAAAACTCATCCCACAGTTTCTCTATGCCTCTTAGTAAGTGTCCGTTGATAATGCACAGAATCTTATTGAAGACTGAATAGAAGCACAAAATATTACAACTTGTCTACTGCTAACTAATGCTGTCAACTTCTGAACCGTTCCAACAGAAATATTGAGATCTACATTTAAATCTCCTCACTGGGGACTTGCTGCCTGTGGCAACTCTTCCCAGTCCCTAGCATCAGTGACATGCTTTGATCAAATACCAAAATACCTGTTTGCAACAGCTTCCTTCTTTACCCATGGCACTAGTACTGTGACACCTGGTGCCCTGTTCAGGTACAGTGTGCTAGGAAGCCACTGTGGTTAAGTACCATTGTTTTTTTTTTCTCCCTGTAGTGTATTTCTTTTGAAAAATTAGGAAGGAGAAAGATGAGAAGGAATGAGTGTGTATTTCCTAGACAGCAGGTTGTGTATGCTTGCCAAAGCTGAAAGAGAGTGTAAAAGATTCCATGTATATCACATGACTCTAAATTTCATTACCAGATCATTGATACTATATGAGTCTAATAAAGTGAAGGGATTTTTACTGTCACTCAGGACAACTGCCTCTTCAAAAATAATACCTGTTTTTCATTTTAATAAGCAAAAAAAACCACACTGAAACAACACATGGGTAACAAAAAATGCATGCATGTGCCTATCTCTGTTCCTAGGACCTAGAGGAGCAGCTTGATGAGGAGGAAGGAGCTCGGCAGAAGTTGCAGCTTGAAAAAGTGACAGCTGAAGCAAAGATCAAGAAGATGGAAGAAGAGATCCTATTGTTGGAGGACCAAAATTCCAAATTTTTGAAGGTGAGATCAGTATATGTGGTGGCGTTTCTGCTCTTAACAAATAGTAGCATGAAGTGACAGCTTTCAGAGCTCTCAGATCTCCAAAATGGCTTTGGATGAGTGTTAAATGGATTTAACACACCCATGTGTTGAACTTCAAAGCTCAATCTTAGAAAACATTTTTTTATACTATACAAATGGATCTTTATAATCCCTTGATGATTACCTGAAATAAATTCTGTTTTAATATGCTGTACAATGCCTTTATTTGTACTGCATATATTTAATTATTCGTGCTGCTTGAAGACTCTGAATAGTATTTTAGCTGTTACTCTTCCCTGTTTTTCTCTTAACTAGGAAAAGAAGCTGATGGAGGATCGAATTGCTGAGTGCACTTCTCAGCTGGCTGAAGAAGAAGAAAAAGCCAAAAACTTGGCCAAACTGAAGAATAAGCAAGAAATGATGATCACTGATTTAGAAGGTTTGATCTTACTGAATTTACCTATTAACAAGTTGGAAGACATGCTGGAAAGAATTGTGTTGCTAATTCCAATGAATGCAATTACATAGTTTAGTCTGATGTAGCTTAATATGTAGATATCTTAACAGCTTTTATTTGCTGTTTGTTTAGATTTTTGTGAGAGATTTGCTTTACTTGCATGACTTGGTTACATCTGTCTGCTCCATCTTACTCTTCCCTCTAACTTGTTAGTTTTTCAAGTTTAAGAATCCATTTCATTTACAAACACTTTTCAAAAATTTATGTTGTTGCACAGATTCCTCAGTAAAAAGGCAAAATGTTTGTCTCTGGCAAGTTGCTGCACTTTTCTGTTGTAACACATTAGAATGTCATAATTCTGAAAGAATGCTATTTGTTGTTTCCTAGGCTTCTAAAAATTTTTGAATAAGCAAGTCTGAATCATTTTGCTTTTCTTAATGTTTTGTTTATCTAAAATAGTTCAGTTTCTTTGGTCATTTATTTAAGGCTGTTTTACCATGTAGTGACAGGCTAAATCAGCGCTATATAAAACCCTTCTTGGTTTATTAAAAAAAATTACTTATGGCTGTAAAATAGCTGCTGTAAAACACTAATAAATTGCCAAGCCAGAATTGCACAAATGTAAGACTAAGTCTCTCTCTGCACCCTAATTTGGAAATAGTTTTTCACCTACTCTATTACAGCCAGTCTTGCATCATATTTCAAACTGGACATGCTTATGGAAGAAGACCAAAGCTTAATATTCTTTGCTTTAGTCTTCTGTACCTTTTCTTCGAAAGTGATATTCAGAGACCTTAAGATGGGCACTAGTAAACTGCACTAACTGGAAAATAATGTTTGAGTAGTTGTGTACTTAAGCCAGCATTAGTGCTAGTGAAGATATTTGACAGATATGTTTGGTTATGGTGACAATCTGAGACGATGCGATGGCCTTAGAAGTGGAAATTAAAGCTTAAATATAAGGCATGCAATCTTTTTGGCTAGTAAAGCACAGTGGAATGATATTTTCTCTTGGAGATGGTTCAAGACGCCTTTAAGCTCACTCTCCTACGGTCTTGGCACAGTTAGGCACTGAAATTTGAACAACAATCTAATTCAATTCGCTATTAGTTTTCTCAATTGCAAGAGAAGCTCTTACAGCGAACTTGTAACTTAAAACTCTCCAGAAATGTAACTCAAGAAAAAAATTATATTTTTAAGTGAGGAACTGTTCAGAGAAGAAAACTAGTGTTAGTGGAGGCTACCTAGAAAATTCCAAATTCCCAGTGGCTCTAAGAGGTGATTCTTGACCATGCCCCTCTCGTCCCATCCAGAAGAGATATTGATCAAATAGCAGGCTCAAAAAGGCTGTAGGAGAAATCTGTGCATAGATCACCCGCAAAATCCCGAATGACACATCTGACATTTTACATTTATGCTGATGCATAGAGAATTAGCAGAGTAGTAATGTTATGCTAAGCACTAGTGGTTTGACAAAACCTTTCTGTGACTGTGCACCTGGCCATTAGCTAACTGCTAAACAATGCAGCTAGTCACGGCCTCCATCAGACAGATAAGGTAAATGTGTTTTACTGCTGTGACACTGATACCTGGATGCTTTTCGCATGAAGAAATACCTGAGGGCAGGAATATGTCAGCTACAAAATTAAATTTCTAGAAGCCATCAAGGGTGTAAAGTCTTTCTAAATCTCTCTAGGTGGGGAGTTCTGAAGTGTCACAGATGCTTGCAAAAAGCATTTTATTCCATGGTTTTTAATACTGTATTATTTTCCAAGAGTCTTTTGGCATCTAGCCTAGTCCTTCAAACTATGCAAACGACCATTTTTTCCAGTTCCTAGCTGATCTTAATTTCTGACTGCTGGTGTGTGAGCATCTGGCCCAGCCATTCAAAAACTGTTTCTCTGTTTGATCCCATTCCCATTTTCTACCAAGATTCCCATTCCCTATTTTCTACCAAGATGAGGTTGTGGTTTTTTTTTTTTTTTTTAACCTTAATGTGTTTTTCTCCAGGGTTTTCCACTTTTTTTTTCTTTAATTTTTGTTTAAGTCATGTAGTTCCACTTGGCTATTTATATTTCCCAGTTGACCTTCCAGCTGCAGACTGGAGAGAGAATTGATGTAGAATAAATTAAACTTCCTGCCCTTCTTCCCACCCCAGTCCCCTGCCCCCAAATCTTCTGAGTATGATTGTAGAATAAATCACTTATAAATAAAATATTCTCTCATTTGTGTAGAGCGATTGAAAAAGGAAGAAAAGACCCGTCAAGAGTTAGAAAAAGCTAAGAGGAAACTTGATGGTGAAACAACAGACCTACAGGACCAAATAGCTGAACTGCAAGCCCAGATTGAAGAACTGAAGATCCAGCTGGCCAAGAAAGAGGAAGAGCTGCAAGCTGCTCTTGCAAGGTCAGAGTGTGTTGGAGCTTATGGTGCCTAAATGTGGCAGAAACTTTGCCCAGACTAAATTTCAATTGACTGCAGGCATTGTATTGAGTAGAGTTGGTAATGTTAAAGTGAGGGAAAAAAAAAAAAAAAAGCGATTACTTAAGTTACCCTGAAACTTCTGGTGCCTCCTGGCCTGGGAAATTGCTCCCTTTTTCGAGTAATCATATATTTAAAAGGTTTTAAAGCAAATTAACACTTGTAAAGAGCCAAAAAAGGAGATCAGTGTGTTTTATCAGGGTCCTTGCTCTATAAAGCTAATAAAAAGGAGTTTCACCAGTAGATAATACTGTCTGGGCTCTGGAAGCTTTTTTACTCACCTGAGTTAGGCTTCAAAAGGGAAAAAATAAGTAATTCAGTCAGCCTTCTTACTGGTCAGAGTATTTTCAGTGGATGTGCAGGATATACATTTTCAAGCTTTGTGCAGTAGTTTTGTTGTTGCATAATACAAATTAAACAGTTGTATTTTTTGAGTAATTTTTAATTTGTTGTGTATGTAGAGAATATTCCAAGGACAGGTTGTGTTTGTGGGGTAATACCCAATGAGATCTGCAAAATCAGAATACTTGAATGTCAATTTGAAAAACTTGATGATTCTCATAGTTTATCTGGCGTGCACTAGTAAGGGTTCAATAGTGTGTTTTTTATCTATAAAGTTTTAGGAACTGTGTCTTATTCTAGTAGGAAACCTTATAGCTATTTTTCCTAAAATATATCACTTATGTACATAATCTAAATAGCATTTTACTATTATGAGAATAGGGTTTAAAGCTATAAAATATAATTGTACTAACTGTTACATTACTGTTTAACAGAGGTGATGAAGAAGCAGTTCAGAAAAACAATGCCCTGAAAGTGATAAGAGAGTTACAGGCTCAAATTGCAGAACTCCAGGAGGATCTTGAGTCTGAGAAGGCATCACGCAACAAGGCAGAAAAACAGAAAAGGGACTTAAGTGAGGAGTTGGAGGCTTTAAAAACTGAACTGGAAGATACGTTGGATACTACTGCAGCACAGCAAGAGCTGAGGTACAGTCACATGTCTTTGTAAGAAGACACTGTTGAAATCCATCTTTAATTTACAAAAGGCTAAAATACTGATTTTGATAACCCTTGATGTTTTCTCTAGGACAAAGCGTGAACAGGAGGTTGCTGAACTAAAGAAAGCAATTGAAGAGGAAACCAAGAACCATGAAGCACAGATCCAGGAAATCAGACAGAGGCATGCTACTGCCCTGGAAGAGCTCTCTGAACAACTTGAACAGGCCAAAAGGGTAAGCAGGAAATAAATTACAGGAATATATTTCCCTACTTCAAGGTTTATGTGGGGCAAGCAGCAAATGAATTACAGAAATATATTTTTCTGCTTCAGGGTTTTATGTGAAGTAATATAACTGTTGTGGTCCTTTCACTGACATCTGCATGCAGAGCTAAATTGCCCTCCTGTATGCATGCATTACAATTGAGATTACTCAAATACATCACACTGATTTGTTGAACCTATTGTAACTATTAGGCATTCTTGGCAACCGCCTGAAAAGTCTTCGTTAGACTTCGAAACTGTTCACCTAGAGATAAATCATGTAATGCTTTTATGTGAGTTCTTCAGCAGTCCACATGGTCATTTGGAGAAAAGCAGTTCTCATGGGTGAACTGCAGAATGCTTCCAAATAAGGTAATTATAATGTAGTACTTGGAAAGAAAAACCTAAGTTAAGAGCAGGTAGTGTAGAAGTTCTTCCAGCCACTCTTAACTTCACGCTTGTGCTATGAGCTCCAGTGCTAGATATTGGAATTGCCAGCTGTGTTGAGTTGTGTGATCACCAGAACAGGTAGGAGGAAGCACACTCTCTTTATATCTAGGCAGCAGTATTCCTTGTAGTGTAGCCTGAGCGTCCCACTCAAAAGCAGAATTTTTCCAACACTCTCCCCTACCTTCCCTTCCACTCCCGCCAGAAAAAAAATCCTTACTTTGTGAATTGTGGTCTTGGTGGTTCCACAAGCATTTGTGGACAGCTGGTGTGTTGTAGTCACGTTTTTATATTGCTGGTAGGGAATACTTTACATTAAAATACAAAGTGAGAAATGGAGCAATTATAGCTGGTGGAAAATTATAGTTTATATAGTTGAAGATCTTATGCATGTCTCTTGCTCCTTACATACGCTCAGTAAGGATATAAAATGCCTGAAAAAATACCCTGCAATCTTAAACCAAGCTCCTGTTCATAGTAAGATAATGTAGGTTTAAATTACATAGTTAGTAAGAATAGAACTTAAACATCACTCATGCAGATTAATAATTTTTAAAAAGATCTTTTTGGGGGGAAGGTAGGGAAAAAATGAGAGCAGTGGTGAAAAATGCTTTGTTACGCACTTCCCAGCTGCTATGCCTACTAAAATCAGGGCAGCTTTAGCTGATATCTTTCCTTTTATTTCTGTGAGATGAGCCATGGTGATCTGTTAATGGGCACATTCCTTCCTACTTACAGTGCTGCCCAAACAGTCGTTTTACAGCATAGATGTTCCACATCTTGTTCAAGTCATAGAATGTCTTCTGGTGCTCACTGCTACCTGTGATATCTGAAAGGAGATTGTGCTTTAATTTATTGGTCTTTGACTAATGCATGCAGAAGGCTTAACGGAAATGTTTTAAACAATCCCTACTTACAGCTTCCCAAGCACTTGTTTTATATTTGTTGAAGTGAATGATATCTTGCAGAAAACTCTATTGATATGTAATAAATTTCTATCCTTTTGTGTCTTTCGTAGTTCAAAGCAAACCTTGAAAAGAACAAGCAAGGTCTAGAGTCTGACAACAAGGAGTTAGCCTGTGAAGTGAAGGTATTGCAGCAGGTCAAAGCAGAGTCTGAACATAAGAGGAAGAAGCTTGATGCTCAGGTACAAGAGCTAACTGCCAAGGTCGCAGAAGGCGAAAGACTGCGGGTGGAGCTGGCAGAGAAAGCCAACAAGCTGCAGGTAAGGCTGTATGGACCTGAACTTTTTCTAAAGTCCTAAACTCCTGAAAAAAACAGGCAAGAAAATAAAAGCTTTAAACACGCGCAGAAAGAGCTGGGAGAAATGGTCTTTGAAAGTGAGGTCTGTGGAAATTATGCATATAGTGGACATGGGAGGTGACCACAGTCATTCCTTCATGAATACTTGAAGGGTCCCAGACTGCTGGCATGCCTTGGAAGGTAGTAGTTCAAGAAACCCATGACTAGTATCAAACCTGCCCAGCTGTGTGAGAATTATAGTGGTTCCTAAGTGCATGGATCCCTATCCTGGAGACAAACTGTGAAGGCTTTTGCATAGTCTAGCTTATGACAACTGGAATTCTGCTTTTAAACTTGGATATAGGATTGTAGATAGTAGATGTGGCTGAGCTTATTTGTATATGTAAGCAAAGTGTGCTGATGATGGTCATTAGTTTCCTTTGTGCTTCAAGTTGGAAGCTTGATGGATGGGGGTAGCAAGAAAAGGCCCCATTCTTCTATGAAAAGGAGCAAGTGGGAGCCAGGACTGCCTTTCCAACCACAGCACCGCATACTTTAGCTGAATCAGCCTAAAGTATCTTGGAAAGATAATGGTCCAGTTCTTCTCAGAGGAAGCTTTTAGGCAGTCTCTTAAAATATCCACAAGTCTAAATAGCCTAAAATACCAAGAGCTGGCACCTGACAGTAACCTTTTCTGTTGTGGTGATGCTCCAAACCCAGCTGCCACCCTAATACTCTGGGTTAATGGGTCCCATAAGATGGCCCTATAATTAAAAATAGTATTTAAGTATGAATGCAGATATTGGCATGCGCAGATTGAAGTGACTTGCTCTGCTGAATAGCATGCTTGACTCTTGTGATGTTATACTGCTTAAATTGAAGATTGACATTCAACCTGAAAGTTTGCAGCCAAACTTTTATATTTTTAGCTCCTGGGGTCTCTGTAGTGGGAGCTATGGTTGCCTTAGTTGCCATGCCTGGAATTTGCTGAGGTTTTGTGCTCTGCACTTCCAGCCCCCGGTGGGATGTGAGTTTTGTTGTGAGTCAGCTGCACGGTGTTACCTCTAGGCTGCTTGCTTTGCAGAACGAGTTGGATAACGTCTCAAGTCTCCTGGAGGAAGCAGAGAAGAAAGGTATTAAGTTTGCCAAGGATGCAGCTAGTCTGGAATCTCAACTTCAGGATACCCAGGTGTGTGCACAGCGGAGCTGGAACTTGCACTGAAGCTTTGCACCACATGAAAATACCAACTGCAAACGAAACATTTTGTTCATAGTTTTGAAAGTCTTTTAGATAGAAACTGTAATTTCTACTGTGGTCTAATGAAATGTGCTGTACAGTGACAGCTCAGCTACATGTGGGGCCAGTTTATGGTCAGATAAGCTTTGCTGCTTCGTGGATTGTACACTCCCATTTCTCTTTTAATAGTTGGCTCCCACAGAGACTAAGAAATAAATCAGGAAAAAAACTTTCCAAGTAGAAAGTGTAAATAGGACTCCAGGGATATAGGAAAGGGACAAAAGAGAATACTCTATCTTTTATTGATAGCTTAAGTTCCTGAAACTACTAGTGTGTTTTTGGAGTTTAATAAAGCTACTATATTCATGTATTCAGCACTGAAATATGCTCTTTTCTGTTAGAAATTGCTAATGATAACTATTTCAATAATGTTAATGCTAATCAGAATTAGAGCTAGAGGGCTGTAGAGAACAGAATCGAGTGGTAAGGAAGGGAGACTTAGGTGTTAGTGTTGATTATTTTCTATTAAGATAAAAGTTCCCACCGCCGAATCACAGCTATCTTTAAACTAACTTTTGTATTTATACAGTGCAGTAAAACTCAGAAACCTGGAAACATGCTGCTGTTGCAGGATTTATTGCTGGTTTTTGTTCCCACATGGTTTTAAATAGGTGTTCTGTGCTTGTCTTAATGGAAGAATAAATAAACTTTGAGCATAACTCAGCTTTTTGTATTAAGGAAAGGAGAAGTATCATCTGGTAGCTTGTAGAACAGACAATGGCATGGTCAGTTCTGAATAGAGAGAATACTTCTGCAAATAGGCACAAGTGGTGATCATGGTCTTCACACTGCTGTCAGAGTTTTCCGTAGCTTTTTGTTTCAAACCCATTTCTTCTATAGGCACTCATGAGGTGTCTATGTGGAATAACAGAAAGTAGTAGTCCAAGGCCAAGGTTAACATACTGTCAAGAACTGAACTTTGAATATGTCTGTTCATGCAACAGGAGCTGCTTCAAGAAGAAACCCGCCAGAAACTCAATCTTAGCAGTAGGATTAGGCAGCTGGAAGAGGAGAAGAACAATCTTCAAGAGCAGCAGGAAGAGGAGGAGGAGGCCAGGAAGAACCTGGAGAAACAAATGCTAGCCTTGCAATCACAGGTAAGCTGTTTGTAAAAGCAAGACTTCTATGAATTTGAGGTGATGTAAATTGGTACCAGGAAAAAGATCAGTTAATTTGCACAAATACTGGACTGAATTGCAGAAGAAAATTTCCTCTTTTCTTTCCTTGTAACAGTAGTGATTGTGAGGGACAGGACTCCCTACCATTAAGCTTGCTTCTAACTGGTATTGGTATTGCCTTAGCTATGCAAGCAAGAAGCTTGGTAATAGTGTCCTATTCCAGTTTTGTACTCTAGAGATGATGACTTTGTTTCCTTCTCCTCATGTATTAAGAAACTCTGTTTTATTTTGTAAAATTTCAGTTGGCTGATGCTAAGAAAAAGGTAGATGATGACTTGGGAACCATTGAAGGTTTGGAGGAAAATAAGAAGAAACTGCTGAAGGATATGGAGTCTTTGAGCCAGCGTCTAGAAGAGAAGGCATTGGCTTATGACAAACTGGAAAAGACCAAGAATCGCCTGCAGCAAGAGCTGGATGACTTGATGGTAGATCTAGACCATCAGCGCCAGATTGTTTCTAACTTGGAGAAAAAGCAGAAGAAGTTTGATCAGGTAGTCCAATTTCCTGATATCTTTCTGTGCTTTTAAAAGGCAGCTTTAGGTTGTGTAGTCATCACTTTTGAAGCCTCGTAAAAAGAAAATGGGTTTCTGTGAGCAACTGGGGCTTCATCCTGAGTAGTCACTTAAGATTTCAGTGAGTTAAATGCCAGCTTTATTTATACTGTTAGATGAAGTGATAAACTGTCTGCATATAAGAAAGAAATCATACTGGGACAAAAAATGGCCTTAAAAACATTATTATAATCCCTGAAGATTGTGATAGACTGAAGAAAAGATGTGAAGGCTGAAAGATGAACATAACACAAGACCTGTGTAATCAAGTAGTGGGGTGGTGGATTTCTTTCTTGTCCCATTCCAAGTAGCTGTTTCTCACCTGGGCTTTGAACAAGACTTGAGAGGCTAGACAGAACTTCTGAAAGCCAATTAGGCTTAGAGTATTAACCACTTCTTTAACTAAAACACCTTTGACAATAAAGACTTGGTCATGGGATTTATGAGATATATTAATCAATCTTTTGTGTTCAGATGCTGGCAGAAGAGAAGAACATTTCTGCCAGATATGCAGAGGAGAGAGATCGTGCTGAGGCAGAAGCAAGGGAGAAGGAAACCAAAGCACTCTCTCTGGCTCGGGCTTTGGAAGAAGCACTGGAAGCTAAAGAAGAATTTGAGAGGCAGAACAAACAGTTGCGTACCGATATGGAGGACTTAATGAGCTCTAAAGATGATGTGGGCAAAAATGTAAGTGTTTTTCCACACCTTATTTTGATACACAGATGTTGTGTGCTGTCTTCATATAATGCCTTGTTTTGCATTTAGTAATTTTGTTGAAACAACTGAAAGAGAGGGTCTGATTAATGTTTGTGGTTCAGGTCCATGAGCTGGAGAAATCAAAACGAACTTTAGAGCAACAGGTTGAAGAGATGAGGACTCAGCTTGAGGAACTGGAAGATGAACTGCAGGCCACAGAAGATGCAAAGCTTCGTCTGGAGGTGAACATGCAAGCCATGAAAGCCCAGTTTGACAGAGATCTACAAGCCAGAGATGAGCAGAATGAAGAGAAAAAGAGGATGCTCGTTAAACAAGTATGTCTAATGTACTGTATGCCCTGTACCTCACAGTGGGAAGCGTGTGAGACTCCTTTGCTAAAACTTTGTAGCTTTGGCAATATTTTTCTGCCAAGAATTAAGACCCTTTATTTGCTTGAAGATTCTTATCCTATAGAAACCATAAGCACTGAACTTCACAAACAGCAGAACATGTTTTGTTGAGTACTGAGCCCTGTCAGTTGTTGCTGTCAGTGAGTCTCCTCCTGCTAATCCCCCAGTTCAACTGTATTTCAGCCTCCTTTCAAAAAAACATGAAGCAGGAAGTGGTGATTCTGCTCGACAAGTCCATGCTGTTTGTTCCACAGGAACAAATCCATGGATGTTGAGATAATTGGAAGACTTCCAATTAAGTGAACTGCTTCCTAAAATAATATTGTGGAAAAGGCCCCGGATTTTCCAGGTTCAGCAATTCTAGAAAGAAAAAGCAAATCCAAAAAGACTCAAGAGATACCTTTAAGAATATAAGCTTTTAAGAGAAGACTTCAGTCTTTGATTTACATTTGGGTCTGGCTTTTGGATTCCTTTTTTAGACTTCTTTAGTGGGGACTAAAAACATTTTTGGAAATGATTTGGAAATAAAGGTGTGAGGAGAAAACAAAAAAAGTATTTCAAGATTTATCATGAGAAAAATACTGAAAAACACCTTTCTGAAAAAATCTCTCTCGGATAAGAACTCAAACATTGGATTTGGAAGGTTTTTCAAGTATATTACAAGGAAAAGGGTGAGGTATTATCTTGCATTGGACAAGAGCTCTTGACCTAACATGAAGATGAAAGTTGATTCATGCCCAATTACACTTTTGTCTTCTGTGTCATTTGCCCATGTAATGGCACCATTTCTGGCTTCATTTTATTTTGCATAAGTTTGGTTTAGGTTCCTGTTGCTAGGATGCTCAGGTACCTTTAATATAATTGTATTGTTTTACAGTTTGCATTGTTGGGCATAGATTGCTAGTAGCGTATGTATTTCTAGAGAATAAATTATTTCTTTCTTCCCCTTATAATTTGAGGTGATTCTGCTTTTCGTTTTCCTCTTAGTGGTTCTATCAGGGATACTAAGGTGTGTCCCAGAATGATACCTAAATATAGATAGACGAATTGGACAAAAAGCTGATCGCTATGTAGTTGATCAGGGGAAATGCTTTTAGGAAAAATGTTATTTTTCTGAAAAATGTAGTCTTTTTTTTTTTTTTTTTACTTAACTTGCACAGATTTCTGCTTCCCTTTTTTGTTTTTTTTTGTTTGTTTGTTTTTGTTTTTTGGGTTTTTTTTTCTATCTGCGATGTCTTTTCCCTGAGTTGCATTCTGTAGTCATTTACAGTCAACTAATGTTGCTTCCACTTTGCAAAGGCCTTTGGGATTCACTGACCATTTATCAGGATCTTTTGCTTGTTCCATTCCTGGAACGGAGCCAGTTTAAATTTCATCTTGATTTCGCAGGTGCGAGAGCTGGAGGCAGAACTAGAAGATGAGCGCAAACAGAGGGCTCTGGCTGTGGCAGCCAAGAAGAAAATGGAAATGGATCTAAAAGACCTGGAAGGTCAGATAGAAGCTGCAAACAAGGCTCGGGATGAAGCAATCAAACAGCTACGTAAGCTTCAGGTAAGCAGCAAATGACCTGGACTGCTTTGTCTCGTGGGGACAGTCTGTTAAGCGTGGTACTACTGTTAAATGCACTTATCATTTGAAGGCAAGAAGACTATCAGACTCAACTGTCCTGTGTATGTCCTAGTGTATCTGGTGTGAGCTGTTCACCTGTTCAGATAATCTTTCATCCTTATATCAGCGAGGAGTTAAGATTTCCCCTCCCTCCCAAAAAAAGTTTCAATTGGCATATTTTTCAGCTCTTTTTATAATGATTGACTGCCGAAGAGAGTCCAGTGCAGGGCTACAAGGATGATGAGGGGCCTGGAACATCTGCCCTATGAGGAGAGGCTGAGGGAGCTGGGCCTGTTCAGCCTGGAGAAGAGAAGGCTGAGAGGGGACCTGAGCAGTGTCTAGAAGTACCTCAAGGGAGGCCGTGAGGAGGATGGGGCCGGCCTCTTTTCAGTGACGGCCACCGACAGAACTAGAGGAAATGGCCAGAAACTGAAACACCAAAAGTTCCGCATGAACTCAAGGAAAAATTTCTTACCACTGAGGGTGACAGAGCACTGGAACAGGCTGCCCAGAGAGGTTGTGGAGTCTCCTTCTCTGGAGATCTTCCAAACCCGCTTGGACGCAGTCCTGTGCCACGTGCTCCAGGTGACCCTGCGTGTGCAGGGGGGTTGGACTAGATGACCTCTCGAGGTCCCTTCCAACCTTAAGCATTCCGTGATTCTATGATTCTATGACTGAATATTGCTTTACAAGCTGCATATCAGAAATTTTCAGTTGTTTGATCTTTGAATTTGCTGCTTTAGCTTCCTAACTCTTTCTTGCTCAATTTGAACTTTTTAAGGTGTTTGAAATGAAATGAAATGAAATGAAATGAGGAGTAAATATCAGTTGCTTTTAAGAACCTGCAAGAAACCTCCTTTTTTTTTTTTTTTTTTTTTTGAAGTTTGGCAAGCAAACCTGATCCTTGCATTTCTTTTGCATTTCCAGAAAAATAATCAACATTTGGCAGATTTGCGGTTTTGCCTGAGATTTTTATTGCTGTGACCTGAAGTTGCAGGAGTATGAGACCATACCAAGACTATGTAAAGCTTATGAGAAATCTAATTACCTGTGTCCTGGCTTTTTCCACCGCAGTCCAAGGGCATTATCTCTCCACAGATTTGGTGCTCAAGGGTAATTGAGCAGCTTTTCATCAGAGCTTTATTTTTCTACAAAAAATACACCAGGTAAAATAGGGCAAGCTCTAGAAAGGTGTATTTTTGACCAGGAATGAGTGATGGAGGTGTTAGAAAATGAAAATAAGAAATGAATTTTCAGTTAAGTGGAATGAAGTCACTTTGAGCAAAGATCTTACTTCTTAAGAGCTGAAAAGGGCTTCAGTGCTGATGATAAAAACTTCTGAATGCCCTAATGCAGCATGGCTGGTTTTTTTTTTTTTTTTTTTTTTTTTTTTTTCTTCTTTCCCAACTACAGGCTCAAATGAAAGATTACCAACGGGAGCTGGAAGAAGCACGTGCATCCAGAGATGAGATTTTTGCACAGTCCAAAGAGAGCGAAAAGAAGCTCAAGAGTCTTGAAGCAGAAATCTTGCAGCTTCAAGAGGTGAGATTAAATGCAAGAAAATGCCTTTTTTCTTGCTGGAGTAAGGGCAAGTTCAGAAGCCACCTCTCCACATGCCCATATTCCTAAACTCTTTTGCAAGTTTTCAATGACTCTGTAGGAATCGTTCAAGTAGTTTGTACTTGGTTTCTCTGTCTAGGAAGCAGGAAGACTTTACTTGAAATGATAAAAGGCCTTATTAAGACTTAGGTCCCTAGAGAATGTCTAAAAGGTACCATACACAGTGTTGACACTAAAACTGATTGCTGCAAATATATGACCTAAGAATCCCTGATGTTTCTCAGTGGACCTTTTAAATCTGCAGAGGTTTCTCACTCCTTTCTCACTCTTACTCGTCCTATCTCTTACAGCCCTTTATTCCCTCACTGTTTTCAACTCACGTCAAAGCTCTGTCTTGCTAAGTATCACTTATCCATCATTATGGGGTTGGACTAGACAACCTCTAGAGGTCCCTTCTAACATTAAACATTCTATGATTCTATGATTATCCCCTTGGTGTGCTGCAAGGCCAAACATCAGAAGACCTGCTGTGTGCAGGGGACTTGTCAACACTTTGTGCTGCATTAACTGCACATCAGTGTTTGAAACAGTCACTGAGATTTCACTACATGTACTAAACTTGAGCTTTTACAGATAACCTGTAAGCAACTAGAGCTGCTTCATGTGTCAGTCTCAAACTTCTCAGCCTTGTACTTGCAATGTATCTGGGGTTCCTTTTTAGCAAGTGCCTGATGTTTACACCACAGGCAGTTTATACTGATTTACTGTCCATTTTAACTTAAATTAATACTGCAGTCATATAGAGAATAAAGGCAAGTTGCAAGGTGATGTGCCTAGTCATTACCTGATTGCCCACTAGGTTCTGCAGATGTTGGTTTGGTTTATCCTTTTATCCTTTAGTCCTTTAAGGCTAAATTGTTTGCCAAATTTGAAATCTCTAATAAATCTCTTCTTAAATCTTTGCAGGAGTTTGCCGCATCCGAAAGAGCCCGTCGCCATGCTGAGCAAGAAAGGGATGAGCTGGCTGATGAGATTGCAAACAGTGCTTCAGGAAAGTGAGTCATTAAATGTATTAACTGTGCATCTGGAATGTTTCAGGGAGCAGTACCTCTGGTTCTCAGTAGTCACCTTATAAATTCTCATCTGACCCATCTTTATTTCTCTTCCATCATGAAAAGAATTGCTAACACAGCAACCTCTGACAATTTGTAATGCCTACGTTTTCAAAAGCAAACTAGCCAGTTGCTTTACCAGGTTGAGAACAGATCTTGTCCCAGCTATTGTCTTTCTAGGTCGGCGCTGCTGGATGAGAAGCGCCGCCTGGAAGCCCGTATCGCACAGCTGGAAGAAGAGCTTGAGGAAGAGCAGAGCAATATGGAGCTTCTCAACGAGCGGTTCCGAAAGACCACGCTGCAGGTAAAGCAGCTCTTGGCAGCGCTTTGGGGGCAGATTGCATTTCAGTGTGTGGCTGAGTAGAGACATTGAACAGCACCGAATAATCCGTTCTTCTCTGAAAGGTTGATACACTGAATTCTGAACTAGCTGGAGAGCGGAGTGCTGCCCAGAAGAGTGAAAATGCACGGCAGCAGCTGGAGAGGCAGAACAAAGAGCTGAAAGCCAAGCTGCAGGAACTGGAGGGATCTGTGAAGTCTAAGTTCAAGGCAACAATTTCTACTCTAGAAGCCAAGATTGTGCAGCTAGAAGAACAGCTTGAGCAAGAAGCCAAGTAAGCACAGTTTGTTTGCTGGTATTTGCTCTGTCAGTACAAAATGCCTGAAACTTTAATGCCTTGAGTTTTCACAGGGCAGAGATGTGAGCTTGTATAAAATAGACAGGTTTTATTATCTAGAAACCTACTGCTGAAGGGACACACTATGACTAGATTTTTGAGAAGTGAGTAGAGTTAAAAGTTGAAGAATCAGTTTGTTCCATAACTGAAGCTGATGAATTAATTCCTGAATTTAACCAGCTGCTATATGTGGAGGCACCAGGACCCACAGGGTGTTGCAGAAGTTCTTGAGACAACTTGAAGCTTCCATTTGAGACACTGGTCTCTGTGGTTCAAGGAAGCAAGGTTAACAGCTTAGTCTTGATGGCTCAAACAGGTGGAGAACACAGATGTCTGCAGAGCACAGGATTCGTCTCATCTGCTTCATGTCTGTCCTTCCTATCTCAGTCCTCAGCTCTGTTTTTAAAGTATTTCCCCCCAGAAAGCTCTAGAATAGACAGCCTTGTTACCATCTCCATTTCTTTAGTACTTTTGGCTCTGAGAGAGGATCGCATTATTGGTTATCAAAATTCTTAAAGCTGCTCAGAGGGGTCTCATTGTAAAGAAGCACTTTCCCTCCTCCTCTTTTTAGACTCGATCCCAATCTGGTATTCCTCCCGTGCCAATGCTGTATGCTACCAAAACTGCATCCCAGCTAACCTCCAGCGTACTGAACCTAAGGTGGTGGTGGTGTAGTGGGAGGCGTGTTAGGAAAACTGAATCATGAGTTGTGCAGTGGAACAGGAGCCTTTTCAAAATGACAGATCTCACTTTCCAGCCTTTGAATACAGGAGCCAATTAT
>NW_010585131.1:222847-240708 GCF_000705375.1 Tinamus guttatus
CCTGCTGAAATGCAGATTATATAACAAACACCACTTGCCCCTCACCTACCCAGCCAGTCATTCCATCACAAACGGTCATCAGGTTAATCTAGCATGATTTCCCCTTGGTGAATCCATGATGACTACTCCTGAGCACCTTCTTGTCCTCCATGTGCCTGGAGACAACAGCCATTATGAGCCGTTTCATCACTTTTCCAGGGACGGAGGTGAGGCTGACTGGCCTGTAGTTGCCTGGGTCCTCCTTCTTGCCTTTTTTGAGCCATGACATTGGCTTTCTTCCAGTCCCCCGGCACCTCCCCTGTTCTCCAGGTTCTTTCGAAGATGATGGAGAGTGACTTAGCTATGGCATCTGCCAGCTCACGCAGCACTCTGGGGTGCATCCCATCAGGGCCCATGGATTTGTGGGTATCGAGTTTCCTTAGGTGCTCTCTGACCCAATCTTCCTCTACCCAGGGGAAGTCTTCTTCTCTCCAGGCTTCTTCTCTTGTCGCTAGGGCCTGGGACTCTAAAGGGCTGCCCGTGGTAAACACCAAAGCAAAGAAGACATTCAGCAACTCTGCTTTTTCTGTGTTTTTCGTAACCAGGGTACCCACCCCGTTCCTCAGCGGACTCACATTTTCCCTGATCTTCCTTTTGCTGTTAATATACTTGAAGAAGTTTTTCTTGTTATTTTTAACATCCCTTGCCAGATTGTGTTCCAGACATGCCTTAGCTTTCCTTGTCGCAACTCTGCATTCCCTGACAACGTTCCTGTGTTTCTGGAAAGAAGTTCTGTGTTGGCCAAACCGCAGGGGATCTGGAACTGCCTGGAACATCTGCCCTATGAGGAGAGGCTGAGGGAGCTGGGCCTGTTCAGCCTGGAGAAGAGAAGGCTGAGAGGGAATCTGAGCAGTGTCTAGAAGTACCTCAAGGGAGGCAGTGAGGAGGATGGTGCTGGCCTCATTTCACTGGTGGCCACCGACAGAACTAGAGGTAATGGCCACAAACTGAAGCATCCAAAGTTCCACAGGAACTTAAGGAAAAAATTCTTGACAGTGAGGGTGACAGAGCACTGGAACAGGCTGCCCAAAGAGGTTGTGGAGTCTCCTTCTCTGGAGATCTTCAAAACTCGCTTGGACACAGTCCTGTGCCACGTGCTCTAGGTGACCCTGCGTGTGCAGGGGGGTTGGACTAGATGAGCTCTGGAGGTCCCTTCCAACCTTAAGCATTCTATGATTCTATGATGCCAGGCTCACCACAACTCTGGCAACAAGAGGACACATCCAAGCCACCCCTGCCACCGAGCTAGTGCCTTGTCACTGTTATCACATTTATCCTACTAAAGGAATGTTGGGGTGAGGAGGAAGAAACCCCTTCAAAAAAACATATTCCCACAAGGCAAGACAGGACTCTGGTCTCACCAGGCAACCAGTGACAAGGAGCCTCTAGGCACCCCGTGCTGTCTGTCACCAAGTGCAGGTGGCTCCCAGCACACAGAGGTGCCTTGCGCTGCTTTCCTGGCCCACCTTCCCCATCGCTGTGTGTCCCAGCCTCGCAGGCAGCATGGCCAGGACCCACCTTCCCACCATTCCCCCAGCGCCATTCATTGCACATTTTTCTCCTACTTGGATACACTCAAATGTGCCTTTGCAGCTGCAGGAAATGAGAAGCGCATTGAGGCTCAGACGCAGTTCGCTATTCATGAGGGAACGAAGCCAGCATGATCCCCACCTGCCCTGCAAATTGGTTACCACCTAGGAAGCAACTGTGTCAAGTAGGATGGTAGAAAACCAACAAAGCAGGATTAAAACGCAGCAGTTTGCTGACTTGGAAAGCACCAGAGAAAATTGATGTCAGGCATTAGGGGACTGCACATCCTGGAGCTGCCCGACTCATGTCTGACTCGTGCGCTGAAGTACATGAGCAGAGGAAGGGCCCCTCAGTGACTTGGCTGCTGCCACCATTGGATGGCGCCCAGTCGCTGTCTATGCGAGCCTGGGCTTTCATGCAGGTGAAGCCTCCGGCTGGGAATCTCCTGGCTTCGCTGCTCCGGAGAGCAGCATGGGAGCTGCAGGTTGGGGGATGACCCGACCTCCTTGGAACACAGAGCAGGCACTGCAGCCCCGCACGTGAACGCGTTTGTAGCGTGACGCACCCTGGAGCCAGGCAGGGCAGGCGTGCGAAGGGAGCGTGTGCCCTGCAATTCCCCGTGCACAGGGCCACCCATGGGTCCTACCACCAGCCAGGAGGTGCCCAGCTGTCACTGCGTGATCCCAAGACCATCATGGGGTAGCTGCAGCTCCCCAGTTCATCCCGCACCCTGCAGACAGGCAGGTTCAACTCAGGCAGCACAAACTGCCCCGATATCGCTTCCTGTGGGGCACTGATGGCTCCTGAATGGGTTTCCAGCACCCAAGCGCCTACTACAGGGAGAATCCCTCTGCAGATGACCCTGGCTTTGCCCATGCACACTAAGGGAATACAGACATCTCTGCAATGTCCCTCCATGCTCCTTACCTGTGCGTAGGCTGTCCCTCGGTCTATTGATGTTCTCTGGGCCTGGTCTCAATCTGCAAACCACAGCCTGAGTCCAACGATGGCTCCAGAGGAGCCCTGGCATGGACATCTTCAAAGAAAAGCTCCCGTTTTAGGCAGAGCTGCTTAACAAGTGTCACCAATTCACTGGTAAAACCATGAAGGCCATGCGAAGAGGCACCACCACTGTGCAAGATGGGGAGGACCCACAGCATGGACATGCACAAGGGACACGACCCAGCTGGACTTTTGGCTCAACACAGGAAAGTCAAGTCCTGTGTAGAAGACTTCTGAGATTTCCCCATCATTTGTTGTTTAAAAACCACTGTCAGGACAGTCCAGAGTGCTCTTTGTGGGAACTTTTCCCAGTTACCTGCATTGCTCAAAGCACTATAACTTGCCCTAACTTGCCCTCAGTTTTGATGCAAAGATGAAGTTTAGATTTTTAGGAAGACCCCTCTGCAAATGAGGCACAAGAAAAAGCTTCAAATAGTAACAAGAAATGAGGGCAGGAGGTAACACTGAAAGCTGGGATTTTGGCTGAGCTCATTGAGGCTCTATCCAGCCATGAGTTTGGGTTGTTAACATGAAAATGCACACAAAAAAGTATTGTTTTAGATAAAAAATAAGTGAAAATAAAAATAACAGATTAAGTAGAGCAATTTTAAAAATAAAAGGGCTCACACATCGCTCCAGCCATTAACTGCCCTGTACAGGCCCAGCCCATGAGCGGGGCCACTGCTTCCAGAGCTGATGTTGCCGCAATGATCAACCCAAGAAGGGGCCGGTCGCCTCCTGCTTTCAGTTCTTTGCCACATCTGTTGGCCCCAAACTGATGGGCTCCCTGTGCTGTGCTCTTGCAAACCGACTCCTGAGCTGCTTCTGATGGAGCTTAAATCAGCAGTCCTTGCTGGAAGCACCAACGGACATTTCTTACTGCCTGTTCCTACAGGGATATGCATTTTATGTCCACTTCTAACCACTCTCTCCAAATCACTTGTATTTAGTTGGCTCTCTGCAAACTTCTCTGCATCAAATCTTCTGTAGCCTGTTAAAGATACAAATGAATGAATGAATATATATTTAAGGCACTTCTGTATTTAATACCCTTACACTGAGGCCTTCTGAGCTGTGAATACTGAGCAAAACCTGGGAAGATCCTTTCTGGGGCTGAACAAGCCAGTCTAAGGACCAAATGGATGTGGTCAAAGCACGCATGGAGACTAGCTCAGCAAGAAAGCAAGAGGAAAAGTGACTTTCCAGACAGATCAGAGCCTTCAAACTAGCCACTTAGTCTCCTGAGCAGCAGCAACAGCACAAGGAGGCACAGGGATGTCCTGAAGATGTGAGGAAGGGGATAGAGATAAATCTGTGTCTTCTTTTAAGCTGGGAGGGCACCTTTTGTCATCATGGGAACCCCCTCCATTCCCCACTTACCTTCAGTAGTAATCCCAGTGTTTACCCTCAGTCCTACTTGCAATGTTTACACTAAGTCCTCCTCCCAGTGTTTGCCCCAGTTGTACTCTCCCTGCTTAACCTCAGTCCTACTTCCAGTCTATACAACTAAGTCCTACTCACCCTGTTCACCCTTGGTACTACTCTTAGTGTTTACCCTCAGTCCTACTCCCTCTGTTTACCCTCACTCCTACGCCCAATGTTTACCCTCAGTAGTAATCCCCCTGTTTACTCTCGATAGTACTCTCAATATTTACCCTCAGTCCTACTCCCAATGCTTACTCTCAGTCCTACCCTCAATGTTTACCCTCAGTAGTATTCTCAATGTTTACCCCCAGTCTTACTTCCAATGTTTACCCTATGTCCAACTCCCAATGTTTACCCTCAGTAGTACTCTCCCTGTTTACCCTAAGTCCTACTCCCTCTGTTCACCCTCAGTGCTACTCCCTCTGTTTACCCTCAGTCCTACAACCAATGTTTACCGTAAGTTCTACTCCCAATGTTTACCCTCAGTGACTCTCCACCTGTTTACCCTCAGTCCGATTCACCCTGTATATCCTCAGTCCAATTCCCAATATCTACCCTCAGTGCTGCTCCACCTGTAAACCCTTAGTCCTATTCCCCCTGTTTAACCTCAGTGCTACTCCCCCTGTTTACCCTGAGTCCTATTCCTTCTGTATACCCTCAGTCCTACTCCCTCTGTTTACCCTCAGTTCTTTTCCCAATATTTCTGTTCAGTCCTATTCCCTCTGTTTACACTCAGTCCTACTCCCCATGAGTACCCTCTCTCCTACTTGCAATGTTCAGCCCCACTCCCTCTGTTTACCCTCATTCCTACTTCCCAAGTTTACCCTCAGTCCTACTCCCAATGTTTATCCTCAGTGCTACTCCCTCTGTTCACCCTCAGTCCTTCTCCCCTGTTTAGCCTTAGTCCTACTCCCAGTGTTTACTCTCAGTGCTACTCTGTTTACACTCAGTCTTACTCCCCCTGTTTAGCCTCAGTCCTACTCCCAGTGTTAACCCTCAGTGCTACTCCCTCTGTTTACACTCAGTCTTACTCCCCCTGTTTACCCTCAATCCTAATCCCAATGTTTACCCTCAGTCCTACTCCCCTTGTATACCATCAGTGCTACTCCCTCTGTTTACCTTCAGTCCTACTCCTCTCTTTTTACCCATAGTCCTACTCCCTCTCTTTCCCCTCAGTGCTACTCCCATTGTTTACCCACAGGCCTACTCCCCCAGTTTACCCTCAGTCCTATTCCAAATAATTTTCCTCAGTCCTTCTCCCAATGTTTACCCTCAGTCCTACTCCCCCAGTTTACCCGCAGACTGATTCCCAGTGTGTATCCTCAGTCCTTCTCCCCCTGTATATGCTCAGTCCTAATCCCTGCCTTTACCCTCAGTGCTAGTCCCCTTGTTTATACTCAGTGCTACTCCCTCTGTTTACCCTCAGTCCTAGTCACACTACTTACCCTCAGTACTACTCCACCTGGAAACCCTTAGTTCCACTTCCTGTGTTTACTCTCAGTGCTACTCTTCTTGTTTACCCTCAGTCCTACTCCCAAAGTGTACCCCCACTCCTACATCCAGTGTTTACCCTAAGTCCTACTCCCAATGTTTACGCTCAGTAGTATGCCACCTATTTACCCTCAGTCCTACTCCCTTTTATTACCCTTACTCCTACTCTGTCTACCCTTCATGCTACTCCCTCTGTTTACCCTCAGTCCTACTCCCCTTGTTTACCCTCAGCGCTAATCCCTCTGTTTGCCCTCACTGCTACTTCCTATGCTTGCCCACAGTGCTACTCCCCATGCCTACCCTCAGTTCTACTCCCCCTGTTTACTCTCATTCCTACTCATCCTGCTTGCCCTCATTCCTATTCCTAATGTTTACCTTCAGTGCTACTCCCACTGTTTACCCTCAGTGTTACTTCCAATGTGTACCCTCACTCCTACTTCCAATATTTAACCTCAGTCCTATTCCCAATGTTTAACCTCAAACTTACTCCCTCTGTTTACCCTCAGTGCTACTCCCTCTGTTTACCCATAGACCCACTCACCCCGTTCACCCTCAGTGCTAATCGCCCTGTTTATCCTCAGTGCCACTCCCAAAGTTTACCCTCAGTAGTACTCCACATGTTTACCCTTAGTCCTTCTCCACATATGTACCATCACTCCTACTTCCAATGTATGCCCTAAGTCCTACTCCCAATATATACCCCTGGTAGTACTCCCTCTGTTTTCCCTCAGTCCTACTCCCACTATTAAATCTCACTCCTACTCCATGTGTTTAACCTCAATGCTACTCCCCCTGTATACACTCATTCCTACTCCCAATATTTACCCTCAAATTTTAACCCTGAGTCCTACTCCCCCTGTTTAACCTCAGTCCTACTCCCAATGTTTACCCTCAGTCCTACTCCCCGTTTACCATCAGTGCTACTCCCTCTGTTTACCCTCACTCCTATTCCACCTGTTTACCCTCAGTCCTACTCCTTCTCTTTACCCTCAGTGCAACTCCCGATGTTTACCCACAGTTCTACTCACCCTGTTTACCCTCAGTCCTATTCCCAATGCTTTTCCTCAGTCCTTTTCCCAATGTTTACCCTCAGTCCTACTCCCCCATTTTAACTGCAGACCTGCTTCCAGTGTGTAGCCTGAGTCCTACTCCCCCTGTTTACCCTCAGGCCTACTCCCTCTCTCTACCCTCAGGCCTACTCCTGCCTTTTACCCTCAGTCCTAGTCACCCTATTTACCCTCAGTCCTACACCCAAAGTTTATGCTCAGTACTCCTTCACCTGGAAACCCTTACTCCTAACTCCCCTGTTTACCCTAAGTGCTACCCCATCTGTTTACCCTCTGTGCTACTCCCAAAGTTTACCCTCAGTAGTACTCCACATGTTTACCCTCAGTCCTCCACCCAATGTGTACCCACACTCCTACTTCCAGTGTTTACCCTAAGTCCTACTCCCAATGTTTACACTCAGTAGTACTCTACCTGTTTACCCTCAGTCCTACTCCCTGTTATTACTCTTACTCCTACTCTCTCTGTTTACTCTCATTGCTACTCCCCCTATTTACCCTCAGTCCTACTCCCAATGTTTACCCTCAGTCTTAATCCCCATTTAACCTCAGTCCTACTCGCAATGTATACCCTCAGTTCTTCTCTTCCTGTTTATCCTCAGTCCCACCCCCTCTGTTTACCCTCAGTCCTGCTCCCCTTGTTTACTCTCAGTGCTACTCCCAATGTGTACCCTCACTCCTATTTCCAATGTTTAACCTCAGTCGTATTTCCAATGTTTACCCTCAGTCCTACTGAATCTGTTTACTCTGAGTGCTACACCCTCTGTTTACCCATAGACCAAATCCCCCTGTTTACCTTCAGTGCTATTCACCCTGTTTATCCTCAGTGCTACTCACCCTGTTTGCTCTCAGTTCTACTCCCAATGTTTACCCTCAGTGCTACCCCCAAAGTTTACCCTCAGTAGTACTCCACATGTCTACCCTCAGTCCTACTCCCAATGCGTACCCTCAGTTCTACTCCCAATGTTTACCCTCAGCAGTAGCCCATCTGTATACCCTCAGTGCTACTCCCCCTGTTTACCTTCAGTCCTGCTCCCCCTGTTTACCCTCAGTGCTACTCCAGCTGTTTAATGTCAGTCCTACTCCTTCTGTTTACCCTCAGTCCTACTCCCAATGTTTAATGTCAATCCTACTCCCAATGCTTACCCTCAGGCCTAAACCCCGTTTACTCTCAGTGTTACTCACCCTATTCACCCTGAGTCCGATTCCCCCTCTTTATCCTCAGTCGTACTCCTCCTGCTTACCCTCAGTTTTACTCCCTCTATTTACCCACAGTCCTACTCCCCCAGTTTATCCTCAGTCCTACGCTCTCTGTTTACCCTCAGTCCTACACCCTCTGTTTACCTGCAGTCCTACTCCCCCTGTTTGCCCTCAGTAGTACTCCCTCTCTTTTTCCTCAGTCCTACTTCCAATGTTAACCCTAAGTCCTACTCCCAATGTTCAAGCTCATGTTTACCCTCAGTCTCACTCCTTCTGTTTACCTTCAGTCCTACTCACCCTATTTACCCTCAGTGCTACTCCTGTTGTTTATCCTCAGTCCTATGCCCACTGTATACCCTCAGTAGTATTCTCTCCCTTTATCCTCAGTCTTACTCCCAATGCTTACCCTCAGTCCCACTCCCAATGTTTAACCTCGGTCCTACTCACCCTGTTCACCATCAGTCTTACTCCCTCTGTTTACCCAGGAGTCTCTTTCTTTCTCCCCCTGCTATGATACCAGAATATATATATACAGATATCATATAATTCCTGCTATGTTTCAGGAATATATATTTAAACAAAAACCATAAAAATAAGAATATAAAGAACAATAAAAACCAGAATAAAAATAAAAAAGAACTATAACAAGAATAAAGAACAATAAAAACCAGAATAAAAATAACAACAGTATCATTAACAGTAACAATAATATCATCAACAATATAAACAACAACAAATACTGCTCTAAAATCTAGAAAGAAAAATTTCTATAAGATATTCTTGATGGCATCCCTGGGCTCAGCGCTTGCTGGCAGAAGCCCAGGTGAAAGGGACCTTGGCCTGTAAGGGCAAAGGCGTGGCTATCATTTGCATCCCTGAGAACAGGGCTCTCTGTGCCAGGAGTCTCTGTTCGTCTCCTTGCGTGGGAGTGGTGGCACCTGGAGCAGGCAGTGCCGGGCCTGCCCGCAGGAGCCTCCTTCCCCCCGGCAGCCCCTTTGGCGGGCAGGTGGGTAGCCCAAGGCCAAGCGGAGCAGAGAAAAGGGCAAGGGCAGAGGTGCGAGCGCCAAGGGGCATGTGGCGGCTTTGGGGACTCCCCTGGGAGGCGTCGCACAGGCTGCCCTGGAGCCCCAGAGCTCCCCTGCATCTTGTAGGGACCAAGAATTCCCAGCCCCTGGGTAAAGATGGGAATTCCAGGGCAGATGGAGCAGGAGATCTCCCCGGTGCCATTGGTTGTTGCCCTTGTGCAGAGCTAAACGTTTCTCAGTTATTGACCATTGAGGAACCATTCTCAGGCTAATTTGACCATTCCTCACACTCAGAAGTTTATGATATGTATTTCACATCCATGAGTGTTTTCATTAGTACCTAATCTGAGTATCACAAACTGTAATATTTTCTTTTGTGTAACAAGTAAGTACTAATCATAAAAAAGGGGAAGAATGTATATATGAGTAAATATTATTAATCATATGAAACATATATCTTAGGAATAAACTGGTCTGCCCTTCGCTATTCCCGTGCAAAACCTTCTTCAGAGAGGAACTGGAGACGGCACGAAGCCAGCCTGTTACTGGCATCTGCAAGGCTATGAATCCATAGCTGATTGGATAATCTTGTGTATAATTAGTTAGACTGTTGGCTCATTTACCAACCGTCTTCCCGTGCTTTTTGCAAATAAGGAATTATATCTGGGACAGTACGTTATATAAGTTCTATTTGATGCTGAAGAGAAGGTCTTTGGTCCATTACACTGGAGCCCGTGCGCATCACACGCTGTAATCTGCTAACAACGTCCTTTCCCCCCTTACTTTTCCCATTTTGCCAGTCACCATACACTCACTCCCAACTCCCTAAGGGAGCAAGAAACTCCACTGCCTGGCATTGGAATGGATACACATTGCTGGAAAAGAACCATTGTTCTTTTCTGGGTGTGGCTTCAGCGGCTCCCTTCCTTTCCAGACAGGGATGGAAGGAATGAGAGGAAGGAATGGAAGGAAGACTAATGGAAGTAATGGAAAAAAAGGAAGAAAAAATTAATAATAATAAATAAGGGATATGAATTTAGAAAAAAGAAAAGAATAGGAAGAATAGAAAGAGAAAGAGAAAGGAAAAGAGAAAGAAAAAGGAAAAGGAAAAGGAAGAGAAACATAGGAAAAGAAAAGGAAAAAAAGAAAATGTAAAAGAGAAAGGAAAGGGAAGAGAAAAACTAAAAGAAAGAAATGCAAAAGAAAAATAAAAAGGAATAGAGAAAAAGAATCAGCAACCATACTTCAATATGAGAATTTTTATAATAATCTATGACTGAATACGTGCTAAAAACTTCCCTGCATCAATTTCCTTTCAATTTCCAGGCTGAGGGGTGAACAGCAGCAGACGGCCACAGTGACCCAGTCTATTGTGTCCACTCATCTGATCAACATCAGAAGGCCCCAAGGGCCTGGATTCTCCTCGAGGAGAGGCATTTCACCTCTCCTGGGCTCTCCAGAGCCAGGAGCCCACAGCCAACCAGTTCCATCTGGAAGGTGACCACGTCATATAGGGCCTCGAGCATCTCTCTTATGAGGAAAGTCTAAGCGAGAATATTGAGAGGGGATCTTCTTCACATGCACAACTAGCTGAGGGGAGAATGTAAAGAGGATGGGACCAATGTGTTCTCTGTGGTGCTGTGGGAAGGACACCTTCCCCCGCACGTGGACACCTAGGCGGCTGCTGCACACAGGGCCCAGCTGCACCCTGGGGACAAAGGTGCCACTGGAAGCTAGTGTGGGGCAGAGAGCAGCTGTGGGAGACACTCTACCCTGGTGCAGCCCTGCCGTGTGGGGCCCATCTCATGGCAGCTCCTGCCTTCTCTGCACAGCAGGGAGCTTGCAGCTTGCTTTGCTGCTCTCCGAGCCCTGCGCACAGGGACGGCCCCTTGGCAAGGGCAGCTCCTCTGGCTCAGCGCTCACATGCAGTGCTCAGCACGAGCCTTCCCGGAGCTCTTTATGCTGGAAATGGCAGGCGGCTCAGGACAAGGAAAAGCTGGAAAAGGCTGTAGGCAGCTCAAGGACACGAGTGTCACACAATATGATAGAGCAAATGGCCCTGGCACAGGAAATGCCAGAGCCACCGTGGAGCTGGAGGACCTTCCTTGGTGACCTGGTCCCTGTTCCCAGAGCTGCCAAGGGACAGAGCAGCCTCCATCGTGGTCCCCTGCATGGGGCCCTTCCTGGTAGCAGCCCATTTCTGCATCAGCTGCCTCTGGGGATGTTGCCCCTGTGACACGGTCCCTGAGCGTATCCAGCCCTGCGGGGCCCTGTGTCCCCCAGGGGTTTGGGGAGCTCGGCCCTGCACCTCCCCGCCCCGTGTCCCTGGGGCGGGACAGCTTCCCTTTGCCTGTGGCTTGAGCACTGCAGGGACACGTTTTGTGTGGCACCTGGAGAGTTGAGAGCTGCCCCGTGGTGGAGCTGGGGCTTCTTCCCCTTTGGGGATCCCCAGGGCCATGTGTGAAGGGAAGTCCTAGAGGGACCTTTTTACTGTCGCTCCCCTGCCCCTGGTGCCTGAAATCCTGGGGCTCCACATACACACCTGCAGTGGGGATACTTTTTGCGCCTCTGCTCGATTGGAAAAAAAACACAACATATGAACAATCATACAGGAATATATATTTAATTGGGAATTGTTGGCAGGCATTTGGCTGCTGCCCTGGGAATGCTGGAGGGGAAGTGTGAAGCACAGCAGTGTTCCCTGCAGGGAGGCGCCAGCAGAGCGCTGGGCAGAGAGCTTAGGAGCGTGTCTGTGAGGGCAAGTGCTGGGAGCCCCCTTGCCTGCGTGCACGATGCCTGCAGAGCCCAGGTGTGCGCAGTGCCCCTGCTGGCAGAAAAGGCGCTGGGAAGCCCTTGCCCCATGCAGGCTGCTTGCACAGAAGCTGCAGCTCGTCTGCCTTGTGGCTTGGCCATGAGGGCTGTCTTGGATAGAGTGGATTTCCAACAGTAGAAGGTCTTGATGCAGGTAGTGAGGGGGATGCAAGGGTCTCCTGCATGCCTTTGCGTGTGCTCTGCGCATCTTGCTCAGAGATTTGTCTCATGGATAGGAACAAATGAGCTGAATGTTCCACTGCTGCTTCTCCAGTGCCTGCTCCATCCTCTGAAAGTCTGGCCGCTCCTGGTAGGATGGTAGGTGGGAGCTTTCTTCTTGGCTTACTCGCCTTGGATTCTCCCGGAGGAGTTGTCCTTCCCTCTGGCCTTCCATGGTCCTGCCTCACCTTGCTGCCCTCCCTGGGGCTGGGCTCTTTTGCCACCCGCCTTGCACAGTTCACTGCTGCAACTGCTGCAGGCACAGGCCAGTCAGGCTGCTCTCCTGGCTCCTGCACTACCCCCCTCTCTGCACTGCTTTCTTCTGATCTGTTTTGGAAGGCTCTTGCCTTGGAACAGCGAACGTTGTTGTTCCAGGATTTCCAGAGCATCATTAACAAAGGTCTCAGCATGGACTTTTAACTGTGAGTGGAGCTTGCTAAAGGAGCTGAAATGCCAGCTCTCAGGTAAAGGTAAGGGAAGGGAGCAGGAGATCTCCTCATTGCCAGAGGAGCTGCTGATGTGTGAGCAGCCAGGAATACAGGCACGGAAAAGCAGAGTATTAAAGAAAACTCTGGATGCCCATCATTTCCTATAACATCCTCATGGGGAAGCTCAGGAGCTCAGGAAGCATGGTTGATATGAATAGACAGGGCAAAGATAAGGAATTGTCTGCATGACAGAGCTCAGAGGTCAGGCTAAGCAGTGCTGAGTCTAGTTGGAGGCCTGTGGCTACTGGTGTCCCCCAGGGGGTCAGTCCTGGGTGCGGTGCTATTCGCCTGTTTCCTGTGCCTTGCAGGAGGTGACAGAGTGCCCCCTCAGCAAGTCTGTGCATGAGACAAATCTGGGCGCCGTGGCCAACACTCCAGAGGGCTGCACTGCCATTGAGAGGGACCTGCAAAGGCAGGAGAGTTGGGCAGAGTGGGACCTCCTGAGAGTGAAGAAAGGCAAGTGCAGGCTCCTGCACTGGGGGAGGAATAACCTTGAGACTCCAGTAGAGATTAGGGGTGGAGCTGCTGGAAAGCATCTCTGTGGAGAGGGGTTTGGGAGCTCTGCTTGGTGACAGGTCAAGCAGGAGGCAGCCTTGTGCCCTTGTGTCAAAAATGGCCAGAGGGATGCTGGCCTGCATTAAGAGGAGTGTTGGCAGCAGGTGGAGGGGGCTGATTGTGCCCCTCTCCTCAGCTCTGCTCAGGCCAAACCTGGACTCTTGTGTGCAGAAATATTGTGGGCTCCCCAGGACAAGAGGGACGTGGAACTTGCAGAGAGCGAGCAGCGTAGTGCCACAAAGATGATGAAGGAAGTGGAGCATCTATCTTATGAGGAAAGAGTAAGGGAGCTGGACCAGTTTATCCTGGAGAAGAGAAGCGTGAGAGGGGAAGTTATCAACAGGTACAAACACCTGAGGGGAGGATGGAAAAAGGACAGGGCCAAACTCTTCTCGCTGGTGCCCAGGAATAGGCCAAGGGCTAAAGGGTACAAACTGCAACACTGTTTCAATGGGTACAAATTGCAACATAGTTTGAATGTGCATATGAGGAAAAGCTTTTTGCCAGTTGGGGTGACAGAGCACTGGAAGAGGGTGTCCAGCGAGGTTGTGCAGGCTCCTTCTTTGGAGATCTTCCAAAAGCTCCCGGGTGTGATCCTGTGCAACATGCTCTTGGCGTCCCTGCTTGTGCAGGGCGGGTTGGACTGATGATCTTGAGAGGTCCCTTCCAACGTCAAGCCCTGTGTGACTGTGTGAGCCGGAAGGACTCCGCGGGCACCCAGGGTGGCAGCGATGTTGGAAGGGCAGCGGTGGGGTTTTGGCAGGCTGCAAGGCCTCTTTTCCCGTGGCACCGAGTCATCACCATGAGCAGCTGCAGCAGCTGTGAGACGGCTCTGGGAGGACAGTGGCAGCACCTGCCGTCTCCCTAGTGCTCCATGTGGCCACTCGCACTGCTCCATGTGGCCGGGTGTAGGCCTTGAACAGAGGGCTCTTTGGCAGACTCCTCCTGGGAAGAGGATTGGGGTGGCTGGAGGCAAGAGCTGCCTGGCAAACTGCTAGGCCACCAGAGGAAAGCACCTGTGCTCCCTTCAGGTGGGGTTTGCAAGGTGTCATAGAAGGTCTCGCCATGGGTGGACACGTCGCTGGCAGCTGTAAGCAGGGCCCAGCTGCACAGTGGTGGCCAAGGTGCCCCCAGTCAGGCTGGCGCTGTCTCCGGAAGCTGGTGCCTGGCACAGAGCAGTGGTGGGAGACACTCTGCCCTCATGCGGCCCTGCCGTGTGGGGCCCATCTCATGGCAGCTCCTGCCTCCTCTGCACAGCAGGGAGCTTGCAGCTTGCTTTGCTGCGCTCTGAGCCCTGCGCACAGGGACGGCCCCTTGGCAAGGGCAGCTGCCCTGGCCCAGTGCTCACCTGCAATGCTCAGCGCGGGCCTTCCTAGAGCTCTTTGTACTGGAAAAGGCAGGCGGCTCAGGACAGGGAAAGGCTGGGAAAGGCTGTAGGCAGCGCAAGGACATGAGTGTCACACAATATGAGTAGAGCAAATGGCCCTGGCACAGGAAATCCCAGAGCCACCATGGAGTTTGGAGGACTTTCCTTGGTGACCTGATCCCTGTTCCTGGAGCTGCCGAGGGACAGAGCAGCCTCCATCGCCCTCTTCCTTGACTCTCTTGGTGCAGGGAGGGCGATTGCACGTTGAGTGCTCAGCTCCAGGCTTATTTGGGGTGATGGGCCAGGGATTATAGACCAGTGGGGATTTCCCACCCCTGACCTCTGCCTGCCCCTTCCCCCAATGCAGTTTCAGAATACGCAATTGGGCTCATGTCAAACCCTGGTTGCTTTGGTTCCAGCAGCAATTCAGCAGCACCCGAAGAGTTAATTTATGGCATGAGACTTTGGCCATGTGTGGAGAGGCAACGTTGCTATCAGCGGAGAATCTCTAAGCCGTGTGCCTGGTCCTGTGCTGCGCATGGCAGCATCGGGGAGGCCGGTGCGTGGGGCAAGAGCTGCTCCCTGGGGCAGTGCAGCCCCACGGTGTGGGAGACAGGGACGCTGTGCCCTGGGCACCTGTGCAGAACAGGGTTGTCATTTTTCTCCTTTCGAAGCAGCTTGGGAAACAGCCAAATGCAGGGATGCAAATTGGGTTTTGTTGGACTTCCCCGCAAGAGAACAAACTCCCAAGAGCCGAGTGCTTAGCTCTAGATTAGGGGATGAATTGCAGTGCAAGCAGGTACCAGGACACATAGCCCCTCTTCCCCGCACACCTCAGTCCCAGCCTGTTCTGCCAGCAGCCCATGTGCTCGCGGTGTGCTCCGTGAGCTGCCGTGCCAGCCTCTTGTGCAAGCCCTGCAGCCTCCAGGGCCTCCGCTCCAAGGAGCCCTGTCTCTGTTGAAGCCATGGATGAAAAGCCCTGTGTCCCTGTCCACGTGGATGTCCCTGGGAAGCCGTTGCTGTCCTTGGATGGTGCAGGGAGAGGCGCTGCCCTCACCAAGCAGAGTCCCCACAAGGGGTCACAGCGCCCGCTCCCCACAGCCTCTGCAATGGGCAGTGTGGAGCTGCTGGAGCAGCGCAGCAAGGTGTGTGGCCAAACGCACCCGTCTGCCAGCCAAGACCGGAACCCCCCTCGCGCAGCCCCAATCTGCACGAGCTCCAGGGCATGGCCTGGGACCAGCTGCTGCCACCACGGCCAGGCCAAGCACGGGATGCAGCTGCCACTCATTCCTTCCCACCCATTTCACTTGTTGGGTTTTGGTGACCGTTGAGTCAAAAGCAAAACAGATGTAAATGGTTTTTGTGGCGCTTAACAGTATCTCTGCAAAGTTCCTCATTCCTTGAGCTTAAAAGAGCCAGGTTATTAACCATGAAAGCAGCATTTCTAACCAAAACACTACGACTTAGGCAGGCTAGGAGTGGCAGGAGCTGCTGTCACTCTAATCCATTCTTGGGTTTTGGTGACCGTTGAGTCAAAAGCAAAACAGATGTAAATGGTTTTTGTGGCGCTTAACAGTATCTCTGCAAAGTTCCTCATTCCTTGAGCTTAAAAGAGCCAGGTTATTAACCATGAAAGCAGCATTTCTAACCAAAACACTACGACTTAGGCAGGCTAGGAGTGGCAGGAGCTGCTGTCACTCTAATCCATTCCTGGCACCCAAAGCAGGGCTGGGACTGGCCAGGTGATGCCTTGAACTGCAGCTGCCCCAACTGGAGAAGCAGGTGCAGGTGTTTAGGATATTCACCGAACCACAGCTGCTGAAAGTTAAGAAATGACATACAATGTGTGCAACTTGTACAGTGGCTCTTCGGCAAAAGCATCTTGCAGCAGTTTGAAGGAGGATGATCCGGTGTAGAAGTGGTGTTACTGGAGTAAGGCCACCTAAGGGCCGCTTAGATGATTAGGGGACGAGCCTCTCTCATATGAGGTGTAGCTGAGCGAGCTGGGGCTGCACAGCCTGGAGAGCTGGAGGCCAGAGGAGAGTTTTATCAGTGTGCTTAAGTATCCAAAGGGAGGCTGTGCTAAGGATGGGTCTGGTTATTTCCAGTGATGCTCAGTGACAATGATGAAAGGTAATGGGCACAAATGAAAACACAGGAAGCTTTTTCTGAAAATAAGGAGAAGCATTTTCCTGGGGAGGTGTCTGAGCATAGGAACAGGCTGCACAGGAATGCAGTGCAGTTTCCACCCTTGGAGATACTGAAGAGGTGTCTGGGCAGGGTCCTGGGCAGCCTGCTGGAGGTGACCCTGTGGAGCAGGAGGATGAACAAGGTCTCTGAAGGTCCTTTCCAAGCTGAGCCATCCTGGAATGTTTAAAGCTAGAAAATATCCCTCATTCAGGCAAGGTGGAACTTCAGTGTTTCAGACCCAGACTACACTTAGGGATTACTGAGCTCCTACGTTGGTATTTGTCCAGTGTGAGATGGTTATTGCAATCTATCTTATGACCTTGGAGTTTTCAATTTTTTTGTTCTTTTATTTATTTATTTACTTATTTTTCTTGGCCACGTCTGGCTACGTTGTATGCTCTACCCCTTAGAAAACTCCTTATAGTCCTTGAAAATGCAAACATCGATTTCTAGAGGTTCTCTGTAACATGACAAGTTCTACAGTTTTTTTTTTCCTTGCATTGATCAAGAAAGCCTGAAGTGTTTTAACTCTTTTCTTTAGGAGGCCAAGGCAGGATGTCCCACACTGTCTCCTGAGGAGCTTTGAAATCTACCCGAACTGTCTCCTGATGTCTGCTGTGCAGCCCTTGAGTAGCTCCTGCCCATGAAGGAGCTTGATATTCCTGACAGAACAGAACATGCCTGCACGTCCCGGATGGAACCTGGCTCAGCGGGTGGGTTCACACGCCATGCTTGCCACCATGTGCTCTGCTGGTCACTGACTCCTTGGGAGATGTTCTGCAGGTGTCCTCACCACTCCTCTAACCGCATCGGGCGGGAAAGGAAACAACCGAATCCTACCAAGCAATTAATCTGAGCAAACTCTGTCTCCTGGAAGTCAGGATGCTGAACAGCATCAGCTCAGCAATAAGGCCGCAGTACAGTGATGGGAGAGTAGGGTGAGAGAGGACATTCTGGCACTTAGCAAAGACCGGGAATGTTGTTCTGTTCTACAGTGAAGCACATGTTGATGTGCAGCGTCCAGGGGTTCTCACTCCACAGATGCCCTGCAGACATGCACCGTGCCCAGTAACACAGAGGAGAGGGGGAGCGCTGCGAGTGGCCTCTCCTTCCCTGATGAGCTCTGGAGAGGAGCATCCCCAGCTCATGCCTGAAAACAGGTTGTGGATGTGTGGATGAACCTCTGTGTCCTCTGCTTTGCTGACTAGGCATAAGGTCTTCTGCTGTGCTGGAGAAGCAGATGATGCCTGCAGTGATGATCAGGAAAGTCACAAGAGCAAAAGGATCTGCCATGGTGTCTGGTCTCTGTGCCCCGGGGCTGCCGAGGGACAGAGCAGCCTCCATCATGGTCCCCTGCACGGGACCCTTCCTGGCAGCAGCCCATTTCTGCATCCGCTGCCTCCGGAGAAGCTGCCCCCCCGGACGTAGTCCCTGAGCGGATACAGCCCTGTAGGGC
>NW_010585133.1:2941-24031 GCF_000705375.1 Tinamus guttatus
GGAAAGCCCAGAACATCTCCAGCAAATTAGAGGCCTTCTCTGCAAAAAGATGAAAATGTCCAGGTGTGGCAGTGCCGTGCTACGTGCACTCACTCCATCACGGCGAGAACCGCCCAGCAAAACGCTGCTCGGAAGCTAAAAACGAGTCAAAACACTGAGGGACAGGGGGTAGGGAGAGGGCAACCTACGGAGACTCCAAACAATCACCATGATCCCTCTGCTCCTCCCCAAAAAACCCCAAACAGCTTTAGAAGTCCCAGGAAAAA
Organism: Tinamus guttatus; assembly: GCF_000705375.1. The sequence goes on from NW_010585133.1 coordinate 3,208, forward strand.
AAAAAAAAATCAAGACCTACACTGAAATGGAACAAAATCAACATTAAAAAAGGTTTCCATTTCAGGAAGTTACACAGTCTGCCAATATTTGAGTTGGACACATGTTAAATAACTGTTTAAATTAAAATAAATCCACTGTTTTAGAAAAGCACTTCTACATTTAAGCTCTTCAGTTCAATTTTGCAGACATATTCTATTCCTTTACTTCTATGTTCATAGGAAATACAAAATGCCTTTGTCTCTACCTATCCAGCGCTGTGTTTAAGATCCGGACATTAATGACCCCTTGTCTTCCCAAAGGGATGGCACCACTTGTCAACCGGCAGTCGAGGAGGAGAGCCGGTAACTGCACGTCTTAACTCCGAGGGGCTACCACAGACTTCTGCAGCAAAGATTTAACAGGTCTCTATTCTCCGCTTCGAGAAAAACACTGAAGCATTTAGTTGTCCTGGAATACAAGATTAACGTTTTATTCTCAGTACTTCAAAGTTCCATTGAGAGATTTGTGGCCAGTGACAGTAGAATCTTTTAAAAGGAAGGGGGGGAAAAAAAAAGAAAGAAAAGAAAGAAAAAAACCCTTATCTTTTCAGTGGTCAGCAAAGAAAGTTTACCAGCAAGATGAATTGGAGTTAAATGCCACTTCCCTCATAGGAGCCCACTCACAGGCAGTATATTGCATTTTACATGTTTGCTTTCACCATGCTTTACAGCAAATAAATCCACTTAGCTGGAAGAACAGGTGTGTACCAGGTTGTGCTTCCCTTGCTGAAAAGCAGCAGCAAGGCTGGATAATGATAATCTAAATCTTCTGAAAGCTAAACTTGTCCCTAGTATGAAATAGAAATTCTTATTTGTATCACTATTTCACATTTCCCAGACAGCATAATCTAAGTTGTACTGTTAAGGTGTATATACAACTTAGAGTTTTCTCTCTAATTCAGAGAACATAATCCAAGAAATTTTTATTAAAGAACTTTTAAGTATTTCTAAAGGCACCAAGAACAAAAATCAGTTTCACTTGCAGCATTCAGACAATGCAACAACCCCCCGTGACCCTGTTAAACCACCCAGTATGGCTATGGCTACAACACACCTTTTTGCCCACCCTTTGCAGCTCATGAGCAAAGGCAGAATGAAAGAAATCACCTCAATCTTCAACTGAGTTTCAGACCTGATATTCTGGAACAAGCCGATGCCTCTAGTTATTCATTATCATCCACCAGCCCAATATTTTCCCCAGTTCTAGCTGCTGAAGGGACCAGCTAAGCTTTGGACAGGTTGTTTTCACTCCCCATGAGAGCCACCCCTTGGTTAAAACCTCTCACTCCAAGTGAAAGGGATTCGAGCAGCCTTGAGACGTTCGAACTGGCAAAGCCGTAGGAATCCGTGATCTCCAGGCACTAGGCTGCATTACTGGCTCGGCACAGCACTGGACCCAGCTATGTGGGATGGTGGCTAAGGTTTTCTATGCTAAAATACCCCTGGCTTCATCAAGATAAAAAACAAATAAAATCCCTCTTTTCAGTTCACCTGCAAAGCTTATCTCACTATGGGTACTGCTGCCCAAATGCATCCTGACTCAAAAAAAAAAAAAACCCACCACCAAACCAACACACATATCAATTGGCAACAAGTATTGATCATTTTTTAAGAAGCAAAAACATTTCTTTTTTTTTTTTTTAAAAGAAATCTACTCATGCTCAAATGTATCAGTTATTTTTAATTTAGAATTTTAATCATGAAACTGCAATATAAAATATGGTATCTATAAGAAGTGTGAACTTATCAGTGAGGATAATATCTTGGAACAATGAGGAATGAAAAGAGGAATCAGTAAATGAAGATTTAAATTAAATGGGAAGTGATTCTTCTCTAAAAATTAGGCATGTTTTTACTTTTATAAACATGTCACTTCAGACATCATGTTTTCATCAACAAGTTTTTAGAAATAAGAGGTAAATTCCACAGTACAAATAAGTTACATTTGTAATTTTACTCAGAATTTGAAAAATCTAAAATAAATAAATAAATAAAAAATCTTAATCGGCCTTTAGTAGAGCCAACAATTTTACAGGAGCAATAAAGGACTGTGCAAGCCAAGGATTTTCTAGCTGGACCTGTTCTTGCCCATAGATCAAGCACAGATTCACACAGCAAGTATGAGAACATTTCCTAGTGTGCGTTTTATCGGGATCAAGAGAGAATGCACAACTCTGCGCTCCAGAGCAGACTCCACAGAGCACACTGACTACATTAATCTTATTTTTAAAGATACATATTGATGATGTGGCTTCTTCTCTAACCATATGTATCAGTTTAAACTTACACAGGCTACACTCACATAGGAATGCCCTTACAGATACATGCATTAATTGCTTTAAAATGCACTTAAACTGGTGCAGTTAAAGAATGCTTTGGTTTAGCAGTGTAAATGATCGAATACTGCACAGAAGGGCAAACACCTGCTGAAATTTCAAACCATGCAGTGCAAGAATGAACACTTTTTGATGTCACTCTGCAGTAACCTACTAACTACGTCTGAAGTGGAAGGTAAATTACATTCCCATGCTTGTCTAGAACAAGCAAGCTAAATTTGAAGAGAACTCAGATTAAAGCAACACTGATATAACAAATTGAAGAAGGTGACATATGCTAGACTAAGGGCCTAACTTGACTTAATGGCAATCACTAAACAGAAAAATAAGTGTTAGAATATTGGACTGAACCTGGCAGTCCAAACTGCCCGCATAGCATCACGGTAAAAGCGTGATAATCCAAATGCTTCTCTTTTTCCTAGGCTCTTATAAAAAGGAATCGTAATCCTAACATTTTATAGATTGGCTCAGGTAATAAAGCATGCGATTTTCTGTCTTCCTCCTCACCCCCCCCCTCCAAAACCTATTTTATAAGCTCTATATCCTCCAATATCCATATTACCAGCCAGTTCTTAAAATTTTCCCCTGCTCTTGGTCTCAGTCATCCCCAAAGACGATGTTTATAACAGCAGCCTTTTACCATGGTGATACTGGCAAACTATACTGACGGCACACTCCCAAACACAGCTATAAAAACAAATTTCTGTAGTGGCCCAAAGCAAGCTACATAATAAGCTATACATTAACCCTGCTAGGATCCTGGAGGGATGCTATTCCTCCCGACTGAGAGCCATGTCAGCAAAGATCTGCATTAGGACAGTTTTCAATGTATAGATTATCTTCTTCACATCGATATTTAGCAAAAACAACCCTAAAAAATATAAAACAAAAACCCTGATATGAAGGACGGAAACTAGCAAACCCTATTTAACAGCTCCAAGCTGGCAAAAACAACCAACCAACCACACGACACAAACAAACATACAGCCCACACGGTTCAGCTGCCTGGGGCGGGGGACAGGGTCACAAAGGCCGCATGGAAGAGAGGCAATAAAAAGTTACAAAGAGAAAGACTGAAAACATCAACCTCCTTCCAGCCTCAACAATCCAGCAGGAGTCTGGCTTTGGACAAAGTATATCAAAACTTTGTTGGCTCCTTGCTATTGCAGTAAAATAAAGTATACAAATATAATGGGTATATTTTATTGCCCAGTGTCAGTCAAATTAAATAATTTTATTTGGAACAGTATGGAAATTCACACAGATCTTCATTTTCAAGAAAAAAAAAAAATCTTAACCATCACCAGGGAGGCATTAATAAAAACCAAATCAACCAAAAACACCCGGAAAGTATCTAGTAGCCCTGAAATAGGCAGTATACAAACAAGAAGAGTGTTGCGCACATGTGAAGTCTTAATTTGAAAAAAAATATATATATATAATTAAAAATATTTTCACTAAGTGTGTGTACTTTTTACTTTTTTATCTGAAGTATGTATTTATAAACATCTATACAACTTTAATAATTATAAAACATAGACTTCCCTCAAAAATCTACTTAAAAAGATGTTTTTTGTCCATTATCCTGCTCACATCACACACCCTTTAGTCACTAATAGCTTCAGTGAATATACAGAACAAAAATTGTTAACCTACTACCAGACACTTGATATCGAAGTGTATTACCAGGCTAACTGTAATTATATCCAGCTATTACTTACCTGACGTTGATCACAGCAACCTGGTTCCACAAGCCAAGGGCATTTTTAATAATCTGCATATTAAAGTTTGACATCAGATTTTTGTCTATAAAAGAACTCCATCACTACTGCTAGTAGCAGGGAAACAACAGAATATTGTGCATTAATAACTTTTGGGTTAAGTTAAGAAAATATAATTTTGGCCTAAATGAAAATAGCGAGCAGTAGTACTTGAACCACATGCTCAGGATGGTGAACAAGGTACTAAATGATTGCAGCACCTAACCGTTAAAGATAGCAATACCTTTTCCTGTTTGCAACTGGAAAAGCAATAAGCAACAGCAGTTTCCACCTGCAGACTCATGAAGATGAAGCCAAATATCCTTAGCTGTGGAAAGCTTCAAATGTGCAGACTTAAGGAAAAAATGAGTCTGACACGTTCAGATAAAAATCCACTTCCACATAAAACTACTCACAAGAAAAAAAACTCTTGAAATTTGGGCTTTGACAAGAAAAGTGATTATCAGCTTATAAATCTGCACAATTAAAAGTAAGCAGATGCCTCTTAATTGAAAAGTAGAGAGCAACTGGTCTTGTATCAATGTGCTTAACGTTCTTCATAACTCAGAGCCAGTTTTACTCCAACTCTAAACTGTCAGGAAACTTCCTTCTTATAAGGATTAATTACAGAAGCCACCTGTATTCCAAAGAGCTGTTGAGTATCATCACTCAGGCTTATATATAATATATGTATGTATATAAAATTATTTATATATGTGTGTATATATAAAAACACACACATACGTAAGTTATATAAAAATTATATGTAAAAATGACAAAATATTACATATCTGACTATGTAGGAACTCTGCAATTTGGTTAAATTCTAAATAAAAAGCAAAAATGTTAAACTAGTCTGAAAATGCAAGTCAGAAGACTTAAGGAGTGGGTGCAATTCTAGGAACGTACTGAAGTTACTTTGGCTTTGAAAAGCAGGTTGAGGTCTGGCCTTGCACCTTTCCCCACCCCACCTCTTAAAGACACTTCCCCTGCTAGGAAATCCTTCCCTGTTTCAGCAGAAACCAGTAAACAGCCACAGCTCTGTTCAAGTTATAGACCCTAATCTTAAAACCTGCATTTTGGTTAAAGCTATCTAACATGATATTTCTTTTCAGAACATTAGTGATAATAATTATATTATATTTCACATAAATGACATTTTAGCTTTGTCGGTATCTACAACTGGGCCACATGGAGAAACTTCCACAGGAGTTACCTTTTTATTTTGGTCTAGGCAGTCATAAATATTCTATATGCAGTTTATATTAAAAATAGAACTATTTTTTCCTCCAAGTTCACACAGTTCAGGTTTCAGGCTTTTATGGCCACACAGAACACATCTTCTGGCTGAAGGGTAGAAACTTTGAGGGGTGCCTATGCTTTTTGTCCCCTGCTTCCCTCCCCACCTTCTCTAACAAGAGTGTTTGGGGTTTCTATCCCAATAAATGATTTCATTAAAAGCAGAAGGTAGATGCGCAGAAGCGGCCTTTCTCCCGTAATCTCATTTTATTCTGCATGTTCAAAATATTAAGATGTCAGTTAAGTGCCAGCAGTAGTAATTAAAAACTGAAAAACAGAACTCCATTAGATCTTACTTAGTTTGGGGACAGAAAGGGAAGCAATGAAGCTCTATACCTCTGGGCATTAGTAGTTTGAACTGTCATAAGCAGACAGCTGATTTATAAACACAACTTAGAGTGCCTCTGACCACAAATCTTGAGAGTGAAGTAACGGACCTCAGTCTTTTAGGACCACAAAAGCAGTATCCGCTTACTTTATGTGTTTCCATTTCTGTTGCTTTTACAGGAAGAATGAGGCCCTGAAGTTGACTTCTCCAGCAAAGTAAACAGCTCAAAAGTGAAATTTCAAAATGTTTGTGCAACTTTAGATTTTATTCATTATGTTTGGAAGTGAATCACCAGTAAAGGTAAATAGTCCCGTTATCAAGAAGCCTCTCCATGTTTTCTCCTATCCTCTTAGGTAACTAGCCAGCAGTGACCGACCTGCTCCTCTGAGCTTTCGTGTTCTACCAAACGTGCAGGGAAGGTTTCACGAGGCTGCTCAAAACAGCCTTCCGAGCAGACCTGCCCCTTACGGCAAGCAGCAGCCTCCAGAAAACACCCCAGCTCTTCAGCGTTCACTGACCGTGCTGCTCCGTACCCCACTCCTAACAGCCTGCCCTGTTCCGCAGGGCCACTGCGTTCCCACAAGGGTGCCTGATATACGGGAAAATAAGGCTGCCCGAGAGCTGCTCCAGCCTTTACCTGCCTGCGGGAGAGGCCATTTCTCACAATTCTGGCAGGATTTTCCATTGTTCATTATTCCTCCTTAACAAAGATGCCTCTCCTTCACTGAAAACCTCCACTCCCCATCTACTGCAGTCTAGCTTCAAAATATTCCCTTCTTTCATTTTTTTTTCAATAAATATTGCTGCCATTTTTAAGACTACAATACCTTACACGTCCCAAAGCTGTTCGCAGCACAACAGAGAAGAGACACAACATCCATCACATGCAATTGGCCCTGAGGACCAAATGTGTCAATGAGCACAAGCACACACACGAGTCAATATGGGATAGTTGAACACACACAATATACTCCATACCTAATGTACAAATTTGCACCAATATTAGTAGTATCTCAGTTTATATATGCTTTCTGCTATAAACAAGAGCCCTGCTAACACAGACAGGTCAGACGGCACGTCCAGCTGTGGTTAACTCCAAGACAAAGCACTCAACAAGGCAAGGCTGAGTCACTGACACCCGCCCTGCTTCGGGAGGGGACACAACGACCGACTGCCACCGCTTCAATGGTAGCTCCAGGGGCGTTTCTGCCAATTAAACACGGATTACATCCTAAAAGATGCAGCTGATTTCCTCAACTCTTACTATGGGAGTGCTGGAAGAGGAAGAATGACACACTGCAATGCTGCTTATCAAATTAAGAATGTTATTACAATTCAGATTTTTTACATTACAGATTTTTAGGGCAACAAACTAGGAAAGTAAGCTGCTTCTTAAAGACATACCAGTGACTTCAGAGAAACAATGTAAATATTGATTTATCATCTCTTTAGAATCAAGATTAACTGCTCAGTACCTGACCAATTTTGGCAAGCTTCATTTTAAATGAGAGACTGTGCAGTCAGAGAAGAAAAATGACTTTAAAACACATACTTCAAGCAGACTATCTTTCTAATGTAAGAATACATTCAAAATTTTGTTTCATGTAAAAGGAACGAAGAGGAACACAGCAGAGGCCAAGATTTCTTATCATGAAATGACTTTCACAGGGTCTGCTTTAATAGGAAGAAATACAATCTGTGACCCAGATAACAAGGATTTAGTCTACCAAAGCTGTAAAGCTGTCTAAAGGAGTTTCAAATCATTGATTAGCAGCTAGGCTTGCATAAAGGTTCTTTCCAGCATGACTCAGCACCCAAAAACAGCCCAAAACATAAAAGCCTGACCTATGAAAAACAAATACCGTGATCTGTGGTTGTTGTTGTAATTTCACACAACTTAAAGTACATACTCGGGCGTACAAATGGGAGGATTACTCAAGGATTACTCAGCATTCACCAATGTATTTACAGTAAGAACACTTCTTACCAGATTGGTTTCCAGTTCTATTTGTGATATTTCTTCTGTCTGCAGCATCTCAAATATTTAGATTACTTAAAATTTGCATCATCATAGATTTTACTTCAGTGAGAAGGAAGAAAACTTAGATATCTTTCCTTGAAAAAGTTCTAACCAATGTGGATAAAAATTAAGATAATTATTAACACTCTAGTAACCTGAGTAAAGGATTTTTACATGTACATTACTCAAGTGCACTTCACATCCATTTAGCTTACTGCTTATGGATAGCTACAAATGCTATTAAAGATACATTTTTTAATGGTACGGTGGAAATGTCCAAAGGAATTTAAGGGCACAATGAGTGTAATCTATCTAGATGTTGCATTTCACTTCATCAGCATCATTAATATTTTTTCTAATCTAGCTGAAGCTTCTGGTAGCACAAGGGATTAATTTAAAGCTCTGAAGTTCTATGTTGCTGTTGAAGGTTCCATTTGTTGCAAAATGCTAAGTAGAATTAACTTAGCCACAATTTCTATTACTTGAGAAATATCACACGTTTAAAAGGCTGCAAACCAAGCATGTGCTAGTCAGAACCAGTCTGACAGCTTTACATCTGTGAGTTTTTGCATTAATATATTGATTTTGTTCAAAATATTGTTCAAATTACACTAATATCTTCCAAATGACAAAAATAAAGAAAAGTATTCTTTCAGGCAGGAGGCAGGGTGGCATCCTGAAACCACTCTGCATATAGCTTAGATGAGCTTTTGAAGAGACAAGCTGCAATTGAGACAGCATGCAAAACAGCAGCACTTTGAGGCTCCCACAGACTAACTGATATAGCAAGGAAACAAAACCTGAGTAACTTCTGGTGACACTAGTAGTTGAACTTGATCCAGTACTTCAGATAAATTTAGTTGCTAAAGGATTTAAATGTTTTCAGTCAGCATGAAGCATAAGTCATACTCTAGAAAAAAAAAACTCTATGTTAAAAATGGGCAGCGAGAGGAGCAAGGGTCTGTCAATGAAACAAAGCCTGAACAGTCTCACAGGAAGTACTTACACTGCCTTAGGAAAGATCTTTCAAATGGCAAAACACCACAAGTAATATAAGGTAACAAAAAGCACAGGTAATTCAACTTCCACTGACTACTCCTGAGATTTGGGAATATTATTCTCACATATAAGAAGCCACATATAACACATTTGTGTTTAGATTTATACAATGAACCATGTTTAGATTTATACAATGAATTTATACAATGAACCAAACACTGAAAGGCTAATATTACTGATTTTTATGTTGCGTCTTCACCCAGAATATGATTTTCTCAGATTGCATTGTAAAATTTGTACAGTGTACTTCAATACTATAAATGATAACATTCTTGAACTTAATAAGTAAATAAGGGCCTACTTTGTAATACTCTGAAAAGCAACCTATTTAGCCTGAGTCTACTCTTGCCTAGCCATCACGGAGCAAACACCTAAGTTGGGACATATATGTGACAGAGTTGTAAAAGAACAACATGAGTGCTGACTGGTAAGGGAGAAGCTCTGAGGAAATGCAGTACCTTTTCCATATATGCTACAGGGTGGGAAAGAACTGAAGGGCTATATATAACTTAAAAGTAGTAATTTGTGAGTGAAATTGTTTTCAGCCCAGCTGAAGCACATCTGAATTGTTTGTGGCTTGTCAAGCTTTTTTTTAATCCAGTCATAACAACTGCAGTTGTAATTCCTTGTGCATAGGACAGGATGGAAAAATGCCCCATGCAGATTGGTGCCCCACAGAATATAGTATTTTACTTCTTTTGTTTTCTCTAATTACTTGCAGCTTCAAGAAATTTCTGCTTACAGAGCTAAAATCATAAATACACAGAACAAAGTTTATGAAGACTATAAAATTATAAACATCCTTCTAATGACATCTTGGACAGATGTAGGACAAGAAATTAATAATATAAATGGAAGCATGATACCAAAATACAAGGGAGGGGTAAATCCATCATGGAAGATAAAAAATACCTTATGAGATATAGAACAAAGGGCCACTTAGTCCTCGAGAAAAGCAAAGATCCAACAGATCAGGTGAAGGCCATGATGAGTCTAACACAGAGTTCTAGGCATAAAGCTTAAATTCTATAATTTCCAATGAGGAAAGAAGTATTATTTAAAGCACTACTCCTACATTCTATTTATGCCAATGAGTAGAATGAAAACGCCAATGAAAAAACTCCATATAGGGTATGGCGATCCATCAATCTCTATGTGCATCAAATGGATAATAGATAAACTCAGGAATCAAGAAAACATGTAAGAGATTTAATGGAAAGTATTATGAAGTCCCACCTCACGTTACAGAATCATCTTCAGCAGAAGCAAATAAAAACAACAACTCACCATAAAAAGATATACTCAGGCCTCCTAACACCTCAGGGAATTAGACTAAATGCCCTCAAGATCATTTTCTGTCCTTCATTTTTAATATCAGCCTCTTCACAGCTGATGTTTTGTCATATACACTTCTTCAAATTGCTTTCACCACCACTAAATCTTTAAAAACAAAAGTAAAAAGCATTATGGCAATTCTGTTCAACTAACCGGTCATATTGAAAATTCAACAGGAAAGTTATTTTTGCATGGGCAAGGCAAATCACGCAAAGTAGCCTGATCTTTGAAGAACTGGCTATGTGTAACTGAGCAGCTTGAATTTTACAGCAATAATATTTGTTCAGGATCTAGCAGCGGCCCTTCAAAGCCATTTAGTGCACTTGCACAAAAGGTTGCTTGTGATTACACACTAAAAGTAAATCAGAAATAAAATTAACTCCTCTTTTCTCTCCCCCACCTACTTAAATCCTCAGTGGAAGAAGATAACCTGTTACAGCCCATAGATAAGAACACAGCACAACCTTAAATCTCATGTTTTCACATGGAAGTTGCAAAACTTAATGACATGAGCACTGCTTTCTTTAAGGATATAAGCCCATTCTTAAGACATATCTCTTACACATATAAGGTAATTTTAAGAAAAAACAAAATTTTAGAAATACAAATATTTAACTCCTTTAAACATTGTTATTAGTTTATTTCTCAAGTATGCTTTAGTAATTTTCTCTAACCTGAAAATACTTTAAATCTTCTACCCTGTATTTTGAAAGAGATCAATGAGTGTCCAGCAAACCACTCTGACATTGGCAGATTGCACTTCAACAATAGCCATTTGCTTCCTAAAGAAACTGACTTTTTTCCCCTGAAAAACCTCCAACTGTATCCACACAAATAACGCAAGTCTAGACGCAAGCAAGACTTGTAATGTTGAAAGATGAACTGAATTACATCCTAAAAATAAATTTATAGACGCTGCAATACCTACATAGGAAACTACCCCATATGGGTGATTTTAGAAAATCATATGATAATCTACAACAATAAAATGCTGATATACACAGTTCCTTTGGAATGTATGAAAAGACATTTATTGCCAAATAAATTATTTGTTCTTAAATGCATTTTTAAAAAATGTGCCGATTCAAAAACAATTGATTTTCAGAAAGCAATATCTGAAATAAAACTGAGACAATTAACTTCAGTAAAAACTTTGCTGTTGATTTCCCTAGACCTAGGGAATTTCTATCCCTGGACCTTCATGCAACCAAAACATTCCTTTCCCCCTCCCAAGGATTAAGTGGAACTGTATAGAAAAAGCACACAAAATTCACTAACTAGCTGGAGTTGAATCTTTTTATTTCAGTAGCAAGTGATTCCCTTTCCTCTTCCACAAACAAGTAAAACACATTTTTTTGATATGAAGAGTAAGTACTTCCAGATGAGATCTTAAAAAGTCTGCAGTTTTGTCTACTATGGGAAAAAACACAACCCCGTCCCCAAAACACCCCCCAAATTGAAGCACATTCCAATGAAGAGCCACCAGTGTTTTCCCCATGGAAATAAGCAGATTGCTTTGGATGCCCTGACTCAACTCTCCGTGTGGTCATCATGATTCTGTCTGATTGTTTTATGATGAATGAAATGACATTTACTACAATCACTTAATATCTGTAACAACACATACATGTAGTATTAGCATGTTAGGCTGTCTGGGCAGATATATATATATATATATATAATTCTGTACAACTTCCACTTTAAGTAACTGCATTCAATATGCGTACACAGAAGCTTTCGAATACCTCATTTAAGACTGCAAACAATCCTTACAAGGGAAAAACCTCTGAGTTCAGTCAAAACAATATTTCTACTTACAGAGTTAAATATTCTACAGAAAGACAAGAGCATTTTTGATATATGAATTTTTAGTAACTGGTATTCTAAAACAGTCAGATTGAATTCACTGACACTGAACAACTTCCTGTGTATTACAGGAAACCCGGGGCCACAGCATACGTAGAAGCCTGTGGAAGCTGCTGTATAATAAAGCTAATATTAACTTTTTTTTTTTTAAACTCGGAAACAAAGAGGCATTTCAAAAAATGTTAACAAAAGAAACGGCCTGCAGGTCTGATTTCACAGGATCATTCCATCTTAGCAATGGGCAAGAGGGCACCTTTTTGGCCTCCTCTTTCTCAGCACTCCAAGCTTTGCTGTAAGCCCTCCAGACTCCACTCTGTAAACCCCACAGCCCCAAAGTCAAATTGCCAAGTGGAACAGATTTTCCTACCCAAAATAACCTGCCCAATATCTCCATCTCCCAGAATCCACAGCAAGGCACCAAGATCCATTTCAATACACAGAAATTTCTTCCCCACCTCCCTCCCCCTCCATTTTTTTTTTTTAATCGTCTCTATCCTTCAATGCTTGGGAACAGAAGCAAATAAATTTGACCAACATTCACCCTGGAGTTAACACTGAGGCCAGCTCATTGCTCCTCCTTGAGTTCTGTCACTCTCATTTCTCTTTAAAAAAATGCAGGGGACAAAAACGGGACAAAACAGGCCCTGAAGCCTTCACCTTTTGCAATGATTAGGAGTTTTTTTTTTTATTTTCAAACCTCTCCTAAAATGAAACTGAGGCAACAGGCCTGTACTTCTTAAACTTCTGCATTCAATACTTAAATCAGCATTTTTCTCTTCCTTTACCATCACCCTCCACAACATTCTGCCATGCCATGTTCCACACACGTCACACTGGTTACTGATACAGGGCGCTCTCCTGCTCCCCAGTCACAAATTGCAGCTCTTTTCCATAGTCCCAGAACACAGGCCCTTTGGCTCCAGAGACCGCCCGCTGGCAGACAGCAAGATGCTGTCCCCTCTCTACTCTATTGCTCCTTGAAATGCTGCAGTCAGCACCAAACTTTAGTACCTTTCTCCCAAAACACAATGCAGGCCCGATACCTTTCCCCTGCATCAAGGGTGAAGGGAGAGGTAGGACAGTTCTTACTTTTAGGTACTACTGCATTTCAGCTCTGATATTCACAAGATATGACACTAGGGAAAAAAGGAAAAAACCCAATTTCCTCTCTAATTTTCCCCAAGGCAGTGACATGCCCTCCAGTCCCTGTACGCACACACAGCTACGCGTTCCTGCTCTAAATCGATGCAGTCCTCTCTCCCGCACCCCACTGCACCAGGAGCAGAAGTGGGAGGCAGCCCTTCGTGCACCGCTCGCCCCTTGGGCCAGGCTCTGGCGGGGGTGCCGCGGTCCTGCGGACGGGGGTGACCACGGCCGGGGCACAGCCTGGCCCGGCACCCTCGCAGCTCGCCTCTTCCCCCCTTGAATGGGGCCTCCTGCCCCCGGCGCCCTCCCGCTCCCGAGGGCCGGTTCCCCTCTCCCACGCGCGGGCCCAGCGGGCGCCTCCTCGCCCCCCCCCGGGCCCGCGAGGCCACCTGTGGATCCAGCCATCTTGTCCAAACCCCCCCCACGGTGCGGGCCGCACGCGACACACGTCACTTCCGCCCTGCGCGCCGCGTCACCCGCGCAGGGCAGCGCGCTCGGCAGGGCGGGAGCGCGGCCGGCGCCACAGGGACCTTCCTCCGGAGCCTGCTCCGCTATCAGCAACACTAAGGACGCTGGACAAACACCATGATATCTACAGATTATTCTCCTCCAGCTATTATAGCACCCCTCCACAAAACACTGTGGTGCGGGACACAAAAAAGCAACACAAGTTTCCTACTCCTTGCGATCAAGGAGGGCAAAAGGGAGACTGAAGATTATTGCACAAATCTTCCCGGTTTAAGCGAGCTCGTTTGCTGCAATAATTTGAATGAAGCCAAGAGGAGCCCCTAGCAAGCTCCGTTTCACCAGCAGAATTAGAAACTGAACAACTCCAAGATCAACGGCAGCACTGTGACCACCCAACACCTGTGGACTTGGACAACTTGTCTTTTTTCCTCCTCTCTCTCCTCCCCACGAAGACTCATTATTTTAGGTCATCTTATATTAACGAGTCTTTCTGAAAAACACGGGTGTGTTTCACTGAAGACACGATATAAACAGGGCAGCAGTTTACCAGCCCAAGCTCGCTTGTATTCAGTGAGTTTCTGAAAGCAGACAGAAGATTCCACTTCCACGTACATCTAGGTACTGGACCCATCTTAGCCTTAGGAGCAACAAATTATTCCAATATCAACTGCAGCCATGGGAAATAAAGGCAAAACAGTGGCCAAAAAGCACAACATTGCTGGTAGAGGTGAGGTGCCTTGTATTATAGTACTCCAACAGCATAGCTGAACATTAGAAGAGGGAAACTAAATTTACTGGGGTAATAATGGTGTTCCCTGCAATATTGATGGCGAAATAAAACATCCTTAGCTAATGAGAAGCTGAATGAATTCAAAGGCATAAAATGTTCCTTTTCTCCAAACTATTGAGTGCTTATGTATGGTAATAATTCACCTCTCACCCTTTTCTTGAAGAAAAATAATTCTTCCTTGAAATACTGTTCTGTTTACATTTGCATCAAAATATTTAGGGTTAAGGGACTCATTACTAAAAAAAAACTCTTACAAGCTGTACTGTTAAACACTACGTAGCATCACCTACTTAAAAAAAAAAAATTATGTGCTCAGCCAGAAAGTGAGCATATCGCAATTACGTTGTGAAATGTGTTTTTATTTAAAGATTTTTTGAGTTTATGCTCTGCCCAGTCCTCTTGCTGAAAAACACTGTCCCGGAGTTGCCAGGATAATGGTCCCCCAACATCCTTCCCTCCCCTGGAGATTTGCTAACACGGCCACAAAGTCTCAAGTGTTATAGAGAAGACATAAGAAATAGCTACTCCCCATCTCCCAGACTACCAAAAACATGGTAACATTACCTTAAAACAGGTTTACTATAAAAATGATAACTTTCCAGAAAATGAACCCAGTAAATTCTTCACACCACAATCCAAACAGACACAAAACTTAACATGCAATGAGAAAAAACCTCTTACAGCTATTATCATTAGTGTCAGTCTATTAGTAGTTAGAAGGTCTAACAAACACCAGATCTCTATTCTAGGAAGCTGTGCATAAATATAACAGGCAGCCCCTAGTCTAGCGCAGTTACAGTTAGAAGCCGTAGTCCTAAAAGTGACTGCAGACTGAACCTTCACAGAGCAACAGTGAAGTCATTCATTTAATCAATACACATTTTGCATCTGATTAGTAGAGAAAAACAGCATGACTAATCCTCTTCAAAAGGACAGAATGTATTGGCTATTAACCAATCTCCACACACACAGACCTACTGAGAAACTTCTTCCAAGCAAATGGGTACTGAAATCACTACACGAACACAGCCCGCCCTCCTGAAGGCAGTAACCTTCTCTACCACGTGTATTTTGCCTGCACTTATCTATCAGCCTTCACATTTGAATACCTCTGCTCTCTCCAGTACTTGGAGACAAGGGAAATAAGCAAACTCAGTCTCCATCCCATCACTCCAGAGGCAACTTGTGTCTTCTCATATCATACATGCATTTCAGGACACACTAATTTTCTCCACAAGTGTCACCCATGCAATTATGTAGCAGAGTATCCTCCCTTTTCTTAACTTTAAACCTAATTCACAATTTTGCTTTCTGATTTTGTTTTAATATCCATAGTCCCAAGATGGTGTTTGCACAGAATCACTGTATGAATTATTTTTTTTTACACAATTTGTGAATGATTTCACTTTAACATTTTTCAGGAAAACAAGGGCCCCACATTTATACGCATTAAGCTTTGCCCTATGCTGCCAAGATGTTAAATACAAGCAGTTAAACAGCTGAATGAGATAGTAATAAAAATAGAAATAGTAATATAAATAGAAAATAGAATAAATAGTATAGTATTATAGTAATATAAATAGAAAATAACTCACAAAGACTTAGAAGTGGAAATACAGGTTTATAGGGAAAATTTTCCAGAATGTTTCACACATGTTAAGCTTCACAAGCAAAGGACATAACTTGCTACTAGCAGCAGTATAGTTATATAATAGTTAGGCCTGTTGCTTCTAGTAAGATACTGCATAACCAAAAGAGCAAAGTATTCCTCACTGCAGAAATACAAGATTTGTTCTATTACGATACGTACTATTAAATAGTAAACAATAATATCAAACATACACTTAACTCATGAAATGATAAACTAAAAATTTCAGATCATGATAAAAATTCCTCATTTTTCTCTTATTCATACACATAATTTATTGTTGCTACTAAAAAGATCAATAAGCTTTATTAGGTATTCCATTTTCCTCCCTGTATGCAAAGTTACATATAATTTTGAAAAGATAAAATTAAATACTGAAGGTGGTGTGTGAATTTCTTTACATAAAAATTCCTACAGATTTTTATATACTTTTTGCTTGTGTACAATGTAAACAGCAAACAAACTTTTAAGTGCTGCTTCTTAATTCACAACGAATTTGTTTAAATGTTGTTCACAATAAAATTGTTCAAAACATCCAGTGGAGAATGCGGGCATCGATCCCGCTACCTCTCGCATGCTAAGCGAGCGCTCTACCATTTGAGCTAATTCCCCTGCTGCAAAAAGAGGAGGAAAGCGGCAGTTGCAGCGTGTGGACGCACCGCGAGGGCCAGCACAGCCCTCCTGCGCGCAGTCACTGCATCCTGCCGAGTCCTGGACGCACCGCGCGGGCCAGCACAGCCCTCCTGCGCGCAGTCACTGCATCCTGCCGAGTCCTGGACGCACCGCGCGGGCCAGCACAGCCCTCCTGCGCGCAGTCACTGCATCCTGCCGAGTCCTGGACGCACCGCGCGGGCCAGCACAGCCCTCCTGCGCGCAGTCACTGCATCCTGCCGAGTCCTGGACGCACCGCGCGGGCCAGCACAGCCCTCCTGCGCGCAGTCACTGCATCCTGCCGAGTCCTGGACGCACCGCGCGGGCCAGCACAGCCCTCCTGCGCGCAGTCACTGCATCCTGCCGAGTCCTGGACGCACCGCGCGGGCCAGCACAGCCCTCCTGCGCGCAGTCACTGCATCCTGCCGAGTCCTGGACGCACCGCGCGGGCCAGCACAGCCCTCCTGCGCGCAGTCACTGCATCCTGCCGAGTCCTGGACGCACCGCGCGGGCCAGCACAGCCCTCCTGCGCGCAGTCACTGCATCCTGCCGAGTCCTGGACGCACCGCGCGGGCCAGCACAGCCCTCCTGCGCGCAGTCACTGCATCCTGCCGAGTCCTGGACGCACCGCGCGGGCCAGCACAGCCCTCCTGCGCGCAGTCACTGCATCCTGCCGAGTCCTGGACGCACCGCGCGGGCCAGCACAGCCCTCCTGCGCGCAGTCACTGCATCCTGCCGAGTCCTGGACGCACCGCGCGGGCCAGCACAGCCCTCCTGCGCGCAGTCACTGCATCCTGCCGAGTCCTGGACGCACCGCGCGGGCCAGCACAGCCCTCCTGCGCGCAGTCACTGCATCCTGCCGAGTCCTGGACGCACCGCGCGGGCCAGCACAGCCCTCCTGCGCGCAGTCACTGCATCCTGCCGAGTCCTGGACGCACCGCGCGGGCCAGCACAGCCCTCCTGCGCGCAGTCACTGCATCCTGCCGAGTCCTGGACGCACCGCGCGGGCCAGCACAGCCCTCCTGCGCGCAGTCACTGCATCCTGCCGAGTCCTGGACGCACCGCGCGGGCCAGCACAGCCCTCCTGCGCGCAGTCACTGCATCCTGCCGAGTCCTGGACGCACCGCGCGGGCCAGCACAGCCCTCCTGCGCGCAGTCACTGCATCCTGCCGAGTCCTGGACGCACCGCGCGGGCCAGCACAGCCCTCCTGCGCGCAGTCACTGCATCCTGCCGAGTCCTGGACGCACCGCGCGGGCCAGCACAGCCCTCCTGCGCGCAGTCACTGCATCCTGCCGAGTCCTGGACGCACCGCGCGGGCCAGCACAGCCCTCCTGCGCGCAGTCACTGCATCCTGCCGAGTCCTGGACGCACCGCGCGGGCCAGCACAGCCCTCCTGCGCGCAGTCACTGCATCCTGCCGAGTCCTGGACGCACCGCGCGGGCCAGCACAGCCCTCCTGCGCGCAGTCACTGCATCCTGCCGAGTCCTGGACGCACCGCGCGGGCCAGCACAGCCCTCCTGCGCGCAGTCACTGCATCCTGCCGAGTCCTGGACGCACCGCGCGGGCCAGCACAGCCCTCCTGCGCGCAGTCACTGCATCCTGCCGAGTCCTGGACGCACCGCGCGGGCCAGCACAGCCCTCCTGCGCGCAGTCACTGCATCCTGCCGAGTCCTGGACGCACCGCGCGGGCCAGCACAGCCCTCCTGCGCGCAGTCACTGCATCCTGCCGAGTCCTGGACGCACCGCGCGGGCCAGCACAGCCCTCCTGCGCGCAGTCACTGCATCCTGCCGAGTCCTGGACGCACCGCGCGGGCCAGCACAGCCCTCCTGCGCGCAGTCACTGCATCCTGCCGAGTCCTGGACGCACCGCGCGGGCCAGCACAGCCCTCCTGCGCGCAGTCACTGCATCCTGCCGAGTCCTGGACGCACCGCGCGGGCCAGCACAGCCCTCCTGCGCGCAGTCACTGCATCCTGCCGAGTCCTGGACGCACCGCGCGGGCCAGCACAGCCCTCCTGCGCGCAGTCACTGCATCCTGCCGAGTCCTGGACGCACCGCGCGGGCCAGCACAGCCCTCCTGCGCGCAGTCACTGCATCCTGCCGAGTCCTGGACGCACCGCGCGGGCCAGCACAGCCCTCCTGCGCGCAGTCACTGCATCCTGCCGAGTCCTGGACGCACCGCGCGGGCCAGCACAGCCCTCCTGCGCGCAGTCACTGCATCCTGCCGAGTCCTGGACGCACCGCGCGGGCCAGCACAGCCCTCCTGCGCGCAGTCACTGCATCCTGCCGAGTCCTGGACGCACCGCGCGGGCCAGCACAGCCCTCCTGCGCGCAGTCACTGCATCCTGCCGAGTCCTGGACGCACCGCGCGGGCCAGCACAGCCCTCCTGCGCGCAGTCACTGCATCCTGCCGAGTCCTGGACGCACCGCGCGGGCCAGCACAGCCCTCCTGCGCGCAGTCACTGCATCCTGCCGAGTCCTGGACGCACCGCGCGGGCCAGCACAGCCCTCCTGCGCGCAGTCACTGCATCCTGCCGAGTCCTGGACGCACCGCGCGGGCCAGCACAGCCCTCCTGCGCGCAGTCACTGCATCCTGCCGAGTCCTGGACGCACCGCGCGGGCCAGCACAGCCCTCCTGCGCGCAGTCACTGCATCCTGCCGAGTCCTGGACGCACCGCGCGGGCCAGCACAGCCCTCCTGCGCGCAGTCACTGCATCCTGCCGAGTCCTGGACGCACCGCGCGGGCCAGCACAGCCCTCCTGCGCGCAGTCACTGCATCCTGCCGAGTCCTGGACGCACCGCGCGGGCCAGCACAGCCCTCCTGCGCGCAGTCACTGCATCCTGCCGAGTCCTGGACGCACCGCGCGGGCCAGCACAGCCCTCCTGCGCGCAGTCACTGCATCCTGCCGAGTCCTGGACGCACCGCGCGGGCCAGCACAGCCCTCCTGCGCGCAGTCACTGCATCCTGCCGAGTCCTGGACGCACCGCGCGGGCCAGCACAGCCCTCCTGCGCGCAGTCACTGCATCCTGCCGAGTCCTGGACGCACCGCGCGGGCCAGCACAGCCCTCCTGCGCGCAGTCACTGCATCCTGCCGAGTCCTGGACGCACCGCGCGGGCCAGCACAGCCCTCCTGCGCGCAGTCACTGCATCCTGCCGAGTCCTGGACGCACCGCGCGGGCCAGCACAGCCCTCCTGCGCGCAGTCACTGCATCCTGCCGAGTCCTGGACGCACCGCGCGGGCCAGCACAGCCCTCCTGCGCGCAGTCACTGCATCCTGCCGAGTCCTGGACGCACCGCGCGGGCCAGCACAGCCCTCCTGCGCGCAGTCACTGCATCCTGCCGAGTCCTGGACGCACCGCGCGGGCCAGCACAGCCCTCCTGCGCGCAGTCACTGCATCCTGCCGAGTCCTGGACGCACCGCGCGGGCCAGCACAGCCCTCCTGCGCGCAGTCACTGCATCCTGCCGAGTCCTGGACGCACCGCGCGGGCCAGCACAGCCCTCCTGCGCGCAGTCACTGCATCCTGCTGAGTCACTGCTCCCCTGCACCAACAACCAACCGCACCGCGCAGAGGGAAGCGCGTGGTCAGCCTCGCAGAACACACACCACCAGCTGAATCCTACCCATCATGAATTCTATGACACAAGTCTTTGCTGTTCAGCTGTTTGCATATAAAAAGCTCTTCAAAAAGATCAAGAGTTATATAAAAGAAATGAAATGTCTTACTGAAAGAAGCAGAAAATAAAAAGGTATTAAACAACTGTTCCAAATTCCATGAGGAAACCTATGGGGTTTTTTTGTTTGTTTGTTTGTTTTTTGTTTTCAATTTTCAAGGCATATGCATGGAAAAAGCCCAAAAAATGTTTAATGAGAGAAAAATATTAATATGCCTCATTGAGGCTTATGCCTACATACACACACACACACACACACACAGATTTATGTTGAGAAGGAAAAAAAGCATTAGCTTTCTTCTCTGGGAAATATTACAGATAATGGTATTTTCTTAGCCTCATAACTCTTCAGGTTATAGCAGCTTACGAGACAAATCCACATCTTTCAGAGAGAGAGAAAAAAAAA
>NW_010585139.1:0-15529 GCF_000705375.1 Tinamus guttatus
AAAAAAATAATCCAGCTTAACCTCAGTGCCATGTTTTGATTCACCAATTTTAACAATTCATCCCAAAGGCTTTTGAAGATTTTAGTTTAGAAAAAAGAGTTGCTAAACACCAGGGTCTGACAACAAATGGAGGAAAAAGGAAGTGGTAAGAATTATTCCTGCAGCTCCAGTGTATTGCACTGGAAGAATTATGAGCAGCAACGAGCAGACACCCTCACCTGCTGCCTGCTAGATCTGCTTGCAGAGCCCCAGAAAACAAAAACAAACAACCCCCCCCCCCGCAAAAAAAAAGACCTTTTTCATCGCACTTGACATTAAGAAGATATTGATGATTCAGCAGGTCATTTTCCCTTAAAGAAACAAAACAAGTTCACATTTTTGCTTTCCCACCCCTATTTTCCCCCAAAAGATCCAACAATTTACATGTGCTTCTACAGAGTCAGACAACAGACTATCTCCCACACAGGGAGAAGGGTAACATTGGTATTTCTTAGCCATAAGCCTTAGCAAGTACAAAATAACGCAGCCCCCTCAACCTCTTGGGAATCTGCCAATTTGCCCTATCTCATCTAGTCCTATAGGTCTGTATGCTTTGATCCCAGTGATATTACAGATTAAGTACAATTATTTCCAAGATGCTGCTAAATTTCTGCTTCAGGGGACAGATCCTCAGAGACTTAAACTCGATACTCCTCACAGGCCAAAGCACAGAGAGGGCAGCAGAAAATAGAAATACACACGGATGTACCTGTCACCTCCACACACTGAGCACACCCTGTTATAGAGACAATTATTCCGTTCATATAATGCACCATGGGAAGCTGCTCTTTGGGGACTGTGCCACATCTGGCGGGTACATACATACTGTTGGCATCCTGTAAATGTATCTCTGCTGGATATAAGTGTCAGCTGAGAAACACAGGAGAAATCTTAATTTACCAAGCTGCACAAAATCTGGATTGAGGGGGTGAGCAGGAGGCCACCACCATCACACACTCGCACCTGCTCTCCTTTCCATTCCTTTCTTCATTCTCTGCAGCTCACAGCCCTCTAGTGAAAAAGCCAATCGAAACGGGAATGCCGAGCAGACTCTCCCGGGAACGCCATTGTTTCCATCAGTGCCTCATTGTGGGGTGGCTAAAGAAAGGAAAAACTGCCAAGAGGTTGCCAAGACGTGTCGCATCTATGGAACTGCAGGGCTTGCAGTGCCATCAATCACCGCACGCATTGCCTTCAGAGGAAGGCTGCTGAAAGCAGCTCCCCCCACACGTCTGATGTATGAGCAGTTTCTGCCCCGATAGTTGCTCGCCTAGAATGCAGATATAGCCCCTCAAAGCGTGCAAGGCTGCAGGAAACACACAAAGCAAAAAACAGCAACCAAAGACGCCATCGGTGTTGGAATAAATCACTATCACATGCATTGGTTTCAGCAGAAAATGCAGCTGAGCAAGGATCATGCAAAAAGTGCAGCGAATTCATTGCTTCTCATCTTTGCTACACTTCCTTTGGATTTTTTAAAAATCTTTCTTTTTAGAAAACGCAAGTGAAAAGATGTTTCTGAAAGTCGAAAGGAGCACAGACTCCTCCTCCTGCCATCTCTCACGGGCAAGGTCTGAAAGCACAAGGGTCAGCCGCCGTCAGTACCCTTTAAAGAGCTCTTAACTTCAAGCAGCTTTGTAGGTGCCAAGGACCCCTGTGCAAAACCGATAAAGCCTCCCATTAGAGCAGGATCACGTGTGATTGCATTTGGGGGTCAGGACGTGAGGTACTCCACGCTTCTGGGCGAGAGCCTTTTCTCAGGTTGTAAGCACTGCAAAGACACTGCGGACAAGACAGTGACTCTTCATGTGGTTTCTTTACGATCTCTTCTCTCTGTTCACTCCTGCTGCCCTTACGTTCCAGTAACACTGCCATGAGCAGAGCAGTGATTCTTGACAAATACCCTTTTTTTTTTTTCCCCCCCCTCTGCATCAGAGCTCCCGAGATCCACTGCACAAACAGGAACACATGCATCCCATCCCTCCTGCCGCCCCTGCGCATCCTCCCGCTGCAGCCCTGCGCGCTGTGCCCAGCGCACAGCGGGGTTAGAAATCACCCACGGGGTTAGAAATCACCCACGGGGTCAGAAATCACCCAGCAACGACACAGCTGACAGTCCGAGCCCCGCCAAGCACGGCTTGCTGCCTGCACTGACTCAAGCCCTGCAGCGCTGCCGGGGTTGGAAACGCGTTTTTGTCGGGGAGCTGAAGGGAATGAAGTCAGAGGGCAGCCACAGTGGGGAGAAAAACAGTCTTAGGTAGAGCGTGGCATTCCAAAAGTTGCATTTCATTATGGTTCAGGAATACGCTGATAAATTACACAAATAATCACAGAGAGCACAAGGGAAGCGTTCACCTCCAGCTGCCTTTATGAAGCAAGGTATTTGCTTTATACACGGTTCCCCAAACAGACGCCAATTTGACTGCATTTTGCACATGCCCAACAGCATCCATAAGAATTAGGATTATTTGACTAATTAAATTCTCTGCTGGTCAACTCATTTTGCACAGTATAAAACACACCTGACAGAGCCCCTGCTTCACTGCGAGACCCACAATTTTGCAGTTGGTTGTAGGTGTTACCTCAGGAAACCTCCTTGGAAGATGCGTGGTGAAGTCTCAAAAGATAAAAACACCACCACTGCACACTGGATGATATATTCCTTTTAAAGCAATTCTATTCATACCATTGCTGATTTATCAAAAAAGAAAAAAGCAATTGAAATATTTTTATCCAGTCTTAACAAGCAGCAGAAACCTTTAAACTAAAACTATTTTTTAAGAAAACAGCCATAACGAACTATTTGAACTCTTGAAATTGCAACTGATAGTGAGACTGCAGAGCTATAGATAGAAGAACATCAGACAAGTGTCAGAAAATTCTAAGAAATCACAGGTCTGTGATCTAAAACCTGACGTCAATAGAGGTTCCCACTGCAGCTCTCCATCCAAGTACTAAATCAAGTGAACAGACTATTCTTACCTAGAATGTGAAGCCTCATCTTATAAAGACATTTTCCTCTCTTATTTACTGTATTTAGGAAGGCAGTTTATGCATAGCTTTAAACATCTGAGTAGTCCCCTTGACTTTAAAGGGAATATTCAGAGTGTGTGAAGGTAGACGCATACTTTCGTCTTTGTAGGCTTTTCTTCTTTTGTTTTTCAAAAAGAATGTGCTTATAAGCTTTTCTTTTTTAAAAAAATCCTTGATTATTTGCACATATAAAATTCTATGCTGGTGTTCCCTGGATTTACTTCACAAATTGTTAAGATCTAAACAATGACTTGCAATTCTCCACAGTTTTCCCTAATAGTTTTCTTAATGTGTTTTCTCATATTTTCTTAATATGTTTCTGAATTTAAATGGCTTAGGATCGTATGTGCCAAGAAAGTCACTCATGTTCCAAAAGCAGTTCTGGAAGAGAGTGTAAATAATGTCAAGAGGGAGAGCACCCATGGCTTCATAGCTGAATTTAATGCATTCATATAGGAGGGTGTAAAAGCAAAACTATGAGGTACTGTAAAGAAACAGCTTGCCTCAGTTTGAAACAGCAACCACTGAAAGATGTATTTGTAGTAAGTAAAAAGAAATCAAAGGCAGGAATATTTCCTTCTGTTTTTTATGGCATGCTCCGAAGCCAGCAGTGAGACAGTGCAAAGCACTAGTGCTGTGAAGGTGCATGTTCACTGGCCGAAAACACTTTGACAGGCAAGAGTAGCCATACAACATATGAAAGGAGGATTTGAACAGCCCTTTTAAGAGCAGAGATCTTGGGTATAATAGAGCACTGTTTCCAAGCAGTTTGTTGGTCTCACTACACTATTCCTATCTTAATTATGTATCATATGCAGTTTTCTTTTACCCTCTCCACCGGTATTCTAGTCATTTATTATTTTCTTAGTGCTCTGTCCAGGCAGAGTCAGTGACTCTTCCAAGCCTAGTGGCTTTCCATAGAGCTAATCAACGAAATTGGGATGTTTTATAATTCTAGACAGAGTGTTTTGCCATATGGGGCAGGAGCCATGGGCTGCAGAAATGTGGCAGTAAAGCACGGTGCCATCTGAATGCTGCAGTCTGAAAAAGACTTTTTCTTCCCCTCTCAACTCAGTGACATCATTGCTGCTTTCCCTGGCTAGGACTGTTCAGAGAGGGTTAATTCCAAAAACCTCTGGAAAAACACATCCCAGTTCCTGCCCTCCTATGCAGGGACAAGGCAGGCACAGTGGTAACAAGTTGTTGAGGACCTTTCACCCAAAGCATCCCAAAATGCTCTCGAAACTTTAAGTGAACACACCCTGCGGCTACTGCAATGCAGCTACTTCTGGTGCAAAAGCCAGAATTGGTTTAAACAGCTCACAGCAACAAAGCACAACTGTATACGACAGCGATAGAAATATTTTACAAAGCTACCTTTGCCTTTCTCTTTGCCGAAAAAGGATTTTATTATTATTAAAAAGGTGCCTCTGCAACTCATTGCCTGTTTCTTCGACCAGAACCACCTTTCTCAATGTCCCAAATCTTTTATTTCATCAGCATTGCTGAACACAACTGTTTTCCTGTCCTGTCCAAGATCCCTGCCTCTAACATCTGCTGTCAGATAAACCAAGAAAATAACCAAACCCCTATTTTTCTTTCTCCATCACAGAAATTATCTCCGTAAATTCGCCCCTGTAGTGCACACACTACATCCAACAGTGGGTATACTGAAACCTCCACCTAATGAATATAACCACAAGGACTGTAATCACCACCGTGACACCAGCACACCGGTAACTCTCACAGCTCCTTCCTTTCTGCACCATGCCAGCACAAAAATTTGGTATCAGGGTTCCCTTCTCTCCCCCAGCCTCCGCTCTTTTTATCCTATCCATCTCTAAGCTACAAGCCAGAAATACTAGGGCAACATGACAGAGAAAAACATGCAGAAAATTAATTTCATTCATTTTAATTGAATTGTATATCAATATTGATTGTGCTATTCATTTGGGTAGCGAATCTAATCATAAATATATGTATCTCTCCCTACTTGCAATCTCTGCCAAGCACTCCCAGGCCAGCATCTGGCAGCATTTCCCTCAAGATAGCATGTTTGAGATGCTATGAAACAGTCCAGGTGCAGGTTTTGGGGCTTCCCCATTTCCTCCTCACCAGGAAAGCTCCGGTCCCCCCTGTGCAGAGGGTCAGATGCAGCCAGCAGCCCCGGTGCACGCTGAGCGCCCTGGAGCCCGTGTCTCTGCTCCGGGGCCGCAGGGCCTGGCTGGTACCACCTCGGGGACCGGCTCCGCAAGCCACAGGGAGCAGAGCAAGGAGGGGGATCAGGAGCAACGGTGCTGGGGCTTGCAGCTGACCTTGCTGCATTCCCACACAGCCCCTTCCCACGGAAAGGGTTGCCATGGGCATCGCGACTCTCGCTAGTTAGTCATGGACAACGCGATGCCTTTCTGGGCCTGTGTTCTCTTTGCAACGGTGCCTCTTCGGAGAGTGTGATGGAGTCAGTGAAATTTACACTGCTGCGTTTCAGGTCCATGGTGCTGATACAGAAGTTGGCAGTGTCTCTGCTATACCAAGCCTTAGCACTGAGCATTTTCAATTCTCATCAGATAATCACAGGCCTAACTTTCCTTTTAAAAGCTAACTGCATCCAAAATAAGTCATCAATTAACCTTTCCTTTTCAACCTGAAGTATCTCAGGGAACCCCTTGATCAGTGTAAGGGAGACCTGTGCTCTCCCTGCCTGCCCAGTGCAGTTACCCAGGCAGCCACAGAGCAAACCTGGGCTTTGCTCCTCAGGAGAAAAAAAACAAGACTTCCAGGAAGCAGGAAACCAGGTCCCATCATTGAAAATCTCTCTCAAGCTTTACACCAGAGGATAACAAATGCAAATGGCATCATGACATGAAACACCTGCTCCACAAGGAACAGCGGGAATAATCTGGGATAATCTCCCACCCACCAGTCCTAAACACCAGCTCTCACAAGACTGGCGCTACAGGATGGGATTTAGCTTAATCCTCTGCCCCACCAAAGCATTATCTCTTGGAGCAATCTGAGACCCTACTCAGCCAGCAGCAATACATGTTCTGAGGGTGGCCCGAGCAGAGACTTTGCAAAGGGGGCAACAGGCTACTGGCCCTGAACCATGCACAGCTGATTTTTGGCAGCTGAGTTCATCTTAGTCACGGCTTGTTAAGAGAACTTTTCACACACTCACTTTGCTTTTCCAATTCACACCCTGCTCCCCCAGCTCCGGGGCCCGTGTTGTGGGGACAGACCCGGTCGCTCGACTCACGCTCCGCGGCCGTTGGGCGGCAGAACCGTTGCAGGAGGCCGGGCAGCCTCAACCGCCTCCACCTGCTGCCTCCGCCCGACTGTTGGTGGCGTAGCTGCTCCTTGACACTAGGTCAGTTTCACTGCAAAACACTTCCAGGGGTATCTAGACCTGAGTTGGGCTGCAGGGACTCTAGTCGAGACAAATCCCAAAGGAGACCCCAGCGTGGTCCTCCCAAGGACCCAGAATAGGGGCAAGCCCAGGGTGCAGGGAACAAGCAAGTTCTCCCTCCTGCATCCCGAGACCAAGCCCTGCTCTGGTAAGGCCCAGCTTTGGAGATGTTGGGTCAGCCAGTTGTGCTACACACCTCAGCCTGCCCTAAAAACTGTTTCTGATAGTCCTCTCCCTTGCAATGCTTTACCCACAGAACACAGGACATTTGAAGGACAATGGTGTGAACCGTCTCACCTGAACAACTGCTCCCAACACATTTGCAGGGCAAAGAGAGGAAACACACACATAAATACACAAAAATGCAAAACTCCACGCTAGAGAAAACTGCCAGTGGCACTGAACCCACAGTGCGCAGAACCCAACCACAGGGGTAAATCCAGTGCCTCTCCATTGAACTACTGATGTTGCACCAGTTGACTTTCCCAGGAACCTAATGCTTCCACCCCTTGCAGAGAGATACTCCTCTGCAAACCCTTGCTTTGCAGCAGTGCGTGCTTTTGCTGGCAGCCATTACTTTTCTTCTCAGAATTAAAGATTAACAATTAAATTATTTGACAGGAGAAGAGAGGCCCAGTGCTAATTGAGTTTCTAGGGTTCTCTGTGCAAAAAAAAAATAAAAATTGATAGTTCTCAGTATCAGCATTTCACCAGAACTGGGCAGTTTTCAGTCTCAGACTTAATTAGACAGGAAGCTAAAGAAACAATCACAAACAAGCATTAAAATAAAGCACCCAGGCCATATAAAATAGAGGAACTCGAAGCCAGTTGGGAGGCTGTGAACAGAGCAAGCTGACATGTCTGTGCCACTGAAGAGAGCCACTTTCTAATCCACATACCATCATTTATTGAAAACGGAAGCTAATGCAAACACAGAGGAGACGGTGCCCGTGTAGGCTGGGGAGAAGCCAGTAGGTGTCCTGCAAAGCTGAAGTGCTCCATTGCAAGGAACACGGTTCCTGCGTGCTCTGGGCCTGCAGCCCGGGGTGCAGTGCTTAGCACCAGCGTTAGCATCGAACGGCTGCACCAGCTGGTTGACCCTTTGAAGCCACCCCGTCCCCTGATGCCACCATGAGTGCCTGAGGCACATGCCCAGATTCACTAGGGGCTGCACCAGTGTAAACGATTTAAACCGTTTTCTGGCTGCTATTAGAATGCACCAAGATGACTCCTGCTCAGATACCCCTCTTGGGCTAATTTAGGGAAAC
The DNA here is from genome assembly GCF_000705375.1 of Tinamus guttatus. The sequence goes on from NW_010585139.1 coordinate 7,747, forward strand.
AAGTTTGCAGTTTACATCCTTTGGCCTCTTCTTGTTTATTTGGAGAATAAATGTTCTGTATGTTCAACACAGTAACCTACCCTGAAATTCCAATTTCTTCAGTAACATGCAGATTGCTTGCTGATTTCCCTCTCGCTGGGCCGGGAGGAAAGCAGTCCTGCAGGTCTTCGAGGATTCTTCTGTAGGAACCAATGAACAGAGAAAATCCCAGAAGGTTCCCAAGGCAGCACGTTTGGCACTAGCCAAAGGAGACTTGGAACAGAGCTCATGCTGGTGGCTTTTGGTGCACCGAGTTGAACGGCTGTAATGAAGTTTGCTTGTCACATCCAGCACGAACATTTCAGTGGGATCTTAGATACAGTCCATCCCTCTAAAGCATGATAGGATGAGGCCAGCCTCTCTCTCTAACTTCCACTGCTGTTTTCTATTATTATTTTTGAGTTAGAAATGAGATACTTCTGCCTGGTACCCAGATAGCCAGCTGTTGGAAAGGCTTTGCTATTCCCACATTCTCTGCTTTCTGGCCCTGTACAAGTCCATGGTGAAATGGTTGCAAGCCACTGGTTTTAGGAGAGCATTTAGTAACCAAAGAGAAACAGGCAGAAACGCAGAAGTTAGCATTCCTAAATCATTTGAATACAGTGCACAGCAGCCAAAGAGAACTGGAACATCCACCAGGAAACCCGAGGAAAAGAGATCTCACAGGTCTCACAACAGCTAGATTAGCGTATGGGTAGGTAGAGGTGGGGTATCCCTCCACGTGAGCTGTCTGAAGATTTTAAATATTGAAATGTTCTACAGCATGAGTTTAACTCCCTTCCCATTAGGAAATCCCAGCTCTGACATGTTCCTTCCTGCCCAACCCACTGTGCCAGTCTCTGCCAGGGCTGAGAAGTATTTGTAAAGCATTTTGTGTGAACGCACCGGGGGAAATAGAACATTTGCCTAAGTCCTTGCTGTGCATTTTTGATCAGTTAAACAAATGCCTGTTAGGTTTTACATATAGAAGTAAAGTATGGGAAAACAAGCCATCATTTTTCATAAAGATTTACTTCCTTGTAGGAACTGAGACCATGAAATTCATTCTACTTGCAACCGAGAAGCAGAAAGAATCAGAAAATCATCCCCAAGAAACATTAGCAGACTTGCACATTTGTGATAGCATGACCACATACTCAGATGAGCTCTTGAATTGAATTTACAGTAAAGCTGAACACCAATTTTTGTGCTCTTTAACCTTATTTTTAAAAAACAGAAGATTTGCAGTTTTTAATTATCTTTTTGCACTTAAAGCTTATGAGGTTTGTATCGCTTCTCCCTATACCTCTCCCCCCACACACAGATTTTTCCAATTCCCTATTTTCCTGCAGCCTATAGCTAGCGAGAAGTATACACAATCAGTGCGTATTGCAGTATTTGGCATCTCACTGCCGAAGTGGCAGGAGTCTTTGGTTACCAAGTCATTTGCCGCTTAATTGAAATCTTTTCTCTAGACTCATTGCCATGCAGACACTCTATTGGAATGCAGTCAGTTTTGCAGCCCAGTATCGATCGCCTCCCGCTCCCAGCCTTCCTCCTCTGCGTTTGCAAGTTAATTGCACCATATTGTTTTCCTTTTTTAAAAATCACCCCCGCACAACTCCAGTTACTCTGAAACACGCTGGTTTACCCTGCACAGTTCCCTAGAGCAAGATACAGGATTTGGTAGCAGTAAAAGCCAGATCCACAGCTGTGGGAATCAACTAGTTCAGATAAGGTTTAGCCTGAGAATGGACTGCCAAGGCAGAAAGGTGGTTCAAAATGCCCTAATCAACGCTTATATAAACAACATTTGTTGGAGTCTTTGCAGAGGGTGAAACCATGAATCTCACCTCTTCCTCAACAGATTTCTTTATTATGCATTGGTATTGCAATAATATCTGCAGGCTTCAGCCAACATCAGGCATCTGAACCAACAGGCAGAGGCAGGTATTGTCCTAAACATGGTGCCCTAATCACCAACTATGCCTTTGTGCTTATCTAGGTTATTTAGCTCACTGTTTCAGCATGAGAAGTGATCTGTTTTTTTGATTAGAAGTACATGGTGGGAACTGTGTAGTAACATCTTCCCTCTTAGAAATTGACCTTTCCTGCAAAATTGAGAAGGAGCACTTTGTCCTCGGGATCCCTCATTCCTGTGCAGATGGCAGCAACAAGAGACTTGCTAAGCCAAAGTCATCACCTGGCAGATCTCACAGGCTCCCACTGAGTCAGAAGACACTGAGTCAGCCTTGAGGCTTCTGCAGGGGAGAGTTTCCAGGAATTTCACCCTTTCTGCCCCCGGGGGGCATGTTCCAAGGAGATTTTATTTCGTTTCATCCCCCATCCCAACAGGAGTAACGTTCCAGGTTTGCGCTCCAGCTCCCTTTCTGTCCGGACACTGCATTGCTGTGCTGAACTCAGACCCCTGCATTGCAGGTGCCTATAGGAAATGCTGTGCTGGCCGGTGGCAGGAAGCAAACAGGAGCCTGGCACATTCCGGTCCCAAAGGCTCTGCAAGATCTATGCAATCACGTTGGGCCCGTTTGAGCCTCAGATTCCAGATTGATCTGATCCTACTCACTTTTTGGAAAATTAAACTGTCAGGGAACAGGGTACACTCCCTGCTATTTGCCATGTAATTAAGCAGTAATTTCTGCCCAAGGCTAATCTCTGAGTGTATTTTTCCTCTGGAACTCGGTGCCAGAGTTCACATTTGTGATTTAATGGCATGCCAGGGAGCTATACCTAAATTCACAAAAGGATTTTCTCTACTCATCATCTCTCTTCTCACTCTCTACTCATCATCTCTACTTTGGTGGCAGCTGGGATTCTATATTCAGAGATGTTTGGGCTGGGCAAACAAATTAACACAAACCAACCTCATTAGGAATCCACATGGGTACCCATATTGCCTCATACTGGGAATGAGATGCTGACGGCTCCTTTTCTGGAGCCCAGGCGCTCCTCAGTATGGCAAGTGTTTTAAAACCTGTCTTTTTTTTCTTTCTTCCTACTCACACAGCTTGGCAGCCTCCAAAGAAGCCGAAGCAGCAGCACGATCTGCCCCCAAGCCCATGTCTCCTTCCGATTTCCTGGATAAACTGATGGGGCGAACTTCAGGATATGATGCTAGGATCAGACCAAATTTTAAAGGTACTGGGAAAAAAAAAAAAAGGCTTTTGTGGCCTTATTTTGGGTCAGAGACTGCATGCCATCCTAAATAATTTCTTCCCTAGCTATATATGAATTACAAAAATTATTTATATGAAATATGCATGGTCATGACAGACCTGGTATATAGGTGTTGTACAGAGCAGATATTGTTGCCAAGTCTGGATGGATTGTTAGTTTAATGCCCATGCACATATAGAGATGCCAAACACTTGGGCTTTCACCATTTCCATTCGTGTTGCTCTGCATACAGGAGAACTGGCTGGGTTAGATATGCTGGGTGTCAATGAATTCTTAACAGCAGTCAGGAGCAACAAGCACCCATAGGATGGTACTTGGCCCTGCTAAAACTACGGATGAGATTTAGGAGGGAAGTCTGTGATCAGCCTAGATTGAGGCTTGACATCAGCTCTACTGTTACGTGGTGAAGAGGGGCCTGGCCCTAACCCGGCTAGATGGATGAAAATAAATGTGAGTGTGAATTAAGGTACCGGGTACACTTGGACTGTATGACACATAAGTAGGAAATCATCACATTCCAAAGTTACATGAAGTAAATCATCCATCCCAAATGAGTTTTGATTAAAGGCATGCATTTTGTTACCAATATAGAAAAGTTGCTTAAGGAGTTATTCTACAGAGGGTAGGCAATGAAAACAGAAACATATTTCATATCCCTCCTTTTTGTAAAGCTAAAGAATCTTAAAAGCAGAGGGCAAAATTTCTTTGTAAATAAATAAATAAATAAACCTCAACGCTTTAGCAAGGAAAAGAAACCAGTACCAAAGCTAGGCCATCCTCCCTTGGAATGAGACAACTCAGTTTCTTTGACAAAGAGTAGAGAAGCATATAGTGGGGCTATACTGATTTTCAAACCCCTATCTGAAGTTGCCTGGGTGGCAAAAGTCCCTGTTGCGTTAACAGGCAGGGGAAGAGCAAGACAATGAAGTGAGAGTAGAAAATACAGCAGTCTTGGTGCTTGCACAATGTGAAGCACCAGGTGCCATCACAGAAGCACCATGCCATGTCCATGTGCAGTACGTGCCCAGGGACAGCACATGCTCGTGTTTGCATATGTGCAAACACACCTCAGTCCTGGGAGCAGTTCCAAGTGATCAAACCTGGCAATTTGCTTCTCTTCCCTGGCAGCTGGACTCCCACCGTGCTGCAGGGGCTGATTCACTCCGATCACTTCATTCCACAAAGTTTCAAGGGAGCAGCATTGCCTGGAGCTTAAATCACTTGTGTCCTGTCCAGCCCAGCTCTGTTACCACTTTTTCACTGCCTGGTTACATGGTCAGATTCTTCACTGTCAAAAGGGCCTACGAAGCCCTGGAGTCTTCAGTGCACATCCTGGACAGCTAACACTTCCCCTCTGTTCAGCTGCATTAACATGCTTTTATCTGCAGAGCACCATGCTCCCTATGGAGGCTCAGCACACACCAAGTCATCTTCCAAATCCCTCTAACAAGATCTGTAAAGATATCCAATTTCCACTCAGAACAGGAACAACCTTGTAAGAACCTTTTACAACCAGCTAAGCATTTACATAGTCCCTGGCAGCCATGGAGTGGTAAACCAGTCCTCGAGGGAGGCAGTGGGACTGCTCTTTGTGCTCTTAGAAAACTCCTTTAACAAGGGCTTTAAAAAAAGGAAAAAAAAAGAAAAAGAAAACACATATATGAGCTCTCTTTCTCAGATTGAATTGTCCTGGATTGGTACTTTATCCCCTGCCCAGGGATAAAGTCGGGCTTGTCCCCCTCTCAGGCATTGCCCAGCCCTCTAAGATACTAGTATAATTTGCCTGTTTTGTTTCCTATTGGTGGTTCTCCCTCCAAGTAGGAGGGCAATGGTCATGTAGGACTCCCAGGACTCATTAACGGCAGGTACTAAACTCTGTCCTGGGGTTTTATATCCAGAGACGGCTGGGAAGCTTTTCTCCTGGTAATCGGCTAGATAACAACGAACTCTGCTATTTTATCCAAGTCACAAAAGGGTTAAAGAAATGCCCTGTAGACCTTCCTACCACTAAGTTATGTACACACAGAAAAGAAATTAAACTTTAATATTTAATGAAATGTAAAAAAAAATGATGAAGGCAGCTGTATTGCAGTTCTACTCAAGATAATTTAATTTCACTTTTACTTCAATGAAGTACACCTTCCCCACAGGGCAGTTTTGCTGGCTTAGCCTCCCACACATAAATCAGGCTCCAATTTATATGGGAGGTATAGGAGATGTTTTACAGAGCGTGGGGTTGTAGCCCTCAGAGCACGTAATTTAAATTAACTGGCAGTAACTCATAAGGGCATTTTAATGGCTTAGATATAAACGAAAATAATACCAAAGGTATATACCAGATTGATTCTTGAGGAGGAAAAGATTAACAAAGAGAAAACCACAGGTCTTCTATAAATGCAGTCAAGGTTGGTCTTAGCTGTGGATTCACGTTTCTGAGAACTAGGAAGGGGCATCTAAGCTTTGGTTTGAGTTGGAGGATGAAGGTAGTAACTCAGGCAGAGAAGGAACTGGGTGGACCCGGTAAGTGTGGGATGAGGGGCCTCTGTGCCCTGGCTGGAAGATTGCAGGAAGGGTAAAGCAAGTGCTAAAGGCAGCTTCCCACTGCAAGTGTACCCAGCAGCTGAGCTGATTAGCTCCAGATCTGTACTACACAGGCTGATTAAAGCAAAGCCTGCCAGCCATAAGCCTGCTGGATAAGAAGAGTAAGTGAAGGTGGAGGGATGAAATATACCACCACTTTGTATCTGATATTTTAGCCTGTTCCTGTATCTAACAGTCTGGAGAAGGGGTTGTGCAGATTGGACAGTCTGTGAACTGCTGCCAGGTTGGCAGAAGGCAGAAGTCTGGAAGCTGGTTAGGCAGAAAGTTGCTTGGATTGCCTGGGACTTGTACCAAAAAAACTCAGGCCATTACACAGCGGTTACATGGCTGTGATCTTATTCCCACAGTGGACAAATACAAAGTTTCAGAAGAGACTAAAGTGGGAGAGGATGGAAGAAAATCCAAGAGGAATAAATCAGGCTCCAAGCGTTACTAATCAGAAAATTCCATTAATTTCCACACAGGAGGAAATTTGCACTGATTGCAGACACAAGTCTCTCGTTAAAGCCATTGGCCACAAATAAGTATTTCATCTCACAGCAGCTGCCAGACTGCAGATGTGCCCTCAACAGGCACGCGTCACCTCCCCTGAGTGAGGCTGAGCCATCAGACAGTGCTTGAAATGCAGACACATCATCCTAGTCCCCATAAAGGATGAAGGGGTAATCTACAAGTCTACACTCTCCATTTCCACAGATGATTTCTTCTAAGACACCAGGGATTTTATGAGACTAACTCCCCAGTATTAAAGGAAACCTTGGTTCCTGGGGCAATATCCTCAATATCCTGGGGCAGAGGCACCTGCTCCCTCCTCCCACAGACCCATCCTCTCTACCAGGACTCTCCTTCCCCATCACACACTAGGCAGCTGCAGCAGCTCTGGAGCAGGAGTCTGCTCTTGTGCTTCCCCGCTGCCCTTGGTAAAGCTCTAGAGTGACCCTTTGGTTGCAAGTGGACAAGCAACAATTCCCAGAGGACGAACAACAACTACAGCTCTGACAGCTTTGGAGCTAAGGGGGAGTCTAGACATTATGCCAGTACTTGCTACCCAGCCATGCTGCTCCCCCAACAGGATTTAATATTGCGGGGTGGGAATATCTTGTTGTATAAACACAGGCTGAACTACTGATCCAATCTGTATTTGTCACACAGGCCCACCAGTGAATGTCAGCTGCAACATTTTCATCAACAGCTTTGGTTCAATTGCAGAAACAACTATGGTAAGTATATTAAAAAAATCACAGCTTCTCAGATACTGGGTCGGTCTCATTTGCATCAAGATGCTCTATTTTGCTGTGACCAGTGGAAAATGGTACCTCTATGCTTCTTTACCTCAGGTTTGAGTAAATTTTTTTAATTAAAAAAAAAATCAATATTTCCAAGTCCAGGCCAGCTTCAGGTGAAATTAGTGAACATAGCTAAAGACTGGCTCCAATTTGCAAAGCACCAGGAGGAGACAGTTATAAGAACAAGAACTAATGATTTTCAGATGGAACAATTAAAGATTGGTTGTGACATAATCAGTGAACAGCAAACCGAAGCTCTGGAAGTGCAGTGCCATCCTCCTGCACTAATTAAAGATAATGCAGCAGTATGATGTTTACTTAACACTTTGGTAATTCTTTTTCTAGAAAGTTGGTGAATGAAGTATGTAAAACTCCAGTTCCACTTGTTCTGTGCATCTAGACAGGAGGTCACAGGATTTTGCATACATACATGGTCATACACGCACTGTCAGTGGAGAACAACCTAGAACTGTACGTTTTTTAGACCACTGTTCATACCATTCTTCTTCTAAGGTTGGGGGGAAGAGAGAAGAAGCATATTAGTGAATTCCTTTGTATGTAAGGCATGAGAAAAAGATTTGGAACTGCAATGTGGATCAGGTCCTGATGTGCATTTTGCTGAATACATCTCTCGGTTACAGGTGATAAATACTCTATTTGTACACAGTCTGGCAGAGGAGATC
>NW_010585139.1:15565-28305 GCF_000705375.1 Tinamus guttatus
GATTATATAATTGCATATTTTTCATTGCATCTATTCTACATTATGAGATACTTTGGAGCAGTCATTCCAAAAGGCAGAACATGTCAGTAAGCAAGATACCCCATAAAATTACTGTAGACTGGCATGAGAGAGGGAGGTACAGTTCACTCCTGAGACATGCTGGGACTATCCCCTGCAGGTGCCCACCATTTTGTATTCTATTTTCTGTAAAAAAAAATCTGGGAACTCGAGAACACCCTCTGGGCATCTTGGTTTGTCTGAAAATACCCAAGCCAGCTCTGACAAGCTGGTCCAGATGCCAGGCTGAAACAGCATTACACCAACCTAATATACTGCACTTCTTGTCAGCATTTACAAGAAGAATCACTGTCCCCAAAGAACATATGTGACACAGGTACTGAAGCATCTAAAAAAATGAGAGCCCAGCCCAAGAGCAATCTGTAGGATTTTCTGGGTTTGGATATACATTTGTGGAGAATCCAGACACACTCACCCCACTGTTCAAGGATGCAGCACATTCCAACAGACAGCACCAGCTCCCTGCCATAGGTTATGGGAAGAGCAGGTCTTTTATGGGGGGTTTTTGAGATTAAGATATGACTGCTTTGAATCAGGACAAGTGATCAAGTTATGTCTGAAAAGATGCGAGAGAAACAATTCAACCATCTTGCCATAAAGAAGGCTGCAGTTCACCACTGGCCCTAGCACAGCTAGTTATTAGTATAGTTAGTTAGTTACAGCTGCCTCATAAGCCTCAAGAGAAAAGAGGTGTGCTGTTCTTTTTTTTTAAAAAAAATGTGTATGTGTATATATGCACGCACACACACACATATATATTTATGTTTATATAAATTTTTATGCTCCCTAAGCATGGCTAGGCTCAGGTCCAGGTCATGGAATACTGCACTGTGCTGTAAACAGTAACTATGTCACTGGTACTTGCAGGAAAAGAATCACGGATTTACTTATTTATAGATATCACACATGTAATTAGAGAAGCCTTAAAAATAATACCTGCAGTGGAGCTGTTAGTCCCGCAGAAAGCAGTGCTGCTGGCACTGCAGCTTGCACTGGCCAAGGCCCACAGACAGCAGGGATCGTGAGGGCGGCAGGCAGAGCGCTGGGGAGGTGGGAAGTTTAGGAGAAGTTTGAAGGAGAAGCAGAGGAAGAAGAAAAATGGAAGAGGACCAGAGCGGGGTGGAAGGGCACAGATCACCACGGGGGTCCCGTGCAGTCACTTGGGAGTCCGGGTCTGCGTACATCAGCAGGGAGCTGAAAGAAGGCACGGGACCTCCAGACACACCGAAAGCTGGTGCCTGCCCCACAAGCGTTCAGAAGGAACAAGGCAGGGAATGAAGTCATGACAACTCTAAGGATAAGAAAAATCAGAAATTCGACCAGCAAAGAGAATTTCCCAGGGCATAGTCCAACTAAAAAGAGGGAAGCAACCCCTTTCAGCATCTTGCAGAGCTGGAGACCGATACAAAAGCCCCTAATTGCTGAGGCATTTATTGGTGCCCCTAATTGCTGAGGCATTTATTTGTGGTTGTGGCACATATCATATATCCATCAGCCTTGCCTGTAATCAGCTCTTAAGGAGAGCAAGGGAACCTGTGATTGGGAACGTATTCTTCCAAATCCAGCAAGTGCTTCAAAGGGAAAGAAATTACAACTACAAAAGCCAGACAGATGGGTGAATGGGTCTAGACAGCCTCCTTCTGTCCCAAAGCATTACTACAATAATGCAGCCAACAGCAGGGGATTCCAGACAACAAATACAAGATGTACTCACCCTACCAGCTTATTTTTATTCACGACTTGTCCTGTCTTTATAACAACACACTTTCCCCTAGACTTATCAGCACAGGGAGCCTAAAGCAAAGCCACAAATTCCTCATACAAAATGAAGCAGAAATCAACTATGTAGGACCCAGAGTCTTGTTTCGAGGTGAATGAACTACATTAGCTATATTTTTTCTTTGTAGCATAAGAGAACTGCTAGGATTATCTAAGCACTTCATCTACTAAATTTCCTCCTATAATGGCAAACTTGGAATTAAGTGATGCCCTTGATTTCTCTTTCTGTGGAAGCTGCTGTTTTGTTCATGGATCTCTAGCTGGCTTGAGCAGATGGGAGTGTTTTTTTGTACAATAGAGGCATATGGAGAACAAAGTATTTTTGGATCTGAACACATAAAATTGTCAGGAGCTGGACTCTCTGCCCAAGATGACCCTTCCCAATTCTAATTTTAAGGGCCATCATGTTACAGACAAAAATATATATATATATATATATAAAACAGCCAATACAGCTCTCACGCACAGCTTATGTATGCAAATTTATCACCTTTTTGCTGATTTCATGCCATAGTCATTCCATCTGAAAAGGGCAAACCAAATGTAATCTTCCAGCCAGCTACAACTCAACCATATTTGCTCTCTGAACATCTAAGGCAGACAGAATAAACTGGAGGTTGCCGTGGTTCCACTGTAAAATATGCGTGTGGAGACATCTGTCCATGAGCTTTCTGATCAGAGAGTGAACCGTTTCTGCAGACTGGACCGAGCAACTCACTCCAGCCTCACAGCAAACGTGATTGAAAGAGTATGAGAGTCATACATGAAATACTGGATCCACTCAGCTCAAAGTCCGCAGGAAACATAAGAATCATCACACAAAACCTATAGCAAATGCTTAGTTTTGAACTTAATTTTTGGAATCAGTCACTCTTGAAACCAGCCATCGGCCCCACAGAGATGATGGGCTAGTAACAAGTCAGGCAATGTAGAATGGGAAGATTTTCACAGCATTTCAGTCTGCTAGTTTCAGGATTAGGCCTGAAGCAGGACTATCTTGGCAGTCTCTTTGGTTAGAGTTAAAAACTTCATAATAAATGTCTACATTTCAAATTCAGAATGGCAGCCAGGGAAAAGGGATTTTTGTCTGGAAAGCTGTATGATCTTCTGTGGGGGAATGATGGCAAAATCACAAAGGCTTCCCCACAGGCACCCAAATACCCAATTACTTATCGAAAATCTCAATGCACTGCAAACCAAGGGCTCCAAAATGCTCTGCAAATCCCGCAGGTACCATGTGCAGCCCTTCAGATCTCAGCTGTGCACGAACACCTTCACTGCCAGAGTTGAGGGCAGCTCTCTGTCAGTAAGGGAAACTCACCTGGGTGAACACAGCCATTCTTAGCAGCCAGCCCAGGACTGTGGAACAAACACACTGGAAATGAAGATCTTCATAAACATACACACACACAGAATTACCTGCAATTCCCTACTGATGCTATAAAACAGTAAAGCCAGCAAATTTCACCCACTTTTCTTTGGCCTTGCCCTTTCTGTATCATTACATAAGCATTCAGGTATCTGTACTAGAAAACCAAATATCCACTGCATATACTTGTCTCCAAAGGAAGAGAACAAGGATTAATGTCTACCAGAGTTACTTACCACACTGCTGAACACACCCTGGAAGGAGGTAGCTGCAGTCCCATACGCCAGCATGCCCTTCACACCAGGCTCCTGGGCTTTCCCATGTGGAATACGAGTCAAAGTTCTCTGGAGACAAGTTAGGAGGGGCCTTCCCACAGTCATCTGCTAAGAGAAGTTCATTTTCAGCTGGTTCACAGGCACTGGTTAATGTCCCAAATCCTGGTTGTTACAACTATGGCAGTCATTCTGTTAACAATTCTCTTATGCCTGTTGTGGTACCAATATGCAGCCCACTACACCACTCTTCATACCATTTCCTTTCCTATTGGCAAGTGTTGCAGCTACACCAGTGAATTTACTCCGGTCACAAAGCTTCAAGGCTTATCTGCAGTAACACAGACCCTGTGAAAAGATTGGCTTCACATTCCTCCTTCTTCCAACAAGAACTTCATCAGACTAAGAACATTTCTGGGCAACCAGCACTGAAGTTTATTCCAAACATGTATTTAATTTCTGTTGTACATGAAATAAACTCCCAACTGAAGCTGACCTGGTAGCATCCAGCTTATTTGCAGCTGAGTAAGCAAAACAACCTTTTGCTTGCTACCTATTAGGTTGGTGACACTGATTTCCCCTGACTGCAATGGTTGCAGATCTTTATGCAGAGAAAAGGGAGAATTTAAAGTATATAGTTTGTTCAGGGAGCTGTTCATGCCATGGAAAGTGGAGATTCAGGGTTATTTTCGTCTTTCAGGTGTGCATTATTGGCTTGTCCTGCACTATGGCCCTTGTTCCTGGCTGTCTGCAGTTATTCACATTTTCTCAAGACACATTATCTGTGGGAGACAGACACGGATAATTGAGTCAGAGGGACCCGCTAGGACTTGTGGAAGCAGCATTTGAGATAGCAGCAGAAGGAGAGAATGTCCTGACTTTTTTTTTTTTTTTAATGTTCAGAAGTCTGCTCCTTTTAGCATCAAGTCTTTGGTCCATTTGCTACTGTCACAATTATTAAGGTCATTAGCTCCAAAGATACAGATGGCACAAGTGGCCTGAAACGCATTTCCAAAACATGGGCTTGACTACAGACTGCCCCATCCAAAACCCCAGAATGTCCAAGAGACTGTTTTCTCCCAGCCCGCTGGTGTGACTGGACTCTGTAGGGCCTCATTGCTGTAGAAATAGGGGCAGATCAGCCCAACAAGTTTGGCTCATTTGGTAGCGTTCGTACCTCCAAGGCAAGAGGCTGTAGGTTGACGATCAGGTGAGGCACTTGAGGCAGCAATATCAGATAACTGTCCTCCAAATGTATCCTTCAGCTTCAGGGCCTTAGGTTCTCCAAAGGAAAGAACAGAAACGATGGGAGTGTTAGAGGTAGCCCCGCAGAGCTGCTGAATATTCTCGCACTGAAGGCAAGGTCGTAGTACCTGAAGGAAGTATTAGATACTGGAAAGCACATCAGAGTCCCTCCCTTTCTTGTCTCTTAATAAGAGACTTCAAGTTTCATCAGAATTAGAAAGGTAACAAATCACTAAACGTGATAACAACTCCTAGTTCAGACCAGGGCAGTGAAATTGGTTTGTAGTATTCTGCTGTTCGGACACAGTCTCTGTACTTAAAAAAATGTAAATTCATTTATGGACATGGAGCTTTTTTATCCCTCTCCTGAGAGCTGGCTCATCCTCTCCCCCTCTCAGTTCGTTGCATCACTTTCTTCTGTGACATTCAGCAGAAGAGGGATAAGCAGATGGCCCTGGGAATCTGTTGGTCACATAAGGAGAAGAGGAACTGCCTGTAATTGTCCAGGAGAGCAGCTGGGATGTCTGAGCTAGACCTCAGCAGCCAGCCTCGTCCTGTGTTGCTCAGGAGAGCTGTAAGACACAAAGTTATGAGGCAGGTATCATTTCTGCAGTGCTGGGGGACTAGCTTCAATTATAGAAGATGGCCAGCCTATAGAATCTGTAGTGTTTATAGCATTTTGATGTAAGAGAGAGGAACCAGGAACACCAGCTTAGGAACAGAGGAGACTCCATGCACATTCCTCCGATGTTCACATACTCTCATCAAAGGCTCCTGCTAGTTCATTTGAGCTTCACTTTATGTTAGTGTTCCTGCAGAACCCTATATCCCTTCTCCGGGCTTCCTGTCTCATCAAGCCTTCTGCTTTCACAAATGCCAAAAGGACCCATAGATAGTCACAATATGGGGAAGTTGACTTTGGTGCCCTTTCTCCCTTAATCCTTCTCAACAGTCAGTTTGCAGATACCTGCTCTCTTTGATGTCTGCAGCTGAACACTGCTTCCCCAGGCCAACGCTTGAACCTGCAGTCTTGGCGCTTCACACAGAGCTGCCAGTTGTTATGAAGGAGCAAGGGGTAATGACAGGTAGCTGCTCACCATAGGAGATGGCTCTAAACTGCATAGCTTAAAATAACAATAGCTCCTTGGGAGCTGCCAAGGTTTGCTATAGATGAGGAGCGTAAAGCTGGACATGGCTCGCTTTTGAGGCCGTTTCATCAACATTCTCCAGTTCTCAACACCTTGGGCCTGCTCTGAGCACTCTCTAACCTCATTTCTCCACTCTTCCTTCACACCATGCAGGATTACAGGGTGAACATCTTTTTGCGACAGCAGTGGAATGACCCACGGCTGGCGTACAATGAATACCCAGATGACTCCCTGGATCTGGACCCCTCCATGCTGGACTCCATCTGGAAGCCCGATTTGTTCTTTGCCAATGAGAAAGGGGCCCATTTCCATGAGATCACTACAGACAACAAGCTCCTCAGGATCTCCAGAAATGGCAATGTCCTCTACAGCATCAGGTGAGATGACTGAATGGGGACCCAAAGATGCAGGGAAGGGCAGAGCTAAACACCCGGTGTTCAAGCCTGAAGTGAGAAACTGGAAACACTGAGTTTACCTTTGGATAAAAGGAACTGAGGAGTTTTTAAAAGAGAGCGCATCTGATTCAGAGTCATAGAAACGTGATGGGAAGGAATCTTTGGAAGTCTCCCACTCAACAGTTTGCTCAAAACATGATTATTGCCAAGACTAGATCAGGTTGGCTGCTTTGTCTGGTCAAGTCTTGAAGCCTCCCATGGATGGACACGCAAAGCCTTTGTGGCTTGTGCCAGTGTTGCATCATCCTTCTGGGGCAAATTCCTTCACAGAAGAATTACTCAAATGAAACACATTCTCATTTTCTTGATCAATGTTGTTGCAGATTTTTAAGTTAATTATGCCTTATCCAGGAAAAATAAAGTTTGGCATTACCCTATGCTGTCTTCTCTCTTCAGGATCACACTGACTCTGGCCTGCCCTATGGACTTGAAGAACTTCCCAATGGACGTGCAGACATGCATCATGCAGTTAGAAAGCTGTGAGTCCTGTGCATGTCTCCCTTTTGGAAAGGACACAACATGTTTTCCCTTTCTCCCCTTCCATTTCCCTTCCTGGATGGAAACCCATCCTGGTTCATCCTTCACTGTTCCTTTAGAGGAAGGTGTGATGCACAGCCAGGAGAGACTTGCTCTGCTGGGTGTGCTGCGGCTGCTCTCTCACAGCCCTTCATCTCTCATTCTTCTCTGCTAGCATCCCTTCCACCACCACCATCCCTCCACTATCATCTGCATTTACATCAGAGGCCAATGGGGGCAATAATGGTTCCTACTGGAGACAGAAATCTCTTGGAAAAGATGAGGGTAAATTAAGTTCAGAAGCCCACAAAGCAAGAACACCAGCTGCAAGCTGCTTCAAGTGAGTTCATTAGAGTCTCCTCCTCCTCTCCATCGGTTCTTTGCTCTCCCTGCCATCCCAAAAGGACTTGCTCGGGGTTTTTCCATTTATTTACCACATACGACATTTCCTAGAGAAGCCAAACCTCTGCAGATCCCATGAGAGGAGCCTTGACTTGCTTCTATTTACACGAGTCTTTTGCTTTAAAGGAGAAAGGTGAAAGTTCTTTTAGTTGCAAATGGGATTTTTTTTCTCTGTATGAACATTTGCCCTCTTGTACAAGTTGCTTATCCCGAAGGAGTGAAAACCAATAAATAACCTTGTTGAGAGAAAGAGGTCAAATTTTAAAAAGTAATAGCCAGCTCAATGAACAGAACTCAAGAAAAAAAAAAAGTGATTTATCACAGACAGCTCCTTGCTCACCATCCCAGCTCCAGTGCAGGTCACTACCGTAGCTTTTACCACATGCATAAGCAGTTCTACTTGCTCCAGCATTGCCAAGGAAGGCCGCGTTGCGCTCCTGCCCAAGCGCAGCCCTCTTCTACAGCCTCTATGGATTGGATCCTCTCCAATCTCTATTCAATATGCATTTCACGTGCCATTTTTTCCCTTCTGTCAACAGTTGGTTACACAATGAATGATCTCATATTTGAGTGGCAAGAAAAAGGAGCTGTGCAAGTTGCTGATGGACTCACATTGCCTCAGTTTATCCTCAAAGAAGAAAAAGACTTGAGATACTGCACAAAGCACTACAACACAGGTCAGTGCTGTTTCCCCTTAGCCCTCGGGATCATCTGAGCAGGAATTCGGGATCATGCATTTGCCAAATGTCTTTTGGCATACATGATGGCACTCTGGTTATAAAAGCCTTGTCCTAGATATCTAGGGACAACGTATATACATATTTATCTGTGTGCAAATATATATGTATATACATGTTTGTGTATATATCCACGCACACATGTGCCCAGTAAATATATGCATATATAGCCAGTAATGAGCTGATAGACACAAAGGTATGGAACTCTCTTGTCCTGAGTAATATCTGCATTTGTTCTACAGTGTTTTGGTTTGGACCTTCTTTCCCAACATACTTTGAGGCAAGGGAGCAGGTGAATTTTAAGTAATGAATGACATTCTCATGAGCTTTCTTTGCTGCTGATGTCCTGCATACGTATTTCAGAACTGCCTTGACAGTTACTTATTGCTTAATTTTTATTCTAACATGACTCTGGTTCTAGGCCGTAAGAGGAAAGTCCCCAGACAAGCAGAGGGGAAAGCCAGGAGGTTCACTGTGTCTTACCAGTAACTTTCCATGTATCCTCCCACCCTCTCAGGCAAGTTCACCTGCATAGAAGCTCGTTTCCACCTGGAGCGACAGATGGGCTACTACTTGATCCAGATGTATATCCCCAGTCTCCTCATTGTCATTCTGTCCTGGATCTCCTTCTGGATCAACATGGATGCTGCACCTGCTCGTGTTGGCCTGGGCATCACCACAGTGCTCACTATGACCACGCAGAGCTCTGGTTCCCGAGCATCACTGCCCAAGGTACAGAACATGCTTATCCTCACAAATGGGGCAAATTGTGCACTTCCTAGAGACTGCACACTTGTAGGGCACCATGCAGATCCTCCAGGAAACCAGCTCAAAACAAGTGCATTCTGCTACCGTTGCCCTATTCCAGTTTAAGGGCAAGCAGAACAAATTCTAGTCCCATCCTGCAAAAAAAATAGCAGAGCTTTCTTGAATAACTCTACAACTTCCCCTAAGATCCAGTATTCACCCCAGCATCCAGCACAGGCAGAAGCTGTGCACCGAAAAAGCACCTGCAGCATGCACACGTGCACAAGCACTCTACGTTGTAGCATTTGTTCACTTGCTCGCTGTACTTTTATAAGAATACTGAATGTCTCATTTATGGAAGACTTCTGGTGTAGTTAGTTTGAAATACTGTTTACCTTCTTTTCAAACTATCATAACTGGATCAACTTAAAACTCTGGAATTATTGCTACTAAAAAGTCCCGATGCAGTTTCAATGGCCCGATAACACAGTCTTGCTAAATGAGTTAGATTTCGATATCCAAGAGTAGATGTCAGCCATGTTACAGATTAACCAGCTCCTTCCAGAGATCTTGGGAATAACATGAAAAATGGCAAGCAAAAAGGCATTTGGGTGAATAATCCCATCCCAGTCTCTCACTCTCACTCTCAGGTGTCCTACGTGAAGGCCATAGACATCTGGATGGCTGTGTGCTTGCTGTTTGTGTTCTCTGCACTTCTAGAGTATGCTGCTGTCAACTTCGTGTCCCGACAGCACAAAGAGCTGCTCAGGTTCAGAAGGAAGAGGAGGCATCATAAGGTAATACACAGGGTAGAAAGGTCATAACTGGAATCTGTTCTGGCAGGCCAGAATTCACTGCATGGTCAGCTGGACCAAGCCACTAGATTCCAGAGAACCCCTTGGCATACGTTCAGATAGTAAGGGGGTCCATATATCAAAAATACAAGGCTAACTCAATGGGTCGTGGCTTCTCTTCCAGCAGTCAGTTCATCCCAGGGGTCTCATGAGACTTTTTTTTGTTAGGCTGTCTAATACAAACTTTTTTTTTTTCTCATCATAACAATTTCCATACACAGAGGTGCTCTGAGATAAGTTTTCATCTTTGGTAGACACAATGAGGACTGGGTGGGAGGCAAGCAGGGGGGTATGAGGGATAACTATCAGCAAGTGGCATTCCCCAAAGGGGAAACTGTTGGGGGCCCCCCCAGCAGCTTACATTAATCTGAAGGTAAGTGACACCAGCTTTGTTTCTGTCATCTCCATGTTCAAAAGCATCTGCTGCTCAGGTGAGCAGTGAACTTCCTACTGGAATGAAAAGAGCATTCTTCACAGCCTTAGCCTTGCTCCATGCTCATTTGCCATGACTGACACCAACGTGAGCATGCACATTACATAGATATACATCCCCTACAGCTTGGAATTTACTAGTTTTTAAGGCGAGGTATGGACAGCAAAGCTCTCACTTCACAGGATGTACTAAAGAGAAACCTAAAGATGACTGTGATTAACTAACTAGCTAACTAACTAGCTAGGAGAATTGGGCAGACAGTATCATTGTTTTTAACATCAGGCCTGAAATACCATCCTCAAGCAGTATCAAAAAGCAGTGATTTTGTTCAGGAAAAACACATCTCAGCAGAGCCATTAGGAGACTACTAGGGATGGAACTTCTCTGCCTAAAATATTCTTCAGAGATATTTGTCTACTCTCGGTTTTAGAAAATCCCCTGCGCTTACTTCATCCTGTCCTGAGACTGTTGCAGTGCTTCACCATCCTAGTCACTAAGAGTCTGACCTGTATCAGAGTAGTTCACAGCGTGCTCCATCGTTCCAGAAGGCAGCATGCTCTTAGGCCCAGGCGATCAGCAGGAGCTCATTCCCTCTTCTAAGATTGCTCACTGCCTCTCCTTGCTTCAGCTGTCCCATCTGAAAAATAGGGGATAATCGTGCATTTGTCCCAGGCCACCCAAGGCCAAGGTTGAAGTGTGTTGCACAAATTTAAGGAAAATAAGTAGCAGATGGGATGATTAGCAAGCATTAATTTTGTCAGTCCTGGGCAAGACCCTGTCATTTCAAAAATCAGCTGAGGGCATTGTAGTTCAGAAAATGTAGCCTGTTTAATAGAGCCAAAGATAAAACCACCTACCCTGGGTGCTTCACAGCACTTTTATTCCGGATTCAAGCACCCTTTCTGGATCCATGCCATTGGATGCAGATCGCTCTGGACTACTGTTGATAAAATAAGAAAAAAAATATACTTTAGTGATGAATTTAACATATGTTTGCCAGAGATGTTCCATTGAACATAAGGCTGTTGTGACAATCTCTGCCTAATCTCACAGTAGTTTTATTTGGAACAAAGCATAAACAAAAACACTTGCAAATGCAAAATGAACAAGGTTTGCAGACTCATCAGAAAAGTAGGAGCTGACTGCAAATAACACAAATGGCCTAACACAGCTGCCAGAGAAGGTAATTGCAGTGTCCCAATGTCCTGACATGTCTGGGTTGCTCTGCCTGGTGCAGGCATGACATGCCAGACTGAAAACAACTGAGAGGTTTTAGCAATCCCACATTTATTTGGAGCATCCAAAGCAAAACCTACCAGCTATTCCTCACAGTCCAGTCCCCAGGACAACGTGCCACAATCTGGCATTAACACAAGTGAATCTGGACACATCAGTTTCTCACTTTCCTCAGAGTCTTCTCCCCAAGAAATAAAAATCAAATAACTAAATAGCCAGGTTTCAGCTGGCCCTTTCCACTTCTCAGACACCTCTTACCTCCTTCCCTCTGGAAGGATGGGAAAGACTAGACCAGAAGACTTGACCAGGAAGTGCTCCCTGGACCCATTATTCTGCTCTCGTTTACTGGAGCAGATCCAGCTCGTGGTTTGGGAAGCTGTAGGAACTGTGGTGGCTGGGAAGGTACTGCCCTGCTGAGGTATGGGTGCCTGCTCAGCGTGACACCCTCGGCAGACCCGCTTGGAGACCCAGCCCAAGCACATAGGGCAGTCTGGCTATCGACTTGCACCTTTTGTGATTCTCCCTTGACACCTCATCATTAATAAGGCCCTGTTAGCTGCTGTATCACGGATAGAGCACTCAGGTAACAAATTGGCCACAGAAAACAGTGATCCCTCAGCAAAGAGGAGAGAAAGGCAATTCAGTGAATTAGAGAATTGACTCAAGCTAAATCATTTGCATCTCGGTACCTGTGCGTCTGTGCAACCAGGGAACAGCTGGGGCAACTCTCACATAAATACATAGGGCACTATTAAGAGAAGGGCTATGGGCTTTCACCGTCGCAGAGTGAGGCCTCTGCAGCAGGCGCACACCTCATCAGCTGCGTGGAAACCTGCATGGTGAGGGACCAGTTGGAGCGGCCCTCGCGGCAGCCCCCGGGGAGTCCCCGCGCTGCTGCTGGTCGCCCCGTCCTGCAGGCCGAGTCCCCGTGCGGCCGCGGCGCTGCCTGGAGCCTTTCCCAGCCCTGCTGGGCCTCCTTGGGCTGTTGGGGCCTGCTCCACCGCGCCAGCACATTCTGCCCCTGCTTCGCTGCCCCGGGCACCCATCGCACGCGGCTGCCTGCTCCATACAGGGGCCATCCAGAAAAGACACTCTGCAAGGCCGAAGGGGCAACAGGGCACGCTGGGCAGGCAGGTGGGTGCTGTTAGCGCCAGCAAATGCAGAGCAGCCCCACCACAGTTCATCAGTGCCATTGCTCTAGCAATTAGCCTGAGCAGCCTGTAGTTGAGAGACAATTTTCTAATCTCGACTCTGTGACTGGTTGCATTAACTGGGCCAAACCTGCTTTATCCTGCGATTACAGCCCCATGTTAAATAAAATAAAGCTAAATTACTCCAAGAAGCCCGCAGGTCCTCCGCCAAAATACAGCAATATCATTTGCCTTCAGAGAGGCAAATAAAGAAGTTCTGGGGAGATTCTTCTGGTCAGTAAGTGCGGTCAGCACAGCTGCCTGTGTCTCGGCCTGGCG
>NW_010585139.1:28354-48579 GCF_000705375.1 Tinamus guttatus
GGTCTCTGCCCGCGCCAGCCATGCAGCTCTGCAGGGAGCCTCGCGCTGCGGCTTCACCTGCGGGGGCTGCATGGAGCCCCCTCCTTCTGGGCGAGCTCCATGACACCCAGGCAAAGCAAAGAAGGTGATCGGAGGAGCTGGGGGGAGGGAGAGGCAGAAGCAAAACAGGGGATGCTTTTGGGAAAAATAAATAGTAAATGCAGTACCAGAAACCATCCGAGTCTGTCAAAGGCAGGGTGGAAGTCAGCGCTGTTCTCCATGGGTGCCTGGATCCCCTGATTTGCATCTGTTCGTCGCACAGCTGGCACCCCGCTATAAGGCAGATCTCCTGGGAGCAGAGGGTTTGTCTGACAGGGCAAAGCCCGGGCCACGAGCGAGGTGTCTTCTCCCTGGGGAGCAGGCAGTGGAGAGCCTTATAGCAAGGGTGCATTGCCTATATCTCATTTTAAGTAGAGCCCCATGCTGAATCTGTTTCAGGAGGACGAGGCCGGCGAAGGCAGGTTCAACTTCACGGCCTACGGCATGGGGCCGGCCTGCCTCCAAGCCAAGGACGGCATCTCCGTGAAGGGCGCCAACAACAACAACACGGCCAACCCCGTGGCGCCGCCATCGCGCTCCCCGGAGGAGATGCGGAAGCTCTTCATCCAGCGCGCCAAGAAGATCGACAAGATCTCGCGCATCGGCTTCCCCATGGCCTTCCTCATCTTCAACATTTTCTACTGGATCATCTACAAGATCGTGCGCAGAGAGGACGTCCACAACCAGTGAGGGAAGGAGAGCGCGCGGGAGGGAGAGAGCAATCCTTTATATATGTGCAATAGCAATGCAGCAATGCATGAATTTAAGAATGTGGCAATATCTACTAAAAAAGGGGGGGATGGGAGGGACTTTTAATCATATGAACTGAGGAGAACTGGAACAGGGAGGAGAAAAGCAGCTCTTGATCCGGGGGATTGCAGGGTAGGGGTTAGTTTTACAGCATAGGAAGGTTTGGATTGCTCCAGCTGCAATCCAAGCAGTGTAATATATTAATATATATTCATGCTTAATTATAATGCAAAGAGAAAACACACAAAAAAACAACAAAAAAAACTTTTTTAGCCTATTAACAGCTTAGATTCTAAAGTCACTGGAATGATTCATAATTCCATGTGCAGAAGCAACTGCAATTATGCTTTATCTGACTTTTGCTATAGAAAGGCCATACCAGTCAAGCACGTAGGGGGAAAAAAACCCTAACAAAAGAAAAAAATGCAAGAAAAATCATTCTATGTTTCTCTAGATTTTGCACTTTAAAAACTGGATAGATGGGGAACCTTAAGAAAGAGGCTGTAGGTGGTTGTTCATTTTAAATATTTACTTTTTTTTAGTCTCAGTTCTGCTGATCAAACACTTTGTAACTTTCGGATAGAGGAACACAGATGTGTTCTCTCTCTCACCCCCATCAGGGAGCATCCAGTGGGAAACCCGAGAAGGACATCAGGGCCTCGATCCGAAATCGCAGGTACCTTCTGTCCTGGTAAATGACCCTGTGTAGGGTCAGAGTCCCAGGAGCCAGAACTACTATTCAGACCACTAGAAACGATGAAGGATTTTTAAGACAGCCTTCTTTTTCCAACCTCTTCTGCCATGTTTGTTTACAATGCGGGGACGGGAGTACAGGATGGGTTTAGTTAAAGAATAAGCTATATTTAAAATACAGAGAGTCGAGGCGCACGGGTGCGTCGCGGCGACGGGAGCGCGCGAGCGGCAGTGACCGCAGCCGCGGCGGGGGGAAGGCGGCCCGTGTACAGAGAGAGCGGCTGTTATTTTCAGACATTTCATAGCAGTTATATTAGTAGCAAAGCTGGGCCGGAGGACCCAAAACTCTATTTTTGTAACTCTTTTGGTGCTGCATTTAGCTTTAACGTGCGTGGGGGGCGGCACGGGGAAGGCTGGCGCCGCTTCCCAAGGGCGGGAGGGTGGGAGGGACGGAGACGGGATGGAGCAGCGGCGGCCCCGGCGTCTCCGCGGGCTCAGGATGGGCCCGGACGGGGCAAGGGCTCCGCGTGGGGCCTGGTTTGGGAGCTGGGCTGCAGCACCTGCGTTTTCAGCCTTGTTTGTTTGCACTTTAGCGAGTGGGGTGGAAGCAAGGGGAAAGGAAGAGAGAAGCGGTCTGCAGAGAAGCACTTGGGAGCAGGTCGGCAACAGGCACTAAGTGACACTGGATGAAGGCAGGGAGAGGAGTAGCACCTGCTGATGCTTCCATTCTTTCCTACACTCACCCCCGTGCTGTGCTCGGGACCAGGCAGCCGCTGAGCCAAGAGGCAGATCTGATGCTTTTCCGAGGAGCAGCCAAGCCGAGAAGCTGATCTGATGTTTTTCTGAGGAGTAGCCAAGAGGCCGATCTGATGCTTTTCCGAGGAGTAACCGAGCTGAGAGGCAGATCTGATGCTTTTCCGAGAAGTAGCCAGACTCCTGATTTCAGGAGCTGCAGCCCCTGTTGCAGCTGGAGGCGGCTCGGAGCCAAGTCTCACACCGTAGATGAGCAGGAGGATGGAGCCGGTCCCACCACAAGACTCAGGTCAGGCTCTGATCAGCTGCATTGAAACCTGTGGCAGGAGCTGGGAATTGACCCAGCCCAGCAAGGGGCAGCTACTGAAGAGGGAGGTGGAGGGCAGACACTTGCAAACTGCCCCGACACGGCGCCCGTGCCAACAGCAGGGAGAGAAGGAGGCCTGGGGACAGCCCCTTGCCTCCCACCAGGGCTCCTCAGGTTGGGCAAAGGGACACCCATGGCCAGGGCTGCCAGGTCAGCACCTTGCACCAGCACTAAATACGCTCTATTAAAAAAAAAAAAAATCAAAATATAAGAGCAAAGGAAAAAGAACTAGGGAAAAAAAGAAAGGTGCTATTCACTGCATGGACTAGGGCAAACGACAGTATTTCCTCATGCTTTGGCAAAAGCTCGCTAGCTTTGGCTCCCTTGGCCATGCTGAGACAGGGAAAGGGCACGAGACGTCAGTGTGAACCAGTATTTTCCCCCTTTCCCTCCTCCTTCCATCGGGGCAGCAGCGAAGCCGGGGGTCGAGGCTCTCTCCTTCCCTGCCCCGGCAGACGGCGCCTTCCCGAGGAGGCAGCAAACGGAGCAGAGCTCCGCGCGGCGCCGCAGGGAGAGTTTGCCCAGCAGGGCTTTGACTCCATCCTGCCCTCTGACCGGAGCTGCTCTAAGGAGTCAGCAGTAAATAGGTAACAAACCCCATGCCCTGTGCTCCCATCATGACCCTACAGCAAAGCAGCCCAAGGGCAAGACCAGAGCAAGGAAGAACATCATCCTGCCTCATTTCTTTCTACTCTTGGAAAAGGGCCTTTAGACCAAAGGAGAATCCCATGCTAGCCCCAGATCTACTACGTGATGTAGATGCAATGATAGTTACCACTTCACAGAAGTTTTAGTGTCACTTCTTGATAGTGGAGAAGGGCAAAGAAAGGCAAATTAGGGAATATAAGTCATCAGAAAGATCCTTGCATTTCTTGCTTGTGTTTAAGCACTTGAGCCCACGGGAGTTTATGGACTGAAATAAAAACCATGTGCTCACCAACCTCAGAGTCCAGCTCTGCCTTTGCATCCAGTCCAACTCTGCCGGCCACTGCATGGATTTGTTCCTCACCATAAGCAGCCTCATTTCTTCTCCTTCAGGCACCCAGTTTGTGTTGGGCCCTTCTTTGAGCCCAGAGGCCGCTGCAGTGATCAGCGTTCACATCCTAGCAGGACACGGCCTGGGGCTTGGCAAAGCCCACACAGTGCTGAGAGCCCTGCCAGGCAGCTCCACCACATACACAAGGCTTCAGACTTGTGGAAAAGGATTATAAGCATCTACGACATATATATATATTTTTAAGGAGAGATATGCTTGAGGGAGGAAAGGCTATTTTAAATGGTATCATTTTTCACAGATTTTATACAATCATATTTTTGTACTGTAATACCATTCCTGAATAAAACATAGTTCTGAGCCCTGTGCCAAATGAAGAAAAGCTAATGTCTTTCGATGCCCCATTCCTACTCCAAAACGCTGCTGGAGGCAGCGGGGAGCGACCCCCTCTCCCCAGAGCACATCCCGAGCAGGGAGAGGAGGATTCGAGCCCTCCTGGGCTAGGAAGCACCGAGAACAGTTCTGTCCTCCAGGGAAAGGCTCTGCTGCCTCTCTGCTGATTTCCATCATTTTTATGGGGACGGTATTTAAGGTACTTAA
This sequence comes from Tinamus guttatus, assembly GCF_000705375.1. Next base: position 32,590 of record NW_010585139.1, read on the forward strand.
TTGTTCTTCTGTGCTGGATGAGCACCAAAATAGAAATGAACTTTCATTAATTTCATCATTGTCAAACTTTCTTCAGGCTCTTTAAGTCTTCTCGGCCCTTCTCTCTCTCTTATTTCCTAATGGCAGTTGCACACCCCTCTTGCAGAAATGAATCTGTGTTGTGAGTCTGTTACCTTGCTTAAGGATATTACATTTTTCTGTGCTCATCTCCCTTCTTCCTCCCTCTGGACTCTCATTTCTATGGGGAAAAAGTTCTCATTCTGCATGAAAGCAAAGCAGCGTAGACGTTAGAGACAACACAGACGTTTTTGGCCATTATCAGCGCACGGCCCCAGTTTAGGGACCAGCTCATGTTGCTGAACACGAGGCTCCTCCGCCACGGCGGGGAGCAGAGGGAGGCAGCCAAGAAGCGGGCAGTGCACGGGACATCCTGGAGCTCCTCCAAGCTGGGGAGACACTGGTGCTCCCACGGCAAGGGGGTAGTCTGAGAAGCGCAGGGAAGAGCAGCCCTGGGGTTACGGAGCTGGGAGATCCCACGCCGAGGAAGCACCTATGCTGTGGAGCGCAGAGTGGGCTCGGAGCTGGCTTGGGAAGGCAAAGCCGGGGTGTCACCACCTCGGAGCGCGTTTCCAGGAGGCCTCCTGCCTTGCAGCACCTGCCCTTTCCTGCTTCAGCCCTGCCTTCACTGGCCCTATCCCAGTGTTGTGCCCTGGGCCCTCTAATGCAAACCAGAGCTCCAGAGACCTCAGCACAGGCTGAGCAGAAGGCATGACAGAGGATTTCTGCATCTAGTAGAGGAAATGCTTCCTCCCTCGCCAGGATAGGACCCTGGCAAAGAGAACACCCAGAGATGCGTTTGCAGAGCTCATCGTGCCACCTTCTCTGAGCACTCAGGGCACTCGGAGCCAGGCGCCAGCCGGCACAGCCGAGGGGTCAGGGCTGTCTGCAGGGACAAGCAGCCGTCTTCAAATCACACTGGCCACCAAGCAGCCCGGGGTCACTTGTCCTCACCCAGCTCTAGCACTGGGCTCCCATGTAGAAACAGCCCTGGTTCTGTTCGTCTTATTCCTGCCCACCAGGGTATCGCCCCGGATCGGGAAAGGGTCAGGGAAGCCGCTCGTGGGACAGGGCCAGCTCCCAACGGTGCTGGAGCCCAGGGAGGCCAGGGCTGGAGCCAGAACAAGTGCATGGAAAGTGCCCGCGCTGGCACCAGCCTCAGCAGAAGGGGCCGGTGCCGCTGTCGGGGACAGGCCGGGTGACGGTGCTGGCACACGGAGCTCTGCGGCGGGGCTGCCACCGCACCTACCACCAGGAAGAAGCCAGTCACGAAAAGCACAACGAGCACAGAGACCTCCACAGCCTCTCCCTCGTGGAAGCGCTCAGAGGACAGAGAGGATGCAAATAATAATAATAATCTTATCACCAGTTACCAACCTGAGGCTGGAATACAGTGCTAGCTCCAGGGTGGAAAGCATTTCTTACAGGACAGGGGATGACACCACCATGGAAAAGCTCAGCAGGGCAGGGACGGTGCCTGGCTGGTTGTTCTGCGGCAATGCTGAGGGAGCCAGAGCTGAGACGGGCAGCGCTGCAGCAGGCCGAGGGCGTCTTCGCCAGGGGCTCTGTGAGGAAAGATGGTCTAGGTGCATGGTGGAGGGAGGTGGGGACATGCACAGGGTGAGAGAGACCTGCTTGCTGGGGTAGTCCAGCTCGCACACCACAGCTCGGGAGCTGAGAACAGCCCGCGAGCGCCGGAGCCGGCCGTGCAGAGGGGACATCCCTGGGCAGGGCTGTGCGGGGGCCCAGAGCCACCTCGCGCTCCCAGCAGCCTGGGGACAGCAGCCCTCGCTGCTCCCAGGGGAATCGGGGCTTGGGCTGCAAGGTTTCTGCTCGGTACCTGCAGGTGACCTTCACTGAACTGAAACTATGCAATATTGAACAGATTGTGTCAAGGGTGGTGCCTTAGCCACCTCTCCTCAATATGCACTTAGGTTTTTAAATCCTCAGCAGAAGTTACTTCTGTTGGGGGTAAAGCGGCAACACACAAGTCCCAAAGGAGCAGGGTCAGCTCTGGGGTTTGGGATGTGTCACCAAGAGCAGGGTTGTGACCACTGTTTCTAGGCCAGCTTTGTTTTTGCAAGGCTGCAATATTACAAGCAGGAATCCTAAGCTCAGCTCCCTGAGAACAGAGGGAGAGCAGGGATCAGATGGGAAACGAGGAAGAACAGCCAAGGATTGATGCAAGGGCCAGGAGCCTGAGTCCTCCTCCTCGCTGTAGTAAGTGCAGCCCTGCCTGGGGTCTCCCCCTGCAGAGTCCCCATGTGGGGGCCAGGGCAAGGCCACCACTTGCTCCTTGAGGGGCTGGTGGGAGAACAAGAGGCTCGATTGCCCCATGGGGGAAGGAGCGAGTTAAGGAATACGGGTTCACCAAGAGGATGAGCAGAGATCCCAACCATGGGCAGTGACACCTCTGATAGCAAACCGCAAGGAAGGGCAAGCACCTTGCACCAGAGCAGTGCTGGAGGCAGGGGTGCAAGGAGCTCTCCCAGAGCCTCCGCACACCACCAGTGCCACTTGCACCAGGAAAGACACAACACCCCAGGGAACGGGGCTGTTCTTAGGTGGGAGACAAGGGGAGGGTACAGCCACAGCCACGGCACCGGCACCAGGAGCAGAGCTTGGCTCTGGGCGCAGTTCTGTGTACCCAGCGGGCCCAGCACGGCCTCGAGCAGGGAGCACCGTTCCCTTCACCTCGTGTTGGCCCAAACAAGGGCTTGGAAACACTGCGCCCTGCCCGCACTCAGCTTCTCTTTCCTTTCTGGCCCCTCTCTTCCTAAATCTGCCTATGTTGCAATCCAGAACAGCACCAGGGTCAGGTCAGAATTAGGCAGGGAAAGAAAGCTCAAGCTATCAGTCTGACAAGTCCCTAAATTTGCCAACTGCAAGTGGAGGAGTTAAAACAGCACCTCCCTCCCGAGGTGGGCACCTCCTTCACAGTCCTGCAGCACTGATTGGGGTCACCAAGCTTGACAAGGCACTTGAACACCCACGGGCCAACTCCTTGATTGGTAGGATCATCCCTAAATCAGTTTAAGGTAGCAGGTTAATTGCATGTGGGGGGAATCTGTCAGCTTTACATGTTTCTAAAGTAGATTTGGAGGTAAAACTAGCAAGGTCCAAACAGTGCTGCTCTGTGAGAACGCGAAGGGCAGCACGTGGCCCCCTTCCCATGGGCAGGAGGAGCAGCCACGTGCTGGACCCTGCACCGTGGAGCCGCACGGTCCAGAGAGGTTTGAGGTGACAAACGTGGACATTAAGGCACAAAGGCCAAATGACTTAACTCACCACGTGCACATGGAAGGGGTTACTCGGAAATGCACTGCCTGGGGCATCTCAATCCTAGCGAGACATGGAATTCACGTGTGGAACTTTGTGGTGCCTGAGCCTGGCAGGACGTTGCAGACAGGGTCGATCATGGCCAGCGCTCACCACTTGTCACGGGCTTCGGGACTGCAGGAAAAAAGAGCTACTTTATGTTGGGTAGAACTGAAAGAGAGAGCAACTGCTACAAGCCAGGAACATGTTTGGGATGTGCTCAAACTTCAGCAACTCAAGAGATCTACAGAGGAAGCACCAGACTAAGGACTTCACTCAACAGTGCCGTGATACGCAAAGGGCACCGCGTCCTCCACGGCGGTTCACCACCCTGCAGCACCGAGCACCGTTCTGGAAGCAGCCTTGCAATCGTGAAGATGCACAAACCCTGTCCTCAGCAGCTGTTTGTAACAGCAGCCCAAAGCAGGCCTGACATCCCTGCGGACAGGGGCGCTATGGACTGTGTTGTCTCTTCGTAGTTACCACCATGTGCAGCATATCATGCTTGTTAGGTTAAGAGTGAGATGAGGAGTAATGCAAAACTTCCACAGAAGTGATATAAGGGAGGGGAGGACAGAGGAATTTCTCCCTTCTAACTAGACGCACACCTCCCATTTACATGATTTTGTAAGTGAATTCATCTTTAGAAGAAAATAAAAATACTTAAACATTAAGCTATCTCTGTTCAAGACAACCATTGCACACTTGATTTTACTTGTGGGGGGAGAAAAAACACAGCAGGAAAAACAGGAATACTTTCTAATTGGAAAAACATTAAATAAGTGAGGACAGGTCAGCACAAAAAACCATGTTTTCTACCTTGAGAAATAATATTTCACTTTCCCAGAAGTATCCACCTCACTGGGAAACCCCTGAGGAATCTGGTATTTAAAAAGGATACCACCGAAAACTTTTTAAAAGCTATTAAATAGTGGCATTGTTTTGTCCTATTTTCTGCATGTCTCCCATCTGTAAACCATTCTGTGAAGAAAATCTTTGTTTCGAGAGCTCGGCTCACTGAAGCCCGTTTGTCCCAGAGCACAACAGAGCCTTGGTGCTGTTTGCGCCAGGAGAGCAGGGAGCTGCGCTGGGCGAGCAGCCCCGGGAGATGCTCCTGGCTGCCCGGGGCAGCGAGGACGACCCTCCTTCGCCTCCCACTTGGCAGCGGGATCGGAACCTGTCCCCGCATTTCTCAGGGTAAAGGGGGTCCAGGCCAAGAGGGACACAGAGCAAATGAGCCAGAGGGTGCTGAGAACTTCCAGCCTTGAGAAGGGCCCATCGAGACCCAACCTGACCTCAGTGACCTAAACAATCCCTAAACATTAAATCCTTAATTGAATTTCTGCATTAAAAAATTAACACTTTCCCTAGCTAGCTCATATACAAGATTGTGGCATTATTGCCAATCCCATTTTTCATTTTCTAAATCTTTGAAACCTCAGAAGGCAGCAGTGACATTAAAACTACCACATTTTAACCAGCTCTTAAATGGAGGAAAAGAGAAGCTGCTGTGGGAGGATAAGACTCATCTCCCTTCAAGAAAGGGTCTGTAAGACAGGTGCAAATAATTCATGCTCACCTGTCCCTGCCTTAGTTTGCTTCCTTGTGAGGCAGGTACTAAGATATTGTCACAAGGGATTCGGATCCGTGTACAGGGAAGAACTGGTCGCCCTGGGGAGCAGAGCTCAGGTGTCCCCAGGTGCCTGTGCTGGGCCACGAGCAGCGGCTCTGGGGCTCAGGCTCTGCTCAAGTCAGACAGCAGCCACAAAGCTCCTCTCAGCTCTGCGGTAGCAGACTCTAAACAAGTCTAAAAAAGCAATGGAGAACAAAGCGTGTTAGTTGTCATGTTTCCAACCTCCAGAACAGGAGCAGCACCACAGAGATGCAGGACACGTGGTACCAACACTTAACACTTAAATTCCCAAAGGAAAACACTAGCTGAGTCATGAAGCGCTCATGTGTCTTCTCCCTGCTCACCTTAAAGAGGGGCCTGTCTTTTCTATGTGAATTTAATACACATATACACACACAATTGGTATGGCCTTACACTCCATTTAAGGACATGTTTTTGCTATATTGGTGACAAAGCGCAGAGCAACTGCTTCCTTAAAAGCAACATTTTTGTATCAGGATGAAATAAAGCTGTAACTTAGCAGTTTGCATGACCACACAAACACTGGCAAATTATTTTTGGCTTGTTAAATTTTAAAACAAAAATTCTATTTCGACAGTTTGAAGATGGGACAGAATGTAAAGTTTCTGCTGTATGTGTATATATCTATTGAGTCATACATTCATGCTGATTCCAATTTAAAAAAAATAAAGATTTTTCTGACATTCTCTCCATGGCCTTTTAGTGACAGAGATGCCGTTTTACAGACCGTACAATCCCTTGGTGCGTTTGTGCCGACAGAGACTTTCATGGGAATACTGAACACTGTTTGGCCCTTTATTTTGGAGGTTCATCCCCCCCGCTGCGGCCTTCGGAGCTCCCTCGCGCACAGGGATCCCCCCGGCGGCAGCAGCAGCCCTGGGGGACGGCAGGAGCCCAACTGCTCGCACAGAGCTCTCATGCAGCTCGTTTTCCCTTCCCCACATTCAAGGTGAGGTGTGGGCAGCACCAGCAGCCCTGTCACCGCTAGGATCAGGAAGGCTGAGGGTCATCACGGCCCCTCGCAGGATGAAGCATCAAAGTAGCTCTGATGCTTCCAAGGGCTCTGGCTTTGCCATCTTTTCACTCCCCTGATTTTAGAGGCCGTTTCAGAAGCAGCCCCATGGGGACAGCAGCGCTGCTGCAGGGCCCAGCGAACGCGCTGGGGTGCCCGGGCAGCTCCCGGGCCTGGGGAGCAGGGGACACTCACACCCCCACAGTTGTCACCTACTTGTTCCGTGAGCAAAGCCACCGCGTCGGTTGTGTGGAGCCTCACACCGTTTAGGAGTCAAAAAGGACATTTCAGGGTTTATTCGACCGCCTGCCACTTAAGCTGAATCCTGGAGATGGACAAAATGTTTTTCCTTAGACAGGTGCTTTGCCAAGTTTGGAATATTATTCAAGCAGTAGATCCCATTTTGGCTTCACAAGTGGCACTTTGTGAAAAAAGGGGCAACCTCCTTTTCTTTAAACCTATTTGCAGGACACACCATTGCTCTAGAATCCACTGTCCTCAGGGAAGAGGAGAGCATGAAAGCATTTTACTTTTACATGTTAAGATAAGCCGTGAAACACCCAAGCTGCCCCCGTGTGCCAAAGCTCCCACGAGGGCACAGAGAGGAGCTGGGGCTGCGAGGCCGGCGCAGAGGGGACTGCAGGGGCAGCGAGAGGAGGCCACAACCTGGCGGGGCCCTTGGCCCGGGGCAGCAGCGGGTGGAGGAGCAGCAGCTGGGTGAAGATGTCAGTGATCTGTGCGAGGGGCGCAGGGGCCACCCGGGCAGCGAGGCCCAGGGCCAGGCCCGACAGGAGCCTCGCACAGGTCACCAGTGAAAATACATTAAGCGGCAGGAGGCCTTCCAGCTCTGAGTTCTGGTATGGCTTTACAAACAGAAAACAATTGCCTTACCTGGCAAAGATCAGCAGAAGGGACCCGATCACACTAACCATAAGCAACCTGCCACGCTCTCCGCAGGGTGGACAGGGCCTTGCACTGAACACCACACACGGGGACAGCGGTCTGAAAGCAGCATGGGCAGCTTCTCACCTTCCTGCTCCAATACGGCACTGGGAAACGGAGAATATTCCAGCCAAGACCCAACCCTCGCTACTTAAACTGAATTGAAGGGGTTCGGAGGGAGACAAATGGGCTTTTGGTTCACCTAAAACTGCCCCATGGGATCTTACTTTCCAAAAGATCCATCAGATTTTTGGTTACTGGAGACTAGCTTTTTGTGAATACTGCGGCTCACTGCAGCCAGCTGAGGCAAACAAAAACACGGCATCTTCCTTAAAACACGTAAAATATTGAAGACCTTGAAACAACCTGATGTTCCGACAGCACAACCAATGCATACATCAGCTTGAGGCTACTAAAGCTTGAACAAAAAAGCCACCATGATCACATTTTGTAATAGACCTTTTCAGTTTAGTTTGTTGGATCTGTGACTAGGTAATAAAATGATGTGCTTGTCTGCACATTTTTAAGGTGCCGTCACCATAATTTGCTTTATAGAAGCGTTTCTTCTTATAAGACATTACAAGAAAAATGCAAGTAAATATTTTATTTTGCCTGTCATTGTTTTCGACAAGAACATCACTGTCTGGGTCTTATTAATGTATTTATATTATGGTTCATATCAGAACAAGCAGACACTTCACTGGATGGTTTCAGTTCTTCACTGACACTCGTCAGCTTTTGTCAACCCAGGTAACAGGAACCCAGAACTGCCCAACTCATACTCCAGAAGTGTCACTCCAGGTTCATGGATGTTTTCATCCATTTGGTTGAGCTATAAAAGTTTCTATTAATAAATAGCACTTTGATGGTCCAAAGCACAATCTTATTGTTGTTTTGAACTCAACAACAAAAGCAGTGGAAATGCAACAAATGAGAAGGAGAAATTGCAAGCAAGCAGCACAGATGTCAGTGACAGACTTCTGTCATGCAATCACAGATGATGCCCGGGGTAATCCTGTTGTACAAACCCGGGAAGGTTTGAGGAGGCAATGCCAGTTACCACCACGAGGGGAAGCAGGATGCATTTCCAAGGTGCTGCTCAGGAGACGGCAGCCCCCGGCCAGCGCGTTTAGCTCTTCTCCAAACTACCAGGATACTTGTTTTGAGTTCTCAGAACAGACCGTAAACAAGTTAAAGAAACATCCATAAAAAGGGAAGGGACAGATATTGTAACAACACAACAGTGAAGATGTAGTCACAACAAATAGAAACCCAAAGCTCTACTGACATTTAATAAGACCAAACTCAACCACTACCTTTGTCAAGTAAACGTCAACAAGTTATTTCTCTGGTACAGGTAATACATATCTGCCCTTTGGGGCAGGGCAATTCTGCTCTAGCTTTAGAGCAAATAAAGGTAAAGAGATATATACGGCATCTGCACAGAGATTATGTTAAAAATGTGGAAACATCAAACCCCAGCACAGGTTTAACCACCTCAGCGAGCAGCTCTCAGTGGTGCCAGGAGATCGGGTCTGCTGTGGACTCAAGACTGCCATTTCCATGCAGATGTTGCAAATGCCACACACCACAGTGATCAGAAATAATGCTGTTTTGTGCAGTAGTCTTAAAAACTCTTCCAGTGAAATGAGTTTTCCATTTCCGGTCTCATCCTTTCAAAGGTGGACAGTGTTCAGTAACTTACTCAATTCCAAGGCAGAAACACCTGCTGCACGCCCAACAAAAATGCCCCCCATTTCAGGGCGGACTGAAGGGATTAAATTAATGCCTAAACTGCAAAAGTAACTGCTTAGCACACATACAGAAAAGCATAAAGAAGGCAACAAAAAGTACTTCTACTTCAGTTCTAATTTTATAGCATTTATGATGGAACCTGTCCAGCCTCAAATCAAAGTTGCTATGAAATTCTGCACCCAAGAACTACTTACCTTCCGTTCAATAGTTTGGCTGCATTTAAGTAACCATTTTTTCTTTCCTCCTAAAAATACTAAGTTCAAGGTGTACCACTCCTACCTACCAAAGCTGGTGACAGATGGGGGACCTTCCTCCCCTGGAAGAACTCCAAAATACTCTCAACTTGATAAAGCAAATCTAGACCTTTTTTATTTTTTATTTTTTTAACAATTTGCCAAGACTGGAATGAGAGATAAATAGAAGGCACAACAATTTTGCTTTTTTTATACAAATACAAACTAAACATGAAAAACCTCCCTATTTCAATAAAAAATTTCACAAGTTCAGGAAAAGTGTTTTAAGAGTCAAGTTCTAGACATTTAAAACCTATCCCACAATCCAAAATTTCAAAGTGGTAAAACAGTAGTTAGAATTCCTTTCCGTGATCATGTATCAAAAGAAAAAAGATTCTACGGATACCCATTATTCCACTTTTACAGCGCCACAAAGATAGATGAATGTCAATTTCTCAAGTGGCAATATCTCCAGACCAGAGGATGTTCATATGACCCTCAAGGGATAAATTGATAGTTTTTTTCCTGCCCTTGGAACACTTGCCAAGTACTATGTTTTCCTAGAGGTTCTTGAACACATGCATGTGAAATATTATTCCACTGACTGAAATGCACCCAAATTCAGTAGAGAGGGGGAAGAGAAAAAAAAACAAAAAAAGAAACATTCCTTTAGGAAAGACCACTGGTACCAAAAAATCCAGTCCATAAGTTTGAAGTGAGCAAGGAAATTCAGTTCTTTTTAAAATCCACTTTTCCTAAAACGTTGTTCCACAAAGCTGGAATCTGGGACAAGGACTAGAAAAAAAAAATCACGAAACCATAACACAAACAAAAAAGGGCCAAAATAGTATCAAACGTAGCAGTCTATAACAGGCTAGGGCCACATTCCAAGATACCCAAGGCTGAAATTCACAAAACTGCAGGAAGAAGGGTTTGCGTCACCATGTCACCATCCGCGATGCATTCACTGGCGCTGCCCGATCCCCCTTCCAGCTCCAAATCCTGGTTTCTGGGACATGCCTCCCCGTGGAGGCCCTCGGATCCCACCTCCCAGCCCCCCACGAGTGCCTCCAGGTCCACGGGGTCTGTTGTCTCTGCGGTCGCCCTCCCTGGCCGCTCGTGTTTTCTTCTCCTCCACGTTCAAGCGCACCTCTCCCCTGAACATGATGGGCTGCAACAGAGAGCAGAACAGGAGCTGTCAGTAACCAGCTGCAACCCTCCAATGCCAAGCCCATTTCTGCAGCCCTGTCTTGTGTCTTTCTTTCTCCAATTCAAATTAACACATTTTATTAATTACTAGGAAAGATAAAAGGGCTGTGGGCAAAATACACACCCAGTCTTACACCTTCCTGGAGAATATTATATATTAACACACATGAAAATCTTAGACATTTCAAAAGTCATCTCAGGCATAACACTAAACATTGACATATCTTCTAAAAGAAATCAAGCTACTTTTATCAGTATGTGGCAATTCACAGTTCACAACTAGACTGAGTTCCGGTTGATTTTTTCTTTTGGCACAACAAATATCAAGATTCCACATCCCACCCAGGTGAACAAACCAGTAAAGTCTTTCACTTGTGTCAAGCTCAACATTTGCAATCACAGTAGTAAGCAGTGACTTAAGAAACTTCACTGAGGTGACAGGAGAAGAGCAGAACAGTAGCACAGAGCATAAGCCTCATTACAAATAAAAAGCTAAAATTGGAAAAAACGTCTGAGAATTCCAAGAAGACTCACTCATTTCAAGTGAATTTCAACACCTGCATAACACAAGAACATAAAAGCGTTCCTATCACCCACAGGGCGGATTTTTCATGAGAAGCAACAGCTAACCATTTGCTTCTGCTGAACAGGTTAAGTCTGAGGATGAAGCAGCACTGCCCTTCTCGAGCCATCAGCTGTGCTGGACAGAAAGGTCAGAGCACCTCATTATAGCCTCGCCACCGATTCCAGTGCAAACTCCCACGTTCCATACCAGCCAACAGATTTAGTTTCTTTGGCTAACGGTCCACTAAAGCCTTTAGAACTCCTTTATAGCCAAGCTCACCCTGAAAGAAGTCCCACTGCTTAAGGGCACCTGTTTGCACAAAACACTGGACTTGCCTGCAAAGGAAATCCTCACTAACCCCCCTTCCTTTAACATAAGGCCAGAAATGCAGTGGCAGTACTGGAGCACAGGAAGGAGGCAAGGAAGAAAGGAAGGCCCTGCCTGGTGAGGAGCTATGCTGCAAGGGAACATACTGAGAGCTCTGACACTGCTTCTGGATTCACTGCCTACCACTGCTGCATGCACTCACGGGGCAGGAATTCTGCATTAGCAACCACTGCTGACAACCTGAGCAGGTACCTCCTGCCTCTGTTAGGAGATTCTTCTCAGTCAGCACTAGAATAGTTCCTCCCTTTCAACCTCTTCTCCTTTCAAAAAGGAAAATCTTACTTGCTCACAGGGTCAGACTCTTTCCATCTCATCTCCCTGGAAGCTGTTTCCCTACTTTCTGCACAGCTCAGCTGTTTCTCATTAGAGATAGACCGAATTTAGTATCTTTTGAGGCTTTAAGCAAATATGAACTTAATAAATAAGTTCTTATAACAAAGTATTCTCTACCAGTAGAAAAGTTCAAGTCTTTTGATAGAAGCCAAAGAAGTATCCTTACTTTAAAATACATATGAAAGTCGAAGAGGATTGGCTAGAATATCTTTTGTTAGATGCACAGAAGGAAACATTCCTATTAGTAACAAACCCTCTGACTAAAAGTTTTACCCACCCTGTTGCTAAGGATCTTCTGAACTGGTTCAGGATCATCAAAAACCACAAACCCAAAATTGGGAAGTTTTCCACCACTGTTGATGCGGAGTTCAACAACATTTCCATAGCCTGCAAGAGAAAAGCCAAGTTCTGGGGTCACACATTAGAATGTCCTGCTGACCACAACGATGGCTGCACCCCCCAACCCCTGCAAGAAGCTCGGCAGAGCAACTTACTTTGGAAAAAGTCTTTTAGTTCACTTTTATCCACATCATGGGGAAGGTTCCCAACAAACAGCTGATGACTGTCTGGGTATCTCACAATCCGCCTAGTCTCAACATCGCCTTGTTCTCCATCACGAACTTGAATAAAAAAGTAGAACTTGTTTATGATTATTGTGAAGACTTGATTTTCTTACAGAGTCAGTCATGGTCAGAATTAGCATATTTTAGAAGATCCAGATTTTAACCTGTTTTTCTATACATAGATAACTACATATTTCACATAACACTACTTCAAATGCAGCTCGACAATGCAGCAGATATTCAGGCCAACATCAACTAAAAGATCTTCATCAACAAAAATAGTTTCCCTCCCACAATTAGCACTGTTGCTGGTGACATTTCCAAACCTTAATCAGCCATCATAAGGTCTCCTGAAAACCATTACATAAGCACAGAAGAGTTCATCCCTCCTAGCTTTTCTTACTTGGTCTAGGACCCCTCTGTGGCGGGATGTTTGTTCTCTGCTCCCTCACTCTCTGATCCCTCTGCGGTCTCTGTGGTGGAGTCTGAGATTCCGGCTTTGTCTCAGGGCGAGGCTGCGTAAATTCAAAGAATTAACATGCAAGAATTAATACAATTCAGCTATTCAGAGCTTACTAACAAGTTTTAATAAGCTGAGAATTCGGGGGGAAATATTAAATTCAATTTTCATCAGTAGCTATAAAATGCACATTAGCTCATGTATGTATGCTTACACTTTGTGGCTTGTATGCTGAAAGCAAGTATGCCTGTCACTGCACAAAGTTAAACTTCCACGTTGCCTCATTCACAATTATGGACAATAAAGTGCCTCTGCCCAGAGTACTGTGGCAATTAAGATAAAACCACACTCACGAACAGGCAAAAGGGAAAGTTACAGAAGCTGCCTCTCCTTTAGAAGAGGGTGCATTTATTTTAAAGACACAGCCTGCATTCACATTCTCCTCAGAGAAAAAGTCCTTCTCAACTAAAAAACACAGGAATAGAACATTCCTTTTCTCCTCAGAGAAAAAATCCTTCTCAACTAAAAAACACAGGAATATCATGTTATAAAGTCTAAAAGGATATACTGATTTTGGAAGCCAATGAAGCCTGTGTGAAAATTCAAATCACAAGCAAGCAGATTTCACTATATCCCCTCCCGGCGCCCCAGACAACTGACTGGCAGCCAGTCTGCCAGTAAGGGGCTCTTGGTGTAGGATTCCTACCTGTGAGACTGGTACTTTCACAACATGAGGTGGTATCCCCGACACCGGAACAGCTCCACTGGGAGGAAGGTTCTTACTAGTTACTGATGCCCATGAAAACGTCTAAAGAAATAAAAATTATTACTCACACTTAAGATTTTGTTCTTCAGAAATACACTCCTGATGTTACAGCTAGTAGATGGAGAATAACAGCAACAGCGTTAAGCTGTTCTTGAGACTTTAAAAGTCTGGATCCAGCCACCTAGAAGCTTTCCCAGACCTTTCTTAGAACCATTCCAATTCAAAGGAGTTCATGTACTCACACTTCTATCCAATTTCTGTATTCTGTGTAGAGCTGAAATGCCACAGCAGCAGCCTAAACCCAAGTATTAGATCAATGTACTGCCTTCCTAGTTACTCCTTTGACAAGCGACAACTATCCCCAGCTAGAAATAAAGTCACATTTCATCTATTTTCTTAATCTGGCATATCACTGTCTGTGCAAAGTTCCAGAAGTTGTCTTTATAAAGACTTTTTTTAATTAAAAACTTAAGCCTAAACTGCTGCCACAGCCCCCATACTACCAAATACATGCAGCCTTGCTTTAGGTCTTGATATTGGATCAACCAGTTACTAGACAGAATTTCAATTTATTGGAGGGCAGCCAATGAGAAGGAGCCAACTGGTCATGAGAAGTGTAATTTGGGCAGGAGAAAAAAGTTAAAGCATGTAAACACTTCTGATTCCAGATATTTCGTCTCCTCTTGCCAGAGGAGAGAGTATAAAAAACCCAAAACAAACAAAAAACCCCACATACTACAAACGTCAAACAGAAGTCATGAACACCCTCAAAAACCATCATATCACAGAGACAAGAGTGGTTTTCATTACCCTGGAGTCCTCTTGCACGGCAGGAGCTGGATCAGCAGGAGCTGGAGAAGGACTCTTCTCCACAGCCTCCTCTGGAACTGACTCCTCCAGTGCTGGCTCAGACTTTTCTTCTTGTGCCTCTGGTTCAGCCTCCTGCTCGGGTTCTGGCTCCGGCTCAGGCTCTGCATCTGCAGCTGGCTCTTCCGCATGTTCTTCCAAGTCATTGCTACTAGAGAGAACCACAAAAAGCAAATGTTAAGGCAGCATTATACTGAATTCCAACAGCAGGTGGTTAGGGATGTTGCCTTCCAAATGGGAAGTTAAGCACAATCAAGAGAGGGGCACAGGCAATGTCTGTCTGTCTACATACAGCTACACTACCCAGGGATGCAAGTTCCACGCGGTTACACTACAGAATGGCAAAAGCATTGCATAAGCTGGGGCAGATTTTTCAGTGGAATGCCCTCTTGGATTGCAGCTGCTTTACTAACAGAAGTCTTGGATTGTCAAGGAAAATGATGACTAGCACTAAATTCATTTGACTTTTCCACAAACTTTATTAGACAACATTTGGCTTCAACCAATACAACGTTATTACCTGACAGTCTGCTCATAGTAAGTATTGCTATCATCAGGAACAGCCTCAGGTGTCTGCTGCCTTTCCTCAGGTTCCTCCCCCTCTTCTTCTGATTCTACATGAAGTCAGAAAAGAAAAAAAAAAAATCACCATACTCATCTTCAGTACTCCGTGCTAACCTAAGGCATCTACCACAACACACAGCTGAAGCTTCTGCTGAAAAGCAAACACAGAAAGTGCTATTAAGACATAACACAATGAAAACTCCCTTATATTTCTGCCATCACTTCAGTTATTCAGTTTTGGCTAAAGTCAAGCAGCATGTTTCATGTTACTTGGATGTAAATTGCTACTACTCAAAGAACTTTTTAGTAACATTGTTAGAAAGCAATTACAACATTCAGGTGTTTGCTGAAGTGCAGAAAGCAGGATCAAAGAAAGGTAAGATCGCGGGTCAGGAAAAAAAAGCCAAGAGATCACCAAGCTTAGTGCTGATCTGCTGTCTCAAAACAAAGGGATTTCCTTCAGTCTGGGAACCAAGCATTAAAATAGACCCAGGAACAAATAATCACTCTAACTATTCAAGAACTCCTGGCACTTACCCTCAGGAGGCTCTGTGTCAGAGTCACCAAAAACCTCATCCTGGTAGCGAAAGATGTCATTATGGACATAAAACTTGTTTGCAACAGAACCCTTGAAACAAAACAAAGCAAGGAAATGATTTGATTACAACAGGCACAAACCCCTCCCCAACATGACAGTTTACTACCAGTGACAAAGCCTGGCACTGGTCTGTCCTCCCTGACACCAACAGTACAAAGCAACAAATACAAACAGGACAGTCAGCAGTTCCTACAAAGGATTCCCAAGCAGGAAGAAAACCGTCAATCTAGGCAAGTTTAACTGCCTCTGCAGCCTGTTGCCAAACACAGGAAGCATTTCTCACTCCCCAAAAGTTAGAGTGCTATATTATATCATAGCTCAGATGGTATCCCTTGACATCAGCGTAATTAGATTATTATTTAAGAGCAACTCTAGTCACCGATTAGCTCAAGTATAATTCTGACCGGCAGCAAAGTAAAGCTGAGAAAGCAAGAGAGTCTGCTTTGAGCCATTTATGCCTGTTCCATGCACCAAAGAGTACAGCTAAATATCAGGGTCTGATATGGCAGAAAAATCCACAGAGTGCTCAATGACTGTTTTATTTATAACACACCTTCATCCATATGACAAAAATCAAAATGCTGCTTTGTTAAAATAAAAGGTTAAGAGATCTCTGAAGATGAAAGTAGCTACCAAACTGCCATAAAAGGACACAGCATTTGAGACAGAAAGAGATAACTTTGAACAGTCTTTTTGTCTTCTGCAGC
>NW_010585140.1:10435-23046 GCF_000705375.1 Tinamus guttatus
GCTTGGGGCGGGGGGCTGCGCAGCCCCCCTGCAGCGTGTGCGAGGAGCTGAGGAGGGAGGAGGCCACCCCTGCTCGGGGGGCTGCAGGCTCAGGGTGGTCCCGCCGCGTACGGGAGGGCGCGAGGCCCAAGGGGACCCCCCATCACTGCGCTTGCGTGATGGAGGAGCCGCCGTGCGCGTACGCCAAGGTGCTGCACAGAGAGGGACTCCCGCTTTATATTATATAGATATATATGTGTGTGTATATATACATGTATGTGTGCGCGTGCCCGCAGTGGAGGTGTCCGCGTGCGTGCGTGCACCGCGAGCTCATTGTGCTCTCCCGCAGCGGGGAGGGGCGCGCTCGCAGCCAGCGCCTGTGCCACCCGTCCGTGTGCGGGGACACGGGGACAGAGCCCGCGCCGGGGGGCACCCCGTGGGGCAGCACGCAGGCCCGGCGCTTCCTGCGCGCGTCGCGAGCACCAGCGGGATGTAACCCCTCGAGACATCAGAGCTCCGCGCTCTGCGCCATCCAGGTGCCCTGTCCTTTGCTCCCAAGCTTTGTTGCCTGCAGGATCCTGGCGGCTCCTTCTTCCCAGCCCGTTCTAAAATTTACGTATGCAGGGAGAGGGGTGTGCGTGCACCTGGTGTAGCTTAATGTATTCACCGGCTTGGTAGATAAATACTATAGGTGTTCTCCATGGAAGCCAGGAGCTACCCAAGCATTTAGCTGGAGTAAACTCGGAGGCCTTTTTCTGTATGCTCTGCAGGAAAACAAAGCTGTGTTTTTCATTAGGGTTTGCTGTGTTTTGGCGCGTCTGTGCTGTACTTCTAGATTTATTTGCTTCTGGAGTAGTCACTGAAAATGGGTAATTTTAGTAATGTGCTAGAACAAAATATTGAGGAGAGATCCAGCATCTTTTGTTGAGAAATAGTAGTGGCTTCACAAAATGCTTTTTTTTTTTTTTTTTACTATAAGCGGAATTCAGTCCTGGGAGTGTTTTTGTTTTGGGCCTCTCTTTTTTGTATATACTTTTTATTTTATTTTTTAATCGATTACAAATAGCTGGCCTATTGAATGCAAGACTGCCTATTATGGTACCTTATCCATCTCTGACAATCCTGTTCTGCTGATGTTGGTCAAATATTCATTTTGTTGCTCTTTGCGGGCTGCGTTTTGTGCAGAGGTTTAAATAATGATGTTCAGATGCTTCTGTGATACAGTAGGCTGTAGAGGGGGGTCGAATTTGCGAAGGACTGATTTTAAAATCCAATTTCCAGTATCCAGTACCAAGCCTGCTAATGATTTTTAGGTTATTAGCATATCCTTCCTGACACACATGATGCTCCTGTATGCGTGATGCACAATATGGATAGGTAGAAGTGTCTCAATTATTTATAATGGAAGCACCAGATTAAATGAGAAAGGGAGTTTATTAAATAATAGCTGTTTCCTTGTAATATTGTAAAAATATTTTCAACAATATGGTAGGCGGTTTCTATATATAAATATTCAATCACTAAAGCATTAAAAATAAACAATTTTTTATAGGGAATCCATTATTAAAAAGACATTTTCTGTCATCCTTAAGCCAGTTCATCAAGGATCCGTATTTTGT
The DNA here is from genome assembly GCF_000705375.1 of Tinamus guttatus. The sequence goes on from NW_010585140.1 coordinate 12,034, forward strand.
GTTTGTAATTTGCTTTCTTTCTTATAATCTAAGTAAGAGGTATGTGCAGTAATAATATCTTTATCTTTTATAATGTAGTAGAGCCCTGTCACCACCATTGAGTCTTCAGTGTGAAAGATGCTGGGTGAAAATATTAAAGAGAGTCTCTGACAAAAATATTCCTACTGCTCGTTGCTCTGAAAGCACTTATTTAAATAGTTGATGTAGGTGAATGCAAGTAGATTATTCATGTAGCAATGCTCGTTTAATGTAGCACTGATTCAAGAAGCAATACTCTGAAATAAGGATTTTAGATATCTTTCTAAAACTTGCCTGTAAACAATAGCTTTTGTAGTCTTTATTTTGGCTTCGTCCATACATTGATTTTTTTTTTTTTTTATGATGAGCAGGTAAGTGGTATCTTGCTGGAATATCAATGATTTCCTTTACCAAGTATCAGCGTGGTGTATAAAGCTTGGTCTAGAATGCGCTGCTTCTTCAGAGGCAATCATCATATTTTTCAATAGACGTTTTGTATCAGTTACTGCTGTTTGACGTCGCAATATCCCCTGACTAAGACACGATAATAATCTGTAGACTGAGGCATATCTGGAAGTCAGAAATATTTGCTGGGTTTCACTTTCACACACATTGTTCTTAAGTTAGTGATTCTCTCACTTTCAGATCTGTTGAACCCAGGACAAGCATTTAATAACCCCCCACCACCACTATCACATCCTCCTCTCCTACTTACCTCCCTGTCCCCCCCAAAACAAACCCCAACATATATCAAAATGTAAACATTATTTCTATATCACTGACACTTATGCATTAAGATAAATCTTTTGTCAAATCTGAATTTTAATTGCAGTTTTGTGAGGGCGAGCGGGGGGAGGCTTGATTTTCTCCCTCCCCAAACTTGTCATCTGGCTATAAGACAAGACCTCTGCTGTTCTTAAGCGACTCCTGGAAAAAAAAAATCATAGGTCATGAAATATTAAGAGGCATACTGAGATTTATCAAGAGGTCTATGAATATTCCATTCATTTTTATTAATGTGTGTAATTTTGCTTCTCACCCTGTGGGCAACATTAATCCCCGTGACAATTAAGTCAATGAGTATGGTACATTGATATAATCTCTCTGTATTTAGCTAAGAGTTGTGTTTTCCAGTGTTTTTAGGTCAGTGCTGGTGCCTTATTGCCTTGCTGACCCAAGTCCATTTACTGTTTTTTGCAATTTCCTCCTCCCTCATGAGCACTCTCTTAAATAGGAATTTAGTGCCTATGAATGGTATTAGATTGACAGCTCAAGAAACAAATTTCTTTACTCAGGATATTTACAGTGGTATCTTCAGGCCCACTTGCTTACGATTTGTCACAACAAAGTTAATCGCATTTTTTAATTCCAGAGGAACCTGCAAGCAATTGCAAGCAGGTGAAGAATTGCCTATAAATATATTTGCTTTGGAATTTCTCCTTTCTTGCCACCTGCTACCTTTTTATATGGCTGAGGAGTAACACCAATGTATTCCCCATATGACTTCAGAATGAGCCATCCTGCCAGGGCTGCTAATAATCTCAGCCCCACGGGCAGAATTCCCACATTGAGGTTCCTGCATGTGTCGTCTGGAGGTAAAATATGACTGTGGTTTAAGATACTGTTATCCAGTGTTACTTACATGGACTCATTGATTTTTTTACATCATGTTTCTGGCCCTGTGTAAGTGTGTAGTCATTCATGTGATTACAGATTAAAAGCAACAACATCTGCAAATTAGAACCGAGTGTGATTTGCATGAGAACATTAATTTGTACTGCTGGATATAGAACATACGCTTCTAAACCAAGGTATTTGCTTGTATGAATAGTTATTTTATATAGTTATTTTTGTCGATGATAGCAATTTTGGTTGAAGAGGTGACAAACAATTGACTGAATAGCAACACTAAACTCATTTTTTAGTGTAGAAATAATATACATGTATGGCGTAAATCTAGATTACATTCTAGAAATCAAGCCTGTTTAAAAACTGGTGACTTAAACTAAAGCTTTTCTCCGTTGGTCTTTTTATCCCACTTTTATTTTTCAAATAGAATATCCGTTTGGATTGATATTCCAGAATTATGCTAATTTTTTAAAATGTTTTTATTTGAGAGAAATCTATATATTCTCAATGTTAAACATACCTCTTGTATCTGAAACAAATGTTGTCACATTCTGCCTGTTCCTTGCCTATTAATCCAAATCAGAATCTAGAAACACGTGTGTTCTGCAGAAAGCTATAGAGACGATCATAGGATTTTTTATGCGGAATTAGTTTGCATGTGTATAGTTCCCAGTGCTATTTGTTGGGTAGTTTCACTTGTGATGATGGCAACTCTCAGCTGCACAGCACTTTGGTTTCCATGCAATTGTGCTTCCCAGAGAGAGCAGAATTCCTGTCTTTTTTCCTTCTCTCCTCCTTGCCTTCTTGCTTTGTTGCTTATTATTTGACGAGGGAGGAAATGTATTTAAGCTATGAAATATATTATAAAATCTTGTGCTGTAACAAAAATGGATGAACCTCTGTTTTTTTCTGATTTTTTTCACTTGATATCTTGTCACATGATTGTGAATTTTTTTTTTCAGAGCTGGTTCAAGAGCGTAAGTTCATTTTATTGGCAAGACTGGCACGCACAGCTAAAACATGTTCTTAGCCAAAAGGTAACTAAACCAGACTGCCTGAAGGCTAGAATTCCCCAGAAGATGGAAAAATAATGAATAATTTATGTTTGTGTTAAATATTCTGCGTGGCAGTGTGGAGAGACTTCTAAATTCCCGGCTTTTCTTTGGCTGTCCTGCCGTCTGCTCTCCCCGCTCCTCCAGCTGACCTGGGATTATGAGAGTTTGTTGCCTGCTATGAAAACGAAGGTCCAGGTTGCCAGATGTAGAGCCTTAAGTTCTGGTTTACTTTAACTGCCAGCGCTAGTGTTAATCAGAAAAGACTAGTGATTTCTGGCAGATCTAGCAAATGTTGTAGCACTTTGGATTAAAAAAAAAGCCTTATTCTGTTTTGGAACTCAATAGTTTTAAAAAAAAATTATTCTGTTTTGGAACTCAATAGTTTTCTGCTTGGGCAGGTGTAATTATCCTCACTATCATTGAAGGGCTGGGAAGGTGCCGCTTGCTGGGTGAAGTATGATTTCCCTGCAAAGCTTTTTGTAGCACAAGGCTCCAAGGAACCCTGTCTCCCAGGTTTGTTCGTAGCCTGCTGACCAGCAGATGTAACTGCAGAACACGCCGAGCCCCGACCATCTGTGTGTTAAAACAAACATCTACTTCAATTTGTCGCTTTATCGCTTTATTGTAGGTAGAACTAATATGGGATGGACAAGACCTTTTACTAAAGGCTCACATAGGACTAAAATGTTTAGGCAAGCATTCGCTTTAGCTTGTTACATGTAGTAATGAGAGATATTAATGTATTTACTTTTAAACTAACAAAAGTAGCCGCAGCCCCTCTCAAATGCAGCCACGAGGCCTGGCGTGAGTTGGAATCAGCGGACACTGTCAGCAGGAGGCACTGACAAATAAGAGCAGATGCTGGAGTTGCTACAGCAGCGGCCTTCGTATCTCCAGAGAACGTCGTAGATGTGATTAGCCCCTTTTGCTCTGTGCTGATGAACTGTTGTTTTGCCCAGTTTTTACAGAGCCTTTTTCTCCCTGCTTTATTCTATGCTCTCCTTGTTTTCCAGTATCCTTTGTCCAGAAACATTCTGGTTTTAAACATTTCTATTTAGTTTATCCAGTTATAAGTAACTTGATCATCACAAAAGGTCTAAGCCCCGTAGTAGATGTTGGTTACAGTTGCGTTGCTGTAGCCCTTTTTCTCTGCCTCATGTCTCTATAAACTAGGCAAAGGCCGTGAATGTCTATATCGAAGCATACAGAGATTAACATAAGCTTTTTCTGGGGGTTTTGTGTTCATTTGAGTATTGCTAATAAACCCAAAATTTGCATCATGGAGGAAAGGATTGATGATAAATTTTCCCTGTAATTTTTTTATGAAAAAGTTGAAATAGAAATTTGAAAATTAAAAAAAAACAGAATTAAGTCTTTGAATGCTTGTGAGCAACCAGTAAGTAGACATGTCAATTTAAATAGGAGATGCTCTGAGCTATAATACACAAGCTTAATAAAAATTCTTGCTGAACTGTCACGAGAACAGATTTCACTCTTTCTAATGTTAAGCTGCTTTAAGAATCCTAGGCTAGACGGAATACTAACATGCCATTTAGTTTAGGGAAGCAGATAGCCTCCGTGTGGGAGTTGTTGCCTAGCATTGCGAATTACAAAAGATTCCTGGGGCTTTATCGAAAGGTTATTATGAAACAAGATTGCAAGAAGCCTTTAGAAGTGAAGGGGAAGCTAATCCTTGGCATAGAGTAATGTCCCTTCAACTGCACAGCTGTTTGATCTATGTGTTATTTCAAATGATTCTCCCCTCTTCATGTGTTCTTTGCACTTTTGTTTTCGTCATACCATGCTAAAATAACTGAAGCTACGTGCTGTCGAGTTGGAGCAGGACGCTGCCATGCACTGGGAAAGCCTGGAATTCACCGAGTTCACACAGGGAATTCACTGACTTCAGTTGTTGTTTCCATCACTGCTTGGTGTGCAGCAGATCGACACCCACATTTGCCCACCGATCGCTCCAACGTTTGACCCAGACCTTCTAGTTTAGTTTTCGATGAGTGAAAATTTCAGTAAAAAACACATATACCTGAACCAGCAGGAGGCAAGCAGAGATGCATTAAATTAAAAACCAGAATTGGTTTTGATGAGCTTGGAATGAGCTTGAATGGCTCATGTAGACACATCCACTGTCTGTTGGAACAGCCATGCCTCAAATGTCGATGTTGCTTGTTCAAGCCCCTAGCGTGGTAAAAATCCAATTTTAAAGAGTTTGTTTTTTTTGTTGTTATTGTTTAGTAGTGCTGCTTAGTTTGCAGAGTCAAGAACTTGGAATATGTGAAGTGCAGTTTTGGTGGCCTGTGCTACCTGGCCATGCATTATGCACATCTTCAGTTGCTTGGTCGTGTACAGTTTCCTTTGCCACATTCAGTACCCAGACTATGTAACTAGTATTAGCGACACGGATAAAATGTAGGTATTTCCAAGCTCTTGATTTAATGGATTTGCAACCCAAACAGCACCTTAGATCTTTTGTAATGTATTTTTCACAAAAATAGAATCTATTTTGTGCTCTGTCAAACACTCAGTGAAAAAAATTAGCTTGTAACCACCCACGGTCTTGGCAGTGTTTTATTCTCTTTTTCTTTCTTTCTTTTAAATGGCTCAGAGAAGCAGAAGCTTATGAAACTGAGAAGCAATATGAAGAAAATGCTAATATCTAATGTGAAACAGTCCTCTACTGAAATTCTTTGATATTGTATTACTAGAACAGTCACTCCTATAACAATACTCAGTGTTTCATTTAATAGTGTATTAGGAGACAGTGCATGTTTTGGAGGACTGATTAAATAACTGAGCATGCACCAAAAATGACCAATATAATTCATATTTTTAGGAAAATGCATTTCTCAACTTGGTGGTCAAGTGTAGGCCTCTCAGCTAGTCCTTGCATTCCAGATCCAGCATTTGGCTCATGCAAAATGTGGTCTAAAAGGGATGGAAATGGAGCATCAAAATGGGTGCACTGGATCAAAATAGAGACCAGTCTACTCCAGCAGTGACTTTGATGATAACAAATGCAGAGAGAGAAGAAATGTTAAACATAATGTTAATACTTTCTGACTGCCTTACTGTGTTTTAATTTAACCTCATGAGATTACAGGCTTCTGCTTTTATTTTAGAACATGACTTATGGAAGCTCATGAGAGATACTCACTTACTTGCACTAACTTCGCCTCAAACCTGGCTTGTTCCTTTTTCCTTAATCAATTTTGTTCTGAACCTTCAGTACTGTGCCTGTAAATTGTCTCCCTGCAGTCGGTGAAGGCTTTGCTCTTTTAGTTGCTATTTAGTTATTTTTTTAACAAACTTCCTCAGATTTTTGTATTTCCTCTTTTTTAAATTAACCTCAGTAATGGTTGACTTTTGGCTTTCGTTACTTCTGCAGAGCTTGTGAATTGAAATATGCTGTGCTTCACGGGTAACCCTTGATGGTGTCTTATATTTAGTCTTTTCATAACACCCACAACTTCGAGTTACCCAGTCTAAGCTGAGTTAAGCAAAGAATTTCATAATTTCACTGCTAGGTGAGTTGTCATTGTTAAGCACTTCTGCACTTTCCTTGCTGCTTCAGCCCATTAACCCTTGAAAAACTTCTCATTTTAAGTGCCACCAAACTGCTTCCATTTTCCTTTAGATGAAATATCTCCTGCTTTTAAAGGAACATTCTATTTCCAGAATTTTCCCGGTTCCTAATGAAGATAACCCCCACTTCTTACAGTATTTTCTCAATCTTTTATTGCATCTTTAGTCTTTAAAATTTGCGTAAATTGCATAAACTTCACATCAGTGCTTCATTAGATGGGTTAGCATCTGTTATGATAAATAAATCAATTGTTAATTGTAAAAGCTTTTCTGGAATAGGATTTTTTTTTCATTTTGAATAATAGTGCTCTCTATCTGTAAAAAGCAGTAAGTAGATATGATGTATGAATGCAAAAATATATGGGCTTGAATCTCTTGCTTTGCTCATTACTTTTTGCTGAACTCATGAACCTATTGTAATATTTTTTTGAAATAAAAGTTTTAAAAAATCAGTTACAAGAGAAACCATACTAGCCTTCCAATCTTTTATTGACTTTTTATTTTGCAATTGATGGATAATGGGTGTTTTTTCCTAATTTAAAGCATGATTTTTGGATTTCATTACATAACAGAAAAGTGAAATCTTTCTAGCCGGATGGGCATAGATCTTTCTCAAAAACTTGTTCCAATTATGCTAAAACCATTTTAGCAGACTTTTCAATTCTAGTTGGATGTTTTATTGGAGTTAATTCCTTGTCCCGCTCAAGTACATCAAGAATTCCAGTTCTGGAATCTCTCTCTTCCTGCCTCTTGAAGTTAAAGTTTACTGAATTCAGTGTCAGCAATATTCCTTAATAGGGCAATTGGATGAAAATGATGGCTTTGCAATACTTGTGCTTGAGAATATTTCTTAGAAATAACGTAGTGGTGGAGTGACAGCCAGCTGGCTCTCAAGTCGCACTTGTCGTAGCCATTAGGAAAGTTAATGCTGCTGCTTCCAAAGCCAATACCCCTGGAAAGTGCTGTCTCCTTGTGCCATCCTTTGAGTCTGCATCTTGTCAGGTAGAACAAACAAAACTTCATGCTTCTTCCACAAATACAGTGATAGTAGCTAGGCAGAAACACAGTCATTTTTGTGTGGGTACCGAAGACTCATAACCAAAACTCATTGCTGCTTTTTGTTAAAACAGGATGTCCGGTTTCTGAGAGATCACATCCTTGGAAATACGCACATTTACATGCTGCAGGCATGCAGCAGCAGAATATTTCTAGGCCAAGTGTTATACCCAAGTGTTATGTTTTCTTCCGCTTCTGCTCTTAGTCTAGACTTAATTGCATCCTTATTTTCATAGCTAAAAAATTTTGACAGTGGTTCATGCCCATTTTATTCTTTTTTGAGCTAAGTTGTGAATGTGAGATTGGAGGATAGACCAGTAACTGTGTTTAAGATAAAGAATAAATATTTAGGTAAGAATTGTAGTTCTTTAGTTGAATATATACATTAACATTTTGTGCTGGTTTGGCTTTATCACTGCAGGTGTTGTGCACAGCAGAATTGGAATCATCTTTTTCTGTTCTTGACAGTTACATTAATCTGTTTACTTGGCTTGCAGTTTGTGACTCACTATTGTGCCTCAAATGGAAAAAAAAATAAAACAGTTGTACAAAACAAAGACTGATAGAGGAAAGGCAATCATAATTGATATACAGTTGTGCTTAAGTGTTCTTATTTATAGAGTTGATACAGTATTTTTGTGTGTGTTCATTGTGTTTATTATATCTGGTAGCATCATAGCCTCTGGCAAAATCAAGATTTTTCAGACTTATTGCGGCACCTTAATTTTTAGGAATGTGACAAGAGTAACTGGATATTTGCATGTCCTCCTATTGTGGACAAATTTTTGACTAAAAATTACTTTTTCTTTGTTCCCAGATCTTTCAAAGAACAGATTTACCGAAATTCCTCCTGATGTCTGGCTGTTTGCACCACTGGAAACTTTAAATTTATATCACAACTGCATCAAATCCATTCCAGAATCTATTAAAAATTTGCAAATGCTTACGTACCTTAACATTAGGTGAGTAACCCTTCTCATTCTTTCTTCTGTGCTTCGTTGGAGAGATGGCATCTGATTTCCTGAGAACACCAATAGCCTTTGTGACCTTACTTCCATCCCGGACAGATAAAAATAATTCTGTTGCTTTCTTGCCATATTCTTGGTCTTTTAGGACCAGGAGTTTTTGTTGCCTTCCTTGTGGGAAGGAGTCGACAGCATCATGAGATTCCTGGCAGTATGATTTCTGCCTATAAGGAGTCTTGGAAGTTCTATTTGTTCATGTTATGCAGGTAGACAATGATTAAAAACTACACATATAGATTTTATTTTGTTGTTGTTTGCAAAAAGATAAGTTACTCTAGACCAAAGGACCTGCTCATTTTGTATATTAGTCATATCCATTGCTATTTTTAGACTTGGGAAACATAGAGTTGAATCTTCTCAGGAAAATAGTAAATGGATATGATCTCTGTTGGAGATCATCTAAAGTACAATGTATATGTACAGAAGCATAGGACTCTAGAGGAACCCTTCCAGAAGAGCTGAGGCATCGTGTTCCACAATATCCTGGTTCTTATATGACTGCCTAAAGTTCAAACCAGTCTTTTCCATGAAGAACTATTGAACATATGAGATTTGTTTCAGAAATAACTTCTTTTTGCACAAATTTCAAACTTTTTGAATTGATACTTGGAAATAAAAATATGCCTTATCTCTTAATCTCCAAATATCAGAAGTTATACTGATAATTTCTAAGAATTGTCTGCTCTGTGGAGGTTTTAAAGAATATTAATCACATGATAAAACTGCAATCTCTTCTGAAAGAAACTTGACCTAATTTCTTCCCCAGAGCAGCAAAAGCATGTGTTTTTGGTGATGGTAACTGAATGCTGAATACACTTCTTAATCATCTAAGTGAGCATTGCAGGTCGTTTCAGGTTTGGCTCGTGCAATGGCCTTTTTCCTTGCCTTGCTTTTTCTTTTTTTATGTTAGTGTCTGAGGATTGTGTTTTCAGAATGCCCAAACACGTGGACAGGCAGTAGCTAAACGTAGGCTAAATTACTGACCTACTGGTTTTGGTATTGTGATTACAGAGTAAAAAAACACATGATCTCGAATTCTAATTTTGGATGCAGAAGAGCAAAGAAAAGTGTTATGCAATTCATTGTAAAGTAGGCAGTTTTTTTTGTTTTCTCGAAGAACTTCAGAGGCAACTGTTCTGAGTCATGCAGAAAATTGACTTTCATTGCAAAGTTTCTAAGCAAATAAAAAGCCTCTTTTACTTGTACATGACACTTTTGCTAACAGATTACCAGGCAGAAAAGGCCAGTCATATCTGCCTGAATTCAAAATAAAAAAGCTTATTGAAAACCTACAGCTAGTAGTATTAGCAGCATTATTAGCCCACGAAGTATTAGCAGCAAAGATGCATTGCTCTTTGTAAGAACGATGATAGCAGTTTACTGCTAGCTAGCTTGGTCAAAATTGCACTATTTCAGAGCTGAAGTGTTCCAGGGATGTAGTGGTTGTGCTGCTCTTGAAAACATATAAACTATAGTCACGTAGAGGGGAAATTGAAAAAGTTTAGGTGTTCAGTATGAAAGCAATGTTCTGATACAATTCTGTTACACAGAAGCACTTAAAAACTTTGCTTTTTTCTTAGCATTGTGTGAAAAGTAACATTAGCTCTTCAGAAGGTTCTTGCAAACAGAACCTTTGGCTTCTGGACACTTCTTGAAACTGCTGGAAAGATGCCATGTTTCTGTGTGAAAGCAATTGCTTTCATCCCACATCTGAACATGCTGGTGTTCCAGTGGCATTTTTTACATGTACAAGTAGTTTAGCACAAGAAAACAATATGAATTTCTGGCAGGCAGCAGCCTGCAGTTGGTAGCTTTTCCAAACCAATTTAAATTAAATTGCCAGCAATAATATGTTCCCTGTTAATATAGCAGGTGTATGTACGTGCAGTTGGAAAACGATACACACAGCAAAAATTAACATTAATTAAATCATACCTTCTAGACCATTGCTCAGCAAAGTAATAAATAGATGCTTAGGGCTTTTGGTACTGGTTCAGGAGAGCTGCAGCTACGTGCTGTGAGAAGCAGTGGTCTTGTCTAAACCCTCCTGTTCCGATTTGCTGAGGACATGAAGGTTATATTGGAAGACTGTCAGATCAGTAGATCCTTCTGAAGGTACCAGAAACAGCAGAAACGTGAACATCAGAGATACACTGAGTATTGCCTGCCATAGTTAATTGAGCAATAATGCCATATTGTCAATATTTGATCCATGGTGACTTAATATTGGTGAAAGATTTGTTATTGCCTAGATGCAGTATTAATAATTAGGATGATAGCATTTGTGGCAAGGTGCTAGATTAGCTGCACCTCTCCATGAAGAAGAGGAAATGCAGCCAGGTGCCCTTCCACAGAGCTTCAAGAATGCAAGTTAGACTACCCTGAGCTTTTACTGTTGTTCTTTACAGGTATGTTTATAGGTCACTGGGCTATTTTTTATCTTTTGACACATTTCTCTGTGTGTATGTTTTATTGTTAGGAGAGTCAGTTATAGTACATCCTCATTTACCAAGTGAAATGGGGATGTGCAGCTTATTTAACTAGAGGAAGCTTTATCTGGTAAGGAATTCATTACAGAGATTATAACTTAAATATAGATTAAGTTGTAATAGGTGGAGGATACCTTCTAGAGC
>NW_010585143.1:0-53342 GCF_000705375.1 Tinamus guttatus
ACACATTTTGTATTCCTTCCTTTTTTTCTTTTTTTAAAAGCTTAAAATGCTACACAAGTAAAATGCTTAAACAAGTAAAACATTATTCAAGATTTTCCTCCCATTTCCGATACCTTTCCTAAATATTTCCTTTTGGAGAGGGCAAAGCCTTGTGCTCTTTCAGAGCTCACGGGTCCTGTTTTGTTTGTCTATGCCACATGCTTGGGCAAGCAACACGTTCATCACGGCAAAGTCAATTCCAGCGAGTATCCACGTAGTGAATGGATTGCTGGAAATCCAAAATTATGATAGCTGGTTATGTCCTGCTCAAGAGGAATTCTCTGGGGGGTGGCGATGGAATTTATTCACAAGCACTGGGAGTAGGTCTCCAAACGGGAAAAAAAAAGGAAAAAAAAAAAAAAAGCTTTTTTTGCAGAGTCCTCTACTGTGTCCTGTCCCTGCAGCAGCCACTATGGAGCCTGCAGCTGTTCCCAACAGCGGAGAGGCTTTGAAGTGCCTTGAACCCATAAGGGCTCTCATCTGATATGTCGGCATGACACTTCCTATACGGTGTTCAGTTCCTAACCTCCTTTCAACTACACTATGAAAGGTCAGTTTTTGCTTCCTCCAAACCTCCCTGCTTCTCCAGCCATACACTGGAGCACAGCAGGAGAAAAGGCAGCTCAGCTGATACATCTTCATCCCCCAACAACCCTCAGAATGGCCACAGGCAGTCCCAGAAGTCAGGAAAAGTGGAATGATCTGATAGAAAAGTTGTTTCCCCACTCCCCACATCAAACTGCACTAAGTCCCTTGTCCCTATTCTAAACACAGCCCAATGTATTGTATTCCTTTTCAAAAAAAAAAAAAAAAATCTGTATACATGTACACAAACAGAGCCTTCCATGAAATCTCAGTGAGGGTGATATTTTATTACTTAATGACAGTATTTTCTTTACTATTTCTGAAAACCTTTGTAGTTCGAACAGTGTATGTGATAAAGAATGATTAGTTCTAGAAGGGAGATGAGCTCCCAGTGGCAAAGATATTCCAAGGACTTTAAGGAGGTTAGAGTGCAGGAAGCAGTGTTTAGGTGCTGAGGGACACTAAGGTGGTGGTTTGGAAAGAAAAGCTTTTGTTTTAGGACACTTTTAGGCCAAAAAAAGTATTTTTAGCACAAAGACGAAACTGTCTATTTTCCATGGGAGGTAAGTCTCAAATCACGATCTAAAAAACAAACAAACAAACAACTGATGCATACAGAACCTCAAGTCACCTGGATGCTTTTGAAAATTCAACTTTAAAACTATCTTCTATGTGTGTAGAGTATGTTTTCTCTAGCTAATTTTTCTTTATTGTATATGATGTATTATTTATGTTCCATAATTTCTTTTTGGTTGAAATCCAAGTTTTATGACTTAGGAAGATGATCAGGATACAACTGTTGTGGTTTCTAATGATTTCCTGTTGTCATCCACTTCAAACTATGATCAGAATAAGATACACAAGGGGAATTATTCCTTTCCTGTATTGTTTCCATGAGAAACAGTGCTACATTTGCCACCAGAACCTCTACTTGGAATTGTCTACGGGCCTTTTCAGACTAACAGAAATGGCTTCAGATTTGACGAAAGCTATATTTAGCTCTCCAAAATTAAAAACTCATTAATGTCACTGTTAATTCCTGAGCTCGGCAAGCTGCAGCCCACCTCGCGGGGCAGCAGGCAGCGCAGCCCGAGCCCGGCGCGTTGCTCGCAGTAACCAGAGCCCAAAGCAGCTCAGTATAGAGGCTCAGTACAGCCAACAGCAGGGAAAGGGGGAAGAGAGAACATACATTTTTCTCTAGAGTAAAAGGAGGGCTTGTTTACATGAGAGCTTTACGAATAAGGCTAAGGAAAAAGAGAGGCTGCAATCCTTCCAAACAGGAAAGCAGCTTTTAGGAGCAAAGAGTTTGTTTTTGGAGGTACTCTATTCAAAATATTTATAGAGTCAATGTTTAACTTTTTTTTCACTCTCTCTTTTTCTTTCTTTCTTTTTAAAGGTTTTGGGGTTAACATTTTGTATTTTTTCGAGATACAAATCTATACTCCAGCAAGAGTCTTCTCTGTTTAGTATAGCCCTATGGTCTTTTTTTTCCATCCAGAAATATTTTTCTATGTCCTGCAAGCACTGCCTTTCCACAGAAGAGCTTGTCCTGTCAGAGACAGATGGGCAGTTATTTTGGGCCTCAGTAACTGTGGGGATTCTCTGGGAGACACGCTGCTTACATCAGGAAGTCTGTAGAGCTTCATTGTTCTTTGCAGAGTCATATTTCTACTCAAATGTGAAAATTTCACTTCCACCAGTTTTCTGGGGTTCAGTGATCGATGCCAATACCTGGAAATAAGTAATGAGATTAAGAAGTACTCTAAGTTTCAGTTCTATATGCATCCATTTCCCTGCTTTCTCACACTGCTATTCCCCGTCCCCTAAAACTGATTTCTAACCCAGCCTGCATTCATGTCTACAAGAGGCTTGAGTAATAAAAGTAGGAGCAAACACCCAAGTAGCACCTTTTAAACACGCTTGCAATTACAGCATCTTGGTTCTAAACAAATGCTTTAATTACTGAAAGGAGTAATCTCAGGCCTAGGCATTCTAATGCTTGCCATAGCCCTGACAATCTCATCCTACTGACATCTTACAAGGTAATACTATTTGTGTTGCACAGGACTCTATGCTTATCTCTAAGAAGTTTGTTGTAGGGTCCCTCTCCTAGGAAATCACTGTGCAACAGAACACCCCTGTTTACTCTAAGACAGGATATTTTTTTTGTACCTTCTTCTCTACAGAAGGGAAGAAGCTTACAGGATCTCTGATGTTGATGGGTATATAAAAAAACAAGAAAAACAAACAAACGAACCACACACACACAAAAAAAACAATTTCAGATCAAATCAAGTCCTCTTTTCTCCAGGAAAAATGAAGGTGTTTCTAGAAAGCCAACAGTCCAACTCCCAGAAATGCTCTGCCATTTTTGGCAATTAGGTCAACAGGAAGTGTCCCAGTAGGAAAACTGCTTGCTTGAAAAATACAGGTGTGCAATGCTGTCCTTGCTACCACAGCCTCTATTAGAAGCTCAACAGAGGCATCTATTAATCCATTTGAGTACCATAAATACACCAAAAACTAGACTCATGTCTGAAAAGATGTTTTGTCCCTTTTTGGTATTAACAAAAATAAAAACGAAATGGACATGACACGCACACACAGACTTCTGGGTTAGAGTCAGCTCCAGAACATTCAGTTTGAGTTTTTTGCTCTTCCTGTTTATGACCAATGACACAGAGGGCTCTTTAATACGCCTGCTGTCAGAGCCAGTATTAATATGACCATCATGTAGGTTACCTGCAGGTGGCCACAGGCTTGGGGAGCACCACTCCAGCAGTGTAGACAGCCTGAAAGATTCCTTCCAGGTTCACTCTTCTGGTTATTTCCCGAATCAATACAGGTGCTACCCGTTTAGATCTCAATTTCTTATGGACACACAGAAAATTGATTTCTACCATTTTCTTCACGCTGAAAGGAAGTGAAGAACAGTGAAACAGTGAAAGAGTTTAAAAAAAAAAACACAAAAAAAAAGATCCCCAAAAAAACAGTGCACATTGCATATTTTCCCTCTCATTGCTTTAGTTTTCCCAAGGTGTGATGAACAATCCTAGGTAAAAATAAATTTGTGGCGAGGTACATCTGCACCAAAAAACTAATACTCTATGATACTGAGACCAAAATAGGAAAAGAGTGCAATAGGCAAGCTGGGTCTAAAGCTTTTGTACTGCTCCTTTTTCAGAACTCTCCCAAGACTTTATCTGCTCTCTTTAAGATCCAGGAAGGTAACCAAGCACATGCTAAGAGGTATCGTAATACTTCACTATTTCTGGTCACTTTAAAACTGTGTATGAAGCCCTGGCTGAGAAAGACCAGTCCACAAACTAACCTTCAAATACTTTTCAGCTGGATCAGAAAATGCAGTGTTACTTGCTCTTCACAGTAAAGAGGTCATGCACAGGGTATGTGGGGAAACCTCTCTGCTATTTACAGAGGTTCCTCCAAATGCTTCACAGTGAGGGAGCCTATTTTAATTTGTAAATTCCTCGTGGCAATGGGTACCAGTTTAAGATTTACTTCATGCAGTTTTTCTCGTACAAATACAAAAGCAATGGGGCACTTTACCTGTCATATATACGAATGTTTGCAGGGATGGCACTTATAAATCCTACTAGCTTTTTGTTTGAAGACACTCTAACCCCGCAATGCCACTGGGGTAACCAACCTGGAGGACGTAGTGCCCTAGAATTGATGACAGAAATCATTACAGATTACTGCCTAAGAAGATGTAATAAAAAACCCTTCTTTTCACTCCAGCCAGAGCAGAATGTGGAACTTGCTACTCACCACAGAAGAAATTCAGGTGAATAATCAAACCTAAACATATTATCATCATCTTCTACGTAATTCTCATTTAACAGTGTGTATAATTCCTTCAGCTGAAAACACACATGAAAAAACCCAAAGATTTATCCACACACGTCAATCAGAATATACTTCAAATGATCTGAGGCACACATAAAAATTGTTTTACTTACAACTTCAGCATTGCTAAGATCTAATGTGTCCCACATAAAACCCTGGGGCAAAGAATATGGCTCTAGGCGGACGTTGTCCTTATCTGGTTCAATTGCACCATGTGAAGTAATAACTTCATCTTTCAAGTGAGGAGGAGGAGAAAGAAGTGGTGGAAAAAAATAAGAAAATGAAGTTACAAAACCAGCTTTCTTGACAGTTCTCAAACCATTTTTAAAGCTTTAACTTGCATCATGCATTTTCTAATAATTATGAAATAAGAAGATGAAGCTTTTAAAAATCAGTAATGCTACTTTATAGTACTACTCATTCATACTGCTCACATTCAAAGTAAGCATTAGCTTAGAGTATCTGTAGTCCAGACACAGAACTACTCTACCCCAGCTGATAAATGGTAGTTCAGAACATAGAGCACAAAATATCATCACATGCACAGCACTTAGCCAGCCACCAAGCCTGTGGTCTCATCAGGAGGAAAATGATATACTCATAGAGCACAAGCTATGGACCAGATCCAACTTCCAATGGATTTGAAGAGACCTCAACTCAACAGGATTACTTGGGAGCAGTAGCATGACAAAACCAGGGCATTTAAAAGCTGCAGGTGAAATATGAAATTTGTTTTGAAAATTTGACAAGGAAATATGCTTTCTTCTCCTTCCAACTTTACAACCCAAGTCCCTCGGTACATAGCAACCAAATAAAGAGAAACCCTTCTTATGTGGGAATATTTGGCAGCTGCCAAACCTCAGTAGTACTAACTTTTAATCAGTAGTACAAACTTCAGCCAAACAACAGCTGATGCCGACAAATAAGCATGACCATCCAGACTGGAGGGCAGGCTACCATTACCAGCATCTCTACACAAACTCTGGAGGTACCAACAACCTAAAAGCTACTGCCACTATATGGCAGGGCTTGGCCTAATATTATAAATTAAAGGATTTACTGCTAACAGCCTTTAATTAGAAGGCAGATGGGTAGTGAAGCAAGTTTAATGCTGATCCCTACAGCTATTTCTAGAATTAACAGATTCTTTTCTTTTTTCCTCTACCTGAACATACACAGTATATCAAAAAGTGAAGACTCTCCGGTATGTTCATTCAGCAGGTCAGGAATATTAAATAAATTCATTATTCAAATTAAATAAATAAAGATTAAATAAATTCAAAAACAGGATCAAGAAGCGACTCAGAAATACTGAACAGAAACTCCATCACCCAAATTCAACAAAGCCTATTTCCACTGAAGAGCCCTAACCAATAATTTTTAGAACTGATCTCTTGGCCCTTTCAGGCTGGCTAGTGACAGACTCATCTCTGTAGAGCTGCTTTAGGATGTATTGACCACCCTGAATTCAGTTGCTGGAACTGCAGTGCAGACATCTACCTCTGAACTAGTTCTGAAAAAAAGCTTCCTTATGGCCAGAGCACTTTTTGATCTGCACATCAATGTTTTTGTCTAAGCTCCTCCTCCTCCTAGGCACAATTATTGCCATTAGCTCACAAAGCTGTCTGGAGGGCTTTCGTATGGAAAAGACCCTGGTCTGCTCAGTTCGATCCATGAAAAAGGATCACATCAGGGACTCTGCTCTGGGCTTCTCCATGCAAGGAAGTCAGGGGAAACGGAATTTCCCCTATGTATTAAGCTACAGAAATGGACTAATGTGGAATGCTGAAGACAGAGAAAATGCTCCCATCATTTAGTCTCTACTTTATTTCTGCTTAATCTATATCAATATCTGTCATGGAGACAAACCTTCAGAACAGAATGTCAGTCTCTGTACTGAGACCACTCTATTTGCAGGGTCCTCACATTTCTTGGCATGGAAGAACTAGAACAATGAACTTGCAGGCATGAAGGGGAAGAAAAAGACGGAGAGGACAAAGCTAGAAGTGCAAGAGAGTCCGCAGCTGTCTTCTCCAGCAGAGACTGACTGAGAAACCACCAACTGTGTGCACAGCTAGATCAGATCAGCATAAAAGGCATCTGTCAAGTTTCTTACAAAATTAAAGGCAAGGAGAGGTCCCACTGCCAATCTCAGCTGGTACCAAAACCAGGGAAGGGACTCAGAGAAACTATATCTTCAGGTACTGTATATTGTGGAAAAAGCAAGTGAACAAAGAGCAATAAAGGTGTTCATTTCTAAGAAGTGCTATTATTCACTTAATACTGCACGAAAAACAGTGCAACCTACATCAGGAGAGTCATTATTTCTGTAACAGCAGATCCATCTATGGGGGGAAAGGAGACAGGAGTGGAGAGTTGCCTCTTGTGAGTGTTTAATAGAATTCTTATTTTCCATGAAGTGGAAAAGAACTCTAGGTCCTATTTTTCAAGAGCTAAAATATAGAGCAAAATGCTATCAATAACCTATTTCAGAACAGAACATCAGAGTGAGATTCATTAACACTGTGTTTTGTTACACACCATTCTGGGGAGCAAGCCCTTCCCTAATGAATCCCATATAAATAACATAAAAGATTATGGAACTTTAGGAACTCTACTAAATCCAGTCCAACTTTATATCCATTTTTTAGAATGTGCCACACATCTGAAATGCATTTTTTAGCAGTCACTAAGACAGACCTTATGCCTAGGCCCAGTTAAACTTACTGAGTTTAGGTACGGGCTGTGTATCCCAAAACTGGTATTTACGTTTGGTAGCCTCATCAATGTTCTTTGCTGGGCCTTGGCAAGCAGAGAGCAGCTCCATGGCTCTCTGGATGTCCTGAAGCTTCTGCATTGGAATGGCTGGATTCTGCACACAGAGACAAAGAGAAGAAGAGACTTACTTGCTATGTTTACCTCGAACAAGCAGTACAAGTGTGTTTCTTTACTACACTGTGACATATTATTCCATACACCTTCCTCTTCACAGGTAATTAGGCATAATCTTTTTGGAGCACGAAGGTAGAAGGCAGGTGGGCAACAGCCAGCCACTTTCAGAGAAGATGTAATAGTTTGGGGAAGCATTTGCATTTAACCATGGATCTTTGGTGTTTGCAATACAAATATCGTAGTATTAAGGCAGTATCATAATGCAAAGCTTATTAACCAAAAAGCAGCAAAAAGATCAGCTTAGATACCTTACAATCTAAATATACTATTGTGTATGCACTCAGAGACATGTGAAGTTGTACTTTGCACGTACACTATAAATATAATTTAAATTCATCATGGTTCAGTATTTCAACACTGTATTGCTACAAACATCCACTTCTTAGCCTCAGTTATACTGTAGGGGGTTTCTATTGAGCTTTCAAGTATTATATGAATTGCCTTGGATCACTGCGCCACCTCACCCCTGCTGCCAGCGTACCAACGCTCACAAGTAAAGATAACTAACTGATGGAAGCAGATGTGAAATAAACCAACCTCCCACTTGAAATTAGAAAAATCTTCACACAGAAGTGAAGATGGCTCAGCACTCTTAAATCAACACTTTTGAGCATTCTGACTAGGTGCAACTGGAATGAGAACTTTACCTGCTTATGAAATTACGAAGGATTAGGAACAGACTTCTAAACCTAAAAGGATTTTTCTGCGTTTCTTTTTTTTCCTTCCTCTCCAACGTAAGTCCTGTTCTGAAGCATACTAGTGGCAGCAATATGTGTTCAGATTTTCTCAGATTTTTAAATACAATAAATCCATTTGATGGAATACTCTCAAATGGATTGGAAAATTGAAGTATTCCTGGATAGAGAATTCAAGTCAACTGCTTTTTTGTTGCATATCAATGGATCGCTGTTTCAGTATTTCATTCTCTTTCAGAGAGTCGTATGTGAAAAAAACCACATCATAAACTATGCGTAAAATGATATAAAATTTCATTTGGACAGGCAATCACTTTCAGTCTCCTTAGTCACAAATCAAATAACACCCCATGCAGTTTAACCTGGCCATCACTTCCTATTTAGGATAAATACTTGTACTCTCTAAACTTTATGTAATATCAGTATTGCAAGTTTTCACTTTTAACTATGCCTTAATCACCTGTCATCTGAGCTGTTGTGAATTAACATATTTGCACACTTTCAGTAAGCAGTGCAACAAATCGGGTCAACACTGTTGTGGGATAAAAGAAAATCCTTACCTTATTTCTGGATTCCAGTCACAGATACAGGTTACTTTTCTCAACAACAGTCATCTAGTACCTACTAGCCTGGTATAAACACTTCTACTGCCACAAGATAAATTCTGAATTCTTATGAATGGTTCAAGAAACCATATAAAGATACTGATATATTGGGTTTTGTAGTTTGTACTTTAAAAAAGGTCTCTGATATTGCTTCTATTTTAATAAAAATAAAAATCTCTCCTATCTTAACTAGTATTTGTGAAATAAAAAGTTCATCCTTTGATACTAAACATGACTTAGCTAACGACATCAGCAGGCTTTTCCTCTTTTTTCAGAAAGTTGGGAGATTAGCTTTGCTGTTCTTTTAAGAGATTTACTTTGAAACCCTTTTAGTCTCCTTCCTACCTGTGAGGGAAATGCCTACATAGAACTTCACATGAGT
This sequence comes from Tinamus guttatus, assembly GCF_000705375.1. The sequence goes on from NW_010585143.1 coordinate 9,126, forward strand.
TAGAAAGAAGAGCAACAAGGCTAAGGTACTGGATGCTCTTTTGGCTCCAGTCTTTGCTAGCAGGACCTGAGCAGGGATCTCCTGTGTCTCTGAGCCCTCTAGCAGGGTCTGAGAAACTACTGCTACCCAAGCAGAAATGAGAAGTTTATGAGAGGCCAACTCAGCAATTAACCTTGCACAAGTCCCTGAGACTAGACAAAACGCCTGGGTGCTGAGGGAGCTGTCTGATGTCCTTGCGAGGTCACTCACTATTAAATTTGAAAGGTTGCAGGAATTGGTAGAGGTTCCCTATGACTGTAAAAAGGGAAATATCACATGTATCTTCAAGAAGACAAGGAGGAAGATCTCAGGAATCACAGACTAGCTGGACATCCTTGGGATGCTTATGAAGAAAGCCTCCTGGAAGCCATTTCCAGCCCTGGGAACAGCCAGTATGGGTTTATCATGGGAAAATGTATCCGACCAACATCACTGTCTTCTAGTTGACTAGTTCTGTTGAGACAAGGGGAGAAGAGTGGATGTTACTTACACTGACTTCAGCAAGGCCCTTCTCAGAGTCTCCTGTAATATCCTTTTCCAGTTCATATCTCATCAATTTGGCCATAAACAAATGATATGGCTGATAAAAATTCAGCTGGAGCATCAGGCTCAAGGGAGCAGTCAGCAGTGGTACAAGGTACACCTGATGGTCTGCGAATGGCAGAATCCCTCAGGAGTCAATATGATAGAGTGCTTTTTCCTTGGCAACTTCACAGATGATACTCACTTGGGAAGAGTGGCTGGTTCACTGAACTGCAGAGCTGCTACTCAAAGGGATCTTGAAAGGCTGCAGAAAACCTCATCAAGTTCAACAAGGACAAATGCAAAGTTCTGCACCTAGGGCAGAAAACTTCCATGAACAGCTCAGGCCCATACTGCCTAGCTAGGAATCAGCTTTGGAGAAAAGGACTGAGATTCTGGTGGGCAGTGATTTGAACATGAACATGAGCCAGCAGCACACACTTGAAACAAAGAAGGCCAAAGGTATAGTTGCCTATAGCAGCAAGACTGCAGCCAGCAGATCTGCCTCTCTGTCTGGCACCGTGGAGATCACCTCCTGCAGCTCTGGGCTCCTCAGAACACGAAAGACATTGACATAGTGGAGCAACTCCGGTGGTGAGCACCAAGATGACTGGGGGGCAGAAGCACATAATGTACAGGGAGAAACTGAGGCATCAGGCTTTATCTTAAGAAAAGACAGGTAAGAATGGGGGAAATCTTACTGCTGTCAAAAACTACCTAACGGGAAGATGCAGAGAGGATGGAGACACATTCTTTTCAAAGAGGCACAACTATAGGAAAAGAAAGAATGGACACAATTTGCAAAACAGGAAATCCCACTTAGATATCAGGGAAAAAAATTCACCACCAAGGCAGGTGATCAAATACCAGAACAGACTGCTCAGACATGCTGCGCAACCTCCATCCTTGGACATACCTAAAATTTGAACGAACAACTTGACCTAGACCTGAGCAATGCGATGTAGCTGGACCTGCTCTGAGCAGAAGGGTGGCCTACAGACTTCCAGAAGCCGCTTCCAAAAGAATTTATTTTGCAACTCTATACTTGTGCAGGTCATTGGTGACTACAATGATTCATAATATCACAGATCTTACAAGTTTATTTTGTCCCGATGTGAAAAATCTACATCCTTGGGATATATAATTGGTAGAGGACAAAAAAAGCACAGTCACAGAAGGGTGAGCTGTACCCTTACAGAACTGGCTGTCACAGAGTGTGCCTGTATTTTTGAGTGGAAGACAAGACACCTGTCCAATTTTCTTAGCCTTCATACAGGGAGACTCGAAAGGTCAAAACAGACACAGCCCAAACAGACTAGGATGTGAATGGGGTCTCCCTGCAAGGTACAGGTATTTCTTCCTCAAAAGGCAGAAGAAAAAATAATCATAGTGTGGAAAATCACTAATATGCAATGTATACATTGTGCACCTATGTGTATTAGTATCTGGCGTCCCCTAGTCCTTAGGTTTTGCTTACAAAATATTTTATTTGGGGCTCTACTGACTAACAATAAAAACACTTCCCCCCTTCATTTCATATCTCTGCTCTCCGATATTTCCTCCAAGTGCTTGTTTTTCACTTGCACCCATGAGAGCAGAAAAGATGCCAAAAAGAATCCCAGACTATATTCCAGCTATATTTCATACTGAAAGGCACAAGAGAGGATCTCAGCAAGTAAGATGATCTCTAAGGATTGTGATACAGATGCCCATATCACGTAAGCAGAGAACTCAAGTATTTGCTCCGCAACAATTCCCAGATGTATCTCTCTTTTTTGATGGCAAAGGAGAGGTTTTGAAGATTGTGATTCATGTAAAACTGTTCTTTCCCCAGCAGAAATTTAAATGGTTACCAGATAACTTCTCTATCACATAAATATTTACAAGGCGAGTTCTGCTTAAAAACGAGAGACAAGAGCATTTACAAGTTCTGTAAATACAGTCCTCAAAGTTCACAGTGTTTGCTGAGCTTTATTAGTCAAGCTAAGAAGCTACTTCTCCATAGCATGCTAAGGCTGAATTAAAAAGCCCAATAAAAAGCATGTTAGAGACGAATTAGCAGCTAGCAGACCAGAGAGGGGTTGCAAATCTGTCCTAACATTTCATCAGGAGAGATGGGAATTGGAATTACATGAACTAGTAAAGGCTCCCAAGTCTGAATCTGATCCTGTGCAGACCAAGGATCTCATACTACGAACACTGTCTTCTGTGAGGCTCCTGTCACATATGCACATGGACTTGCACAGAGCCAGAAGCTCCTGCTTTCTGCCTCAACAAAGGAAGAATTCAAAACTGGAATCCTATCCTCCAACACTGCCGCAGCTGGACCACCTGGTGCACTCAAGGATTACACACATGCTCCTGCTCAGTATACAACTGCCGAATGCATTTACTGCAGCCACAGAGCAGTTTGGCTTAGGCCAGTGAAACCACGGGTGCTACAAAGGTACATCAGAAGTCGGGAGGTGGGGGGCCACAGCCCAGGGACTGCACGCTGCTGGCATCGACACAGGGCAGAGCATGAGGCAACCGCAGTCAAACTCTCCTGCCTGTGCAACACTGAGGAGGGATGGGGTAACACATCCCTTCTGGGCAGGCACCCAAGTGATGTTTAGACACTGAAAGCAATATTCACTTCTGCCTCATGACACACAGGTATATTTCAAATGCAGTTTTTTGCTGTGTCACTTTTTAATTTTTTTTAATATAATATTGTCAACATTCAACATAAACATACAGAACTTCATCGGACTGGAAGGAGGAATCCAGTTTCTACAACAAAGTCCTATGAGACACGCAGTGAAATGTTCTAAGGGTCACCTGAAGCACATGATGCAGATCCTTAGCAAGCACTTATTACTGTACTTACTGTTACACTCACACTAGTGTTCAAAAAGTCCAGTACCACAAATGGTAACGGGGGATGCCAAGGAGACTCACTGCTCTGTTTTTCTAATCTCCTGTTATACTTGTTTATATCCTCAATCTACCAAAACACTCATTTTTCAAAACCATCTTTTTGAGTTCAGAAGCTTCACTAAATACTACCTGACAATCCTGCATATGTTATCTGAGATGCAATGTATATTATGATCCTTTTCACTGAAACACTGTAAAATTCCTTCCTCCCAAGAGCAAGCAAACAATAAATGTCAGTTTTCTTTAATGCATTTCAAGTATCACAAGAAATATGTAATTAAAATATCCCCCTAGCTGCAGAGAAAATACACTTCTCCATGCTGACCCAGCTCAACTTCCTAAGACAGTTTTGCAAAATCTAAGTCCGAATAGCTTTCTACAGCAGAAAAACTCATCTACTTGTCAGGGTGTATACCTGAGAGCTCAGCAGGGAGTGAAGCAAACCAACAATGTCACAGTTGTAACTAGAGAAAAAGTAAAAACTGCATAAAAACACTACAACAGTTTAACTGCCTAGAGCTTCAGAGAAAGACTTATGACCTTGGCTTGCATGCCTATTAAACAGAAAACTTTGTAACAATTCTGACAAATTGGCCAAACTTTTCATGCCAGTAAAATAAGCTCCAAGAACATCACTCTAAGTAAATTGTTTAGGACAAGAGTAAGATTCTCAATTCCAATGGGGAAGGTGGGAACACAAGTGGGCCACAGTGTAGGCCAGAAGGATGGTGTAAAAAACTGCAAGGCCTCTAGACTCAAACACTGTACGTAAAAGCACTACCCCCCTACCTGCCCCTCAAAAAAAAAAAAAAGAAAGAAAAGTGAAGCAGCTTCTTTCCAATGCAATTAGATACAGCACATGGATGACCTCTAGAGGTCCCTTCCAATCTTAACCATTCTATGATTCTATGGAACAATAAATTTGGTCAGCAAAAAGTAAAAGAACTCCCAAGATGTAATAGTAATGAAACATATCTTTATGTTAGTATCAAAACTGACATTATTTCAACTGTAAATGAATTCAAGGTTACCTGGTTATTGCTTGCAAACAAAACTCTTGCATTAGGAGCTGATGCCATATGCTTTATAGAAAAAAAAATACAAAATACAGTGATATTAAAGACTACCTAAGATCTCTCTATATATTTTAAAACAACCTTGCAGCCAAATTTGCCCATTCAAAGCAATGGGGTTGACAGAGAAGAGATTTAATATGGACAACACAAAACCTATCAGACTGTTAACAAAGCAGCACAAAATTTCCTAAAATTAGCTGATAATTTATTGTAGTTGACATATCTTACAGGATTAAGCACACTACTGATATAACAGAGCAAGCTCTCCACATTAGTCTGATAAAGCAAACATAACCACTTCAAAATGCTCAGTGGTCCATCAACTTTCTTGCCATCATGTTAGAAACTTCAGTTCTCAGGCTAAGATTGCTCTTGAAATAAAAGCTGATGTTAAAAAACCACCAAGCCATCTTATTCACTATTTAGAAGAGGTAGCCAAAAGTACATAGTCAATGCTATTCTATCACAAAGCCCACAAAGGCTGCATGTCCTCTCAAGAAATTCTGCATTCTCACTTACAACAGAGGCCTTTCAGGTGACAAAAATCTCTACCTCCATGTTAGAGATGGCTGCATTTTATGGTAGGCAACATGCCCAAATGAGCCTCCAGTTAGCAAAGCAGGTGCACTGCAGATAAGTTTCCCTGAAGACTGGTCTGCGGGTTTGGTGTTTTTATTTTACTGGTGTGGAAAATGCTATGAGCATAAACGTACTCATCCTTCCCTTCTACTGGTGGAGCTTGTTGTGAGATAGTGTTATGCTGTACAAGCAACTGAATCCACACTAAGCTGCATTAGAACATGGCTAAACTAAAGGCAATTTGTCATACAAAAATATTTGAAAAACATTACCACTGCAGATTAAAGCTCTTTGCTACAAAGCATCCACTGGGCTGAATCTAACTGATGGGAAAAAAAAAAAAAGAAAAAGAAAAAAAAAGACAAAACACCACCTCCTCTGCTTTTCTCACAGTAACCACCTTGGTGGTTGCAATGACTCTCCAGCTAGTTCCACGCAGGCTGCAAACACCAGAACTTACCAGGGCTTCTCTCTCTATTCAGGACAGTCATCTTGGCTGCATGTGCCCAATTCAGACATGTGATAAGGCAGTACTACCAACTCACTTTCAAAAAAGCAAGGCAAATTAAAATAGAACAAGGCTCTCACTTTTGAAGGCTGTTGAATTTTAATCTCCTGGGAATCAGAAGCAGAATCTGATTTGGTGCCTCCAGAATTTGGTTTCTCCTTTTTTCTCTTCTGTTTCTTTTTCTTCTTCTTTGCTCCCAAATCCCCTCCAGGACTTCTGCCAGAAATTCAGAGAACGTGCAATAAGAAAAATCAATGCCATCGAACTTAAAACTCAAAAACTTAAACACGGAAAAAAGCAGCAATTTTATATACTAAAAATCTAACAGGAGCTTAAATGTGAGGAAAACATGGGGAGAAACGATGGAGGGTGGAAAGAGGGAGCGTTTTGATGAAAACCTTCCTACAATTAAGCACTTACTAATTTGTTTCATACCCAGACTCCTGCAGAACAAATCTTTTTGACACAACAGTGTCAAACTGCGACATAACACAACAGTTCACAGTTCAGATTACTCCTCACAAACAGGAAGAGGTCCTTCCCATATATATGGGCAAGCACTGTTTTGCTGAGAAAATGGAACCAAAGACCTCAAGTAAGGAACATGGATGTTGCAGGGAACAATTTCTCTTACACTTCTAAAAGGGTTTGTTTATCTTTTTGTGTGCTGAGGTAGATCCATGGATAGGAAACCCCACATCTCCTAAGCACAGACTAACTGACCTGCTCCACTACGATCAGTTTGGAGAGAACCCTACTGGAGAGCTTTATGGATTCAAAAGTACAAACTCCACTGAGATTTGAAAGCATCCTCTCAGAAATTTAATAACCATTAATGGCTCAGTGTTTATTTCCCTGCATGCGCAACCACCAGGGACATGTGAATTTAAGAAGAATCCAATTAAAAACATTCTGCTTTTAGGGAATTTTGTTTCTAATTTAAGCAGCGATTAAAGTCTTGCTCAAACCTCAGTAAGAAAAGCATGAAGACTATCCAAAAAAAATGATTTTTGGATCAATCCAATGAAAAAACGTTGAGTACATAATACTCGCAGATTTTGACATATTTTGGCTATTGATAATGCAGCTCTTTTCTTCGTTAAGGAGATAAAATTGTACAAAATAATCAAGATACAGGAACAATTTGCAAAGCGTGGGCGGCATTGGCCACTCTCACGCAGAAGGCAAATAGCGAGGCAGTGAGTCAGCTAACACTGATGCTCTTTGGAAGGTTGAGCTCCTGACAAAAGCGCACGCCCGCCAGCAACGGAGCTCAATACAGGCATTAGGGTTCAGAGATCTTGGCTTCTTTTGCTACAAGAAAAACAGGAGAAGGCGTAAGGAGAAGGAGTCGTAAACATGGGGAATTTTCAGGTCCAAGTAGTCACCCAACCGGTAACAGCGTCACAGGACCAACAATCACATAGGGGAAAAAGGAGCATTTGAAATATTTGCTCAAACTCTGCAAAAGCCAAAGATGGAGTTGCAGAAGCAAGCCAGGCAGAGGGTTTTCTGTTGCAGATCCAAGACGCTACCTAATCACCTAGCTGGCTCTGCTAATAACTGCTTCTATACTTCCAATTTCAAAGAAGCAAATTTAAATCTATTTGAGGGCCTGTGCAGCAAGAGGACAGAGTATATATAGTCTCAATAAAGGACAGGCCCAGGGCTTTTAAAATGAAGCAGCGGGGGATAAAAAAGCCCATCCACCCCAGGAAGACCTAACTTTTCTAGAACTTCCCCGCTTCTGCCAAAATCGAAACAGAAATACTACAGAAAGCGATTTCACTTTTGTTAGGATTCATTTAAAAAATGCATTGCTTTGCTTGCTTTGCCCTGTGTGTAACTTTACCTTTTTCCCTCTAACACCTCACAGAGGGCAAAAAAAAAAGAGCGCTGCCAACGCATCCCTAACGCCGGTGCCGAGGGCTCTGCTGCCGGCCAGGGCTCCTGGGCGAGCACTGCGGCCGCCATGGCGCGCTGAGGTAACCGGCGCCGCCGCCGCAGCGGGGGAAAAGCAGCTTGGCCAAGCTTTACTAATGTGATCCCCACCTAAACTGCGCTCTTACCACAGATCTAGCAACCTTAAGAGAGTTTCAAATGTGCTTGAATAGCTTTCCCCTCTTCCTGCTCCAGTCTTTTCTAGGCAACATATCTTCCCAAACCAGTTTTGGTTGATGACCTTCACTTGCAGAACTTTCACACTGCCTGTTGCAAATAAGTGTTTGCATCTTTTCTCTGACAGGCTGTCTAGAGCAGATATTTATACATCATCTGCTACTTATGTCAGCCTTTCATTACTATTACAGTCCACAGAGAATAGAAAGACGATGTAAAGAGAACTCAGTTTGCCCTTCAACGCTCGAGGCCTGTCTGCAGCCCGGAGACTTGGCAGCAGCAGTAGGCAGGAACCTCTGCTGAATAAACAGGCCTCTCCAGCACTGTTTAAAAACAGAGATATTGGGCAAATGAAGACAAAAGCAAAAACAAAACAAATCTCACTATTCCTCATCCTTCTCATATTCAGCCTTGAAAAGAGAAAGAGACACTTTAAAACTGATGGAAAGGCTGGGAGGGGAGGAATGTTCTTGCTCAGTACATAGCTATTACACTGGACACAGCAGCACAAAGATATGCAAAGGTAACAAGATTAATTGTTGAGCAGATTCCTATTAGAAACTTAAGAAAAAAAAAAGTGTGCTGTCTAAACGTCTGACTTCTCCTTTGTCTGTTCAAATACACTTATATGATACTAAAAATAAAATAAAAATAAATATATCTTTTATATTTGTCTTAGAACTTTGAATAAAAAACCCCACAAAACCCAAAATCCTAGCTTTGACCCTTTTACAAAGGATGACCTTCAAAGCACACACTGGGACAAAGGTACACCTCGCTGTCAGGAAACGCACGTGTTTGTGCCCCAGCTCACGCTGGCCGTGGCGAGGAGCCGGCTCTGCCCTGCGCGAGGGCAACCCCGAGCACCAGAGCGTCCCGCTGCAACGCGCGCTCTTGCGCTTCTCGCTGCATCTGCCCAGGTGGTGTCAGCAATCTGATGAATACAAAAAGGGAGGACAGCACCAAAGCTGAGGCAAAAGAAGAGCCAAGAGCCCTCGCTCAGCACCAGATTCATACCTAGCTCTGAAGCAGGCGGTGGGCATGACTTTGCAGAAGTTATTCAGGCCCACGTTTTTATGCTTTTGCCTGCGAGTCACACATGTAAGCCCATGATCCCACCCACATACCTTTCCACTTATGTACACACATCTGGTGTTTTGCATAAATGTGAAAAAGTCTGCTTCTCCTAGCGTCCCATTTTTTTATTCCAATAAGGAAGGAGAAAAAAAAAAAAAAGGAATATCTGCTGCATTTTGGGAGGAATGTGGCAAATGCTGAGAAACTTCTGATGGTGCTCTGAAGAAAATTCTGAAAAGCTCAGACGCCTGCAGAAGCCTGGGCAGGGTTGCAGTTACTGCTCTCAGGTGGCCACACTGCTCTGGCTCCCACTTTTTTGATTTGAGAGCAGTTTTCTCAGGGAGTTTTCTTCAGGGTTTTTCTAAAGGTCTTTTTTAGACACTAAATGTTGCTTTAGCAGAAACAGCTTTTTGTAACACAACATCTGTTTTGAATTATGTAGAGTGGCAATTTTAAGTTAGAAATTTCTCAATTTTAAATCCAAACAAGCATTTCAGATGCTTATCTTTAAACTGCAAAAGCCTGTGCAAAGGGCTTTCCCACTCCTGTATGAGAGGACCACCACTTCAAGAGAAGAAGTATCCTGACCCGAAAGTCCTACTATTACGTCCTTGAAATCTCACTGACAAAAATACTATCAGTAATAACCATACTGGACTAAGGCTTCATTTTCTTAATTTCAGTATTTGGAAATACACAGGGTTTTTTTGAGCATGAAAACCTGCCAGTCTGCCCTAAACCCTGATGTGAATGATATCCCCCAAAGCTTAGCGTGTTTTGTCTGCCCCTGCTTCAAGGATATGCTCCCAGATTTAAACCCCACCTGGCAAAACAGAACTTCTCCTCCAGTGCCTTAAAATCATACTAAAAAAACAGTAGCACTGTTTATAAAGCTGTTATTGAATGATAATCAAAAGGGGTAGGCTAGCAAACATGCAAAGTAAATAATTTCTGAGGGTTTTGGGGAAGGACTATTTTTGTTGTTTAAAGGCCATCTTTCCTCATTTATTTACAAAATTCTCTGTTCTAAACCTTTCTGTCATACAGTATAGGGAGCTCTTTAGAATGAATTGGAAGACCTCACAAAACTAGGCTCGGCACTGTGGATTCAGGTGCATTAAATACATTTTTTACCCACATACACACTGAAAAAAAAAATCTATTTGGTAAGCAGCACTTTATTATGAAATGGAACAAGTACATCGCAATGCACCTAGCAGGAACAAACTGCAGAGCCAGAACAGCAGAAGAGCAATATGACTCACACAACATCCGTAATCTTGTGTCTAGATCTCGCACCTAGAAAACAGCACCAGGTACGGACGACAAAGACACTTGCACAGCTGAGAGCTAAAAACTGTTATGTTCTGCTGCAGCTGTTCAGCGCTCAAGCACATAAAAAATGCTAAACAAAAAAGCAGGTTATGTATATGTGTGTGTGCATCTATATATATATATTCACATGGTATCTATTTGGTCAGTAGTCAGTACTATAAAGACACAATTTAAATAATCAAGAAACAGTTTCCAAGCGACTTCATTTATGTTACAACCTTCCTAGACACCAACACATAGAACATGCAGTTTACCTCCTTCTAAGGAAGCTAAGACAGCATGAGATTAAATATTCATCAGCAGCCATGCAGACCACTCAGAATTTAACAAGTCATCGACACAGACAGTTTAAGTGATAGCGTCACATATGAATTACTTAAACATATAAAAATTAAGCTGAAAAAATCAAGGCAAATTTTAAAGTTACTGCAAAAATGAGTATGTTATAGTAGGGAACACAGGCTCCTAATACCATGAGTGAATTTCCCAGATTAGAGTAGATGTTAAAATATTGTTGATTTGCTCAAATTTAAGCTTTTTCCTTTCATTTGATGGAATTTGTTCAAACACTGTAGCCTGTAGGTAAATATAGTAAGAAACAAGATTTTCAAAAATTATGAAAAACAAAACAGTAACTCAAAAATTAATACATCAGAATATAACTCCATGCATCAGAAGCATGGCATAAAATCGCTGTCTAATATTTAGAGGCTTCTTTTCTACTGAAATGTCCTACCAGTTATTTCATTAGACTTCGCATTACTTGGAAACACCCAGCTCCTTATTCGACGGTGAATGATCTGTTTTAATGAGCATTCCCAAGAAGCCGCATTTTAGATCCTCAGCAGAAAGGAGCAGTGGGGAGAGCGGTGGCGGTCCCGGGCTCCGGCCCGGGGGTGCAGAGCCGCAATTCTTTGTTCGGCGCCTGCCGCTCCCGCGGCCGCGCTCCTCGACGGGCAGCCCCAGCGCAGAGCTGCGGCACCAGACACGCAGCACGGGGCGAGCACGGCTCCATCGCGGCAGCAAGCAGGAGAAACCAGCGCAGGGACAGTGCGAGACACCCATTACCAAGCTCTCAACCATCCAGCCAGGCTGGCTCTGTGAAGGGCAATAAATCACGCTCTGTTCCCAGTGGGGTATCTTACGAATCTGAGAATCAAGCAGGGCCACATTTAGGCAACCAAAGACAACAAGAGCCCCAAAATGATTAAACATTAGCTTGTCCCTTTTGTCAATAGCCTATTCTTATGTCACAATTTTTTTCCGACATGATTATTTTAACATTTGTGCCACAAACATGCTGAGAGTGACAACTTCTTTGGTTTTCCCCCTTCAAGCCTTTTAGACCAGTCAGCCCTTCGGAGTCCTTCTCTCGCCACACTGAAGGGGCAGAGTTGCTTGTTGCCAAGGAAATCCAAGGGGCCGGAGACGACTCGCGCTCCGCATCCTCCAGCATCAACCGCCTTCAGAAACACTCTCAACCAAACAAACCAGAAATTCATGGGGAAGCCGCGTGCGTAGAGATTTATACATTAACCTGCTCTGTTTCAGGCTACTCCAACCACTCCTACCTGTGACAATGAAGCACTGCCTCTTTGACAACAGATTTTGCTAATTCAAAGAGCAAGAAAAAAACGAATACCTTTAAAAGAAGACAGTTTTTAAAACAGGCTCTCCCTGGAATAGGTTTCCCCGTGGGGGAAGCGCCTCGCGCCCGGACGGGGCCAGGCTGCAGTGTCAGGGGGTGCGAGGCCCCGTTCCTCCTGCCCAAGCGCCGGCGGAGCCAGCGCGGGACCATGCCCGATGCCTTGTGCTTGGGAAAACCAATTTGTATCCGTCCCAGCTTCAGAACAGATACACCAGATACACATGTTCATCTTCCAGATGCTTCAAATCTGACAAAGAGGAATTCCTTGTTTGTCTCATACCAACTCAGCTGATTTTGTCCTGCATATTCCTGTACTTGACAGTTCTTTTTCTGTTCAGTACTAAATAACAGTGGCTGAGAATGCATCAGCACACACAAGCCTGAAATGTCCTGGGGAGGTCAGGCACAGATTGGCATCTCTTTGGTATCACTCTGGATAGAATAAGAAGAGCTTTTTTTTTTTTTTTTTCTCTCTCTTTTCCTCACATGCTGTTTCTTGTCATCTTCTATAGTAGCTTCCAGCTAGGGAAGGTCTGGAAAAATAATCAAAATTGCAACTCCCTCTCTTTTCAGGTGGTGCAATGGAGAAGTGCCCTTGTCTTCTCCTCTACTTTCTGGATTTCCATAAATAAGGAGCTCCATTTTCCAGCCCCCACCGACCTTCATGTTGGGATCTTTTTCTGCTGGCTAGCTTAAGTCTGTGCTTCTGTTTGCAGTTGTTCTAAGCAGATTTTTTGAATGGCTTTTGCCAAGAATACACCATTTATCAGACAGGCTGATCAGAAGCTAATCAAAATTTCAAAGAGAATGCAGCAGGTTCAGAACGACACCCGCACATTCAGTTCATACATGCAAGCTATAACCAAAAAGTCAGAAACATTGTGTATTTTTTGTTTTTGTTGTTGTTGCTAAGTGGAAGACTGGCCTTCTTCAGGAATTGATGGCTGAGATTCCTGGGCAGCTTTGGTCCTTCTTCGTGTTTTTTTTTTTTATTATTATTATTTTCTTTTTTTTTCTGTGCTTTGGTTTTGTGCTGTGTTTTGCCACCAAAATCGCTGACGACAAGTGCTGCCGCTGCCCTCGTGGCCTCTTCCTTGTGCGGCCCTGGCGGCAGCTCCTGCCCAGAAAAAAACAGAGTTGGGATCTTAACAACTAGAGGCCAAGAAAACAAGGAGAAATAAAGCCCTGTGTTTGAACTGTTGAGATTTGCAGGGTTGTATCAAGACCGCTGGGTGAAATTCAGGATTTTTGAGTGCATGGGTCTGGCAGTGTTGCCAAGCATTGCATTAAACCATAAAAGTAATCTGCATATGCTGTAACTTCTTCGTCTCCCTGCCTCCCTCGTGAAAATCATTTCACGAGAGGAAGATGCTGCTTTGTTCTTCCTGTTCATCCAGCCAGGTTGTGCCGTGTTTCACACTGCCACATGTCGCGGGTGTAATGTCACGTAACTCCCTTCTGTGCCGTCCCAGGTCCCACTGCACCTTAAAACACGCAAGTTGCCCCAGGAACTTGTATTTCAGATGCATACACTATGCAAAGAGTCAAGGACAACTGAGGTGGTCGGGAAAGATCGAAGGCCTGGGTCATGTAGGAAACTGCCTTTTGTCTGTACTGATCCTCCTAAGCCTTATCCTATAGTAAAGTGTGGCAGAAAGTACCCACCTCGTACCGTCAAATAAAGACTTAATATTTGTTTCCTGCCACAGGAGGGCTTGTGTGGGCTCCTCTTGCTTCTAGTGAAAAGACAGTGAGGTCAGTGAAGAGCATCAGCCGTTCTGATGAAACTGAGCAGTAGCAACGGCTTCTCACTGCCTGACTTTGCCCACAGTTTTCTCTGGCAATTCCTCCTCTTCCTGGCAACTTTCCTCTTCTCCTCTGTGCTTTTCCAATGGTGTCCTGGGCTCTCTTACCCCTTTGCTGTGTTGCTGGAAAAAACATGATGATGAGAGTACACTGATGGTTGCCTACACCTTCTATCTGCATTTTGGAAATCACTGTATGATTTAAAACTCAAAAATAATGAGGTGAGGAAGACTTTATGATGTCATAAAAACAGATGGAATTTGTCTTCTTTTCATAATATGAATGCACAAAAAGGCACAAAACCTGCACTGCTGGGATTCTAACCAGTGGCTATAGCTTTGTCCAGGATGATTTGAGGACAAGTGAGAAGTTAAGCAATTTTCCTGGTCATGGTATTTCCAACTATATGAAGGAAACATTTGTTTTCAAGTTATCTGCATATGTAGTGGAATATGGTTTTAGAAAATGCCTGAGCTGTCATGTTAAACTCTGATTTACAATTATTCTCCTTTCATGAGCATATTCACATTTTCTGTGGCCACAGCCTCCGTTGAACTTCTGACAGGTATTTTCTTTCTCATCAGTTTTCAAGTCCTAGCTGTGGTAACTGAAAGTTTTAAATTAACCAGACTGGAAAAGCGTAATCCAGATATAAATGAACTGGCGGAGCACACCTATCTTTAGAAGCAGGTGAAACTCAATTCACTTCTGGAATGTGGCCCAGTTGCGAAGGTGGTATTAATCTCCCATAAATGAGCAAAGGGAGAAAGAAAATAATTGCAGGATAAGCCATCTATCATCATCTATTGAAAAGCTGATGGAGGGTGTAATGAACACTTGGCCGTGTGCGACCTCACGGCGTGAAGCCGTCCCTGCAGCTCGGAGGAGAGCGGTGCTGGCCCCGCTGCGGCAGCACCGAGTGCCCTCGCACCTAAAACTGTCAACTCCAGTCACTTGTCCTGTGCGTGAGGGACGGGAACTCTCAGAACAAAGACACAAATTCTTTTAAATAACAAAGAACAGTTGTGGTGAACGGCTGCCCCATAACGTGCATTAGTAATAGTTTTGGTTTGTACTTTTTTTCTAATAGTGTGTAGGAGAAAGTGAGGAACAGTGCGTCAATGACTAAAGAGCTGTACTGAGTCATCCTCTTAGAGAAACTGTGGGTTTATCCATCTTCTTCCTTTTTTTTTTTTTTTTTTCTCCTCCACAATTTTCATCAATGCACTGTGGAAATGGGAAGCCTGGGAGTTACAGAAAAAAAAATGTAGGGGATATTGGAGCTTGTTGGGAAGCCCGTGTTCTGATTCTCCCTGCGGCACCCAGGGGCAATAAGAGAGACCCTGCGAATCGCTGTTGCTGTCGAAGGCCCCGCTGGGAGTGCGAACAGGACGGGCAGAGCCGCCCGATGCGGCTCAGAGCCCTCACAGCACCCGAGGGGCTCCTCTAGCAGCCCCACCAGGGCAACCTCAGCTCATTCCTAAGAGGCACCACAGGTACAGAGCCGCCTTGGAAGCCCCCAAGACAGGGGCCAAAATCTATCAATCAGGAGCACCACTACTGAAGGGTGTTCTTTGACTTTTACAAGGCCAAGGGACAGCTCTGAATTATCTTTTGAGTTTCATGGACCTGTGGTTTCTGCTTATACCACGAACCGAGAAGATCATTGGAAGCAGAGGCTTGCACCTCTCTGGCCCGGAGGATTTCTTGGATGTTTCCTCTGTTTTGGGCCTTACCAGGCAGATCCCCACAAGGTGTAAATTCGTTCCATAACCCAAGGACACCCTTCAGTAGTGGTGCTCCTGATTGATAGATTTTGGCTATCATACTATTCCTGTCTTGGGGGCTTCCAAGACAGCTCTGTACCGGCATTGCAGACATAACCCAAACGCTTGTTCCAGACTAAGCAGATCACCAAAAACTATCAATCATCAATCAGCACTGTTTCATTTTAAACTTAAAAAGTAAATGAGCCTGGGCTTGTTAGGGTATGAATCACTTACAGTTTTTTTTTTTTTTTAACTGATAAACAGCCCTCTTCTTAGATGCATCAGAAAGATGAAAAGCTTTCATTTTTATGAAAATTAGAAAAGAAGCACAGTCGTTTTACAAGAAAGCTAAAACATGTATAGACAGAAGAGAATAGAATTCCTAATCAGCAGATACATTTCTTTTTAATACTAAACAGCATACAATAAAAAATCAATTAAATAATTGCAGCATTTGATGGATTAATGCTGGTTGGCTGTTTTCAGCGAAGTCCTTAGAGTTTTAGTGCTGGGTCTAAGTTTACTTCTAAATGGAGCCACAATATCTAGGTGCTTATAGCAACAGAATTGTTGGGAAAGAGGAGAGAAAGGTCAATACCCAGACTGCAGCCGCAGTTTTGCCTAGCGGCTCACGCCACAGTCAGCCGCGACGTAGCAGACCAGCGCATAGGAGACCCTGCACTGCCACAGATTCCAGTTTTGAGGATTTGAGTGACAGGACAAGGGGCAATGGGTACAAATTGAAACACAGGAAGTTCCATCTCCACGTGAGGAAGAACTTCTTTCCTGTGAGGGTGACAGAGCCCTGGAACAGGCTGCCCAGAGAGGTTGGGGAGTCTCCTTCTCTGGAGATCTTCCAAACCCGCCTGGATGCCACCCTGTGCCACGTGCTCTAGGTGTCCCTGCTGGAGCAGGGGGTTGGACTAGGTGATCTTGAGAGGCCCCTTCCAACCTCAACCATTCTGTGATTCTGTGATTTTTCTCCATCCAAGCCCTCTTGCCAGGTTCTATTTCCTCCACTTTCTATGACAGATGCCGTCCTGTGCTTTACTTGGGTGCAGAAAATTAACCTTTGCCTACATTTCTGAGAGGCTTTGAGCCATCTTGGATAGGAATATAGGCTCAAAACCACACATGGTCTTTTGTTTTGCAATATTTAGTTTTTTTTTTTCATAATTGGCTTGCATAGTGAAATCCAGAAGTCAAAATAGGGCTTTACATACCCTCAAAATTCAGTGCTCGAAGCAAGTTTGAAATCAATCCAGGCTACCAAGTGGGGAGCCGCTTAAATCAGCAACACTGGCAGTAGGGATGGCTTAATCCCTTTGCCTCTACAGGGTTTTTTTTTTTTTCCAGATCTTGCCTATTAGATCAACTGAGAGCCTGTCTGGTGTGTAGCTGATAGATCTTAGTTTAAACAGTGCAAAGCACACGCTACCTCCCGAAGCACTTCCCTGGATGTCGTCTTCTCCTGCTTTTAAGTTTTTCAATGTTCCCTTAAAAACATGAACCTAAGAACTACAGGTA
This sequence comes from Tinamus guttatus, assembly GCF_000705375.1. The sequence goes on from NW_010585143.1 coordinate 26,049, forward strand.
ACATCGTGTTACTAGTGTCACTAATGGGGAAAAAAGTCTCTTTCCTCAGCATTCTGCTGTTCTTAAGGCAAGTGCTGGATATTTTTACTGCAGTTATAACACAGGAACCTCAGGGTCAGTAGTTTCACACACCAAGTGACTGACTCAAATGGGAGAGATGGGCAAGAAGCTCCCAAACTGGCTGCTCAGAAGTAGCCTCCAGGAGACGAGCTGAGCTCCAAGATAGGCTGTGTTTCAAGGTGTGCCTCGGCAGTGCCAGGAAAGGTATTTGGGGATCAGGAATCCTTCACTTCTGTTAGAATTTTCCAGCTTGTTAATGAAGCAGCTCTCCTTGGGCATCTGGCAAGAACACTGGGGCACTCAACGTGCATTAAGGCAGAATTAGATGAGTTTGACAGGGAACCCCTGCGACTAATTAGCTTTCACAAAGCACAGCACCACTTATCTGAGCTTAAAGCAGTACGAAGAAGGCACCTTAACAACACTCTGTACCAGTGCTTTCCAGCCCTTCCTTGCCTATGGGTAACACTTGGTGAGAAGTAATGAGTTGTGGGCAAATTTACACTTACTTTCTGTCCGTGTAGTCTGTACTGATAAGAGCACCCTGTGGCTATCATGTCAGAAGATCTCGTGGACAACACATTGCTCAAAAGTCATGTGTTCTGATGGCTACTGCCCTTTGAATATACAAAATTTGCCATGTATTACCCACCCACCATCCGTGCTGGAGACCAGACTTGTCCATGCCATGGCTTGCGGTTGTTCCCGAAGAGCTCCAGGCCGGAGTCGGTGCGTCCCAGCGCCGTGCCCTGCTCGCCCTTGTTCTCCTGTGATTTAATTAGGCCAGGCGGCCACAGATGCAGCCCTGAAGCAGCTAGGCATAATCCGGGCTTGTTTACCTGCCCAGGGGTACGCACCAATTACATGCGTTACACACGTTACATTTAGAGTAGCGACATCATCCCATTAGTCTACATGTGCTGAGTACTAAACATTCCGGAACAATCATGTCTCAAGTGTTCATGCTCTTACCTTTACATACCAACATGTTTTTGAAGTATTCATTACTTTAAAAGCTGAAATGGATTCAATATTCTAAGTAATTATGATTAAAAAATGTGCTGTAAGCTTCTTGTAAATTAGGCACAAAGGCAATCCAAATTGAAAATTAATTTAGTTTAAAAAGTGCTTTTTTATTTTCCTAATATATATTAACAAAAATAGGTTATGGAGCAAATAAATATGTTTATACTTTGCTCTGCACAAGTAACTGTTAGAACGACTTCACAACTTTTTTTTTTGATGCTCTTTCTCTCTTTCTGCTGAGGATTTGAGCATTGTCTTCCTCAATCCTGAATGAGATGCAGGGGTAAGAGAAGAGAAGCACGCCGAAATACTCGTAAAAGTGAACATCAGAACAGGTAGAAAGGGTTAAGGAGTGAAACGAGCTTGTGGTCCCTGTGTTGCGCACTTGCTTGGAGATGAGATGATGTCTCTGACCGTCACACTCCGTCCCGCCGCCCCACATCCCTTTAGCCTGTCCCGCATCGGGCAGCTCCCCCAAAGCCGGCCTCTCCTCCTCCTCCTCCTGCCGCGGACGCTCCGCGGGGTTTGCGGTGCAGAACTTCTCCCTGCTGGTGCCTGCATTAGTGCGAGCCCAGGGCTATCCAGACTTATAAAACATTGTTTACATGCGTAGTGGAAGCACTCAGTAGTAGTAAAAATACGTAAGATAAGCCTTCATGCTTCAAGGTATGAGTAATAAGGGCAGGAAGATGTTTGCTATCACTGCTAGGATTTCTTCCCTTGTGTTTTGACGCATCTGTTTCTGATGATGGTTGGAAGCAGCATACCAGGCTTGGGTCAAACACAGATTTAGACTGGTTCCTGCACCTCAGTTGCTCTGATCCTAGAACTTTCTAACCCCAAAGATTAAAAAAAAATCATGATTTACAGACAAAAATAATTTAAAAAATTAGCTCTTAAATAATGATTATTACAAAAATATATATTTCTTGCATTTTTGTCTTTTTTTTAAAACTTTCAGATACTTCTCAGACTAGGCATCTGAATGCAAATTAGTGGTGACAAATGTATTGATAGAGATGGTGCTGCAAGAGCTCCAGCCTGTGCTCAGCAAATCATTCTGCACGGGTTGTCTCCAAATCAACCCAATTTACTCCCATCAGCTCCTAAGTGAGCTCTTTTGTCAGCTTTTTGCAGTTCTCCCATTTCCATGCAGTTTTCTCATCGATGCTTCTCGTGCAGGGAGGTTGCTGGTGCAGCCACGATTCTTCCCGATTCCAGACTGAGGGGATGATAGATGAATTATTCTTCATCCCATAACCATTGCAGGAGGAATTCTCCAAAATGAAAATTTCCTTCTCCTCTCCCCCTATTTCTTACATACAGTTCATTGTCCCAAAGCAGAAATGGACTCTCCCATATGCAGGATCTTGATTTCTTTCCTTTGCAGTGAGGACTCTGGGCCTGATTTACAGCTTTTAGAGTAATTGTAAAAGACTAGAACTATCAGAGTCCGACATTTGCAACCCCTACTTTGCACCGGGATATTGAGCAGTTTGTGACAGCTTAAAATGCAGAGCAGAGTCAGGAAAACATGAGAAAATTGCTTAGAGTTGTGTTCAAAGTCTATACTTTCAGCTCCACAGAAGGAAACGTGAAAGTTCTGCTATCCAAAAGAGCCCGCCTATCGCTCCCAGTATTCCGCACTTACCTATTTCCATTTGTATAAATCCACAAATGTGCCTCTTTTAAAAAAAAACCGCCTTGGGAGAGACAAGCAGACCTTGCATGAAAGAAGGTCCTCACAAACAGAATGCACCTCTTGGGAACAACTTGTCCTCAGGGACAATATTGTTAGTTCTGGGTAAACGCTGGATTTCCAACATTTCCATGCTAGCTTACAGAAAGTCTTTTCCAATATTCTTTTGACTGTTGAAACTAGAAATATCCCCGTAACTTTCAGATCAGGTAATTGCTAATGCTAGTTAAGGTTCTTAGGACCTTCTGGATGGCCAGAAGCAGATTAACTGTGTTGTTCAGGAAGCACATCTACTGCTTGGAGAATTCCATTTTAATTCTGCTATTGCAGAATGAATGTCTCATGGATACAATGTCTTTTTGATGAAGAAGGCAAGATATCAGACTTTCTATTCTGGCTCTTCATTTCTATGCAAAATTCATGGAGATTTTACAGTAAGATCTTTACCTTTCACAATTTCATAATCTTCTGCAAAAGGAAACCTCTATCAAGGGTTCTAACAATTACACAATAAATTACTTAAAATAGACATGTTCTTAATAAAATTAAATGTATAAAGAAAATTTAGACATCAGGTCTAGGTTAGAAGGCAAATAGGAGTAACTTAAGAGCAGGACAGTAATGATACTCTACCCATGGAGGGGAAAAGCGCCAGGACTAATATTTGTAGGATTTTGCTTGAGGAAAATCGTTAGGGAGGGCTGGGGAGAAGACAGCCCTGATGCAATGACATTTCTTGAATCCCTACAAACATCTGAATGGCCAGAACCCTTTCAAAGCAGCGATTACCAAAGGAGCTCTTTGGAAGTTGCTTCTTCCAGCGGCGATGCTCACAAGGCCTTGCAGCAGACCCAGGCGTTCCTTTGGAAGCAGGATTTCTCATCCCAAAGCAGAACTTCAGGCACCATTTCTTACCTTTTTAACTGTAATACTGGCAGAATCTTTCCCCCGTTAGGCTTATTCAGCAGCTTGTATCACCCGTCGTGAGCACGAAGTTCTTCCCTCCACGACTGCAAACAAAACCTGATAAACAGGTGTTCATTTATACCTCCCTGTTGCTATCACATTTCCAAGGCAGAAGACATACCTAACAATTAAATACACCGCCACTATTTATTCCTAGAAGGAAAGCACCACCAAGAAATTCAGAAGCATTTTTTGTTGTTTGGGGGTCAGGGCAGCACCAAGCCCAGCAGTATCACAGTGTTGTACATTTGTGATATACAAAGCTGCAGATGCTCTGAGGCAAGAACCATTTTTTGCTCTATTTATACAGGGTTTAGCATGTTGGAACCCTGACAAAGTTGTCATTCAAACAATAGAAGGTCATCGTCACCATAAGTCAAGGGGCTTTTTAGACAGTTTAATAAGGCCTGAGAAGCGAGTATTTCAGCAGTAACAAGGGGGAACATCACGGACCATGGACTCTTAATGAGTACAGGAAACTTTATGACTGTTGGGAGCTAACAGGTCCCAAGACACATCCTACCACCCAAAGTACACTTGTAAGATCCAGGAATTATCTTCATTGTTTCACTGTCTGTTTTTGAAAATCCAGACAAATCTTACATTCCCGTTCTTAGTATTTTTTGCAGTCTAACATTTTATTTCTTTTGTTAGTTTTGACATTATAATCTTTTGATTTTCCCCCATTAATATTTGCTAATAAAAAAAAAAAAACATCTAGACATTTCTAGTCTGCTTGGCTATGATCACTTGGAGCTGTTGATTCCAATACATATTTGAACTATATTTTGCTCCAGCTGTTTTAAAGCTTTATTGATATTTGCTTCATTGTGCAACTGCAAAATACAAGCAAACAATTTGTCATATGCTACAAAAGTCCCGTTTTAGTATGTTTTTGAGAATTAGAAAAGAGAACCTGTGTCATTGGTCGTTCAGATTAGTCAGAAAACCAAGTTTGTACCATGGGTACACCCTGGTTTCAACCCGTAATCTGATTTGTGTTATTCTGCTCCAGCTTCCGTGGCTCAGATGTGTTGGATATATCGAGAATAACATTTCAAAACATTTCAGAACTTTGTATTCTGTAACATCAAATACTATATGGGGAATAAGATATATCACATGAGTAAATATGTTATTTTTAAGAAGGTTTTTAAAATACCAGCATCGTGTTTGTTCAAATGTATTTGCCATATTGGAATTATCGAACCATCAAATTATTATTTTTTTAAATAAAAACAACACAACTAAAAGAAACAATTTGCTGCAATTTAATAGTAACAATCTCACTTTACAGTATAATAATGGTGAAAACTTTGCAAAGGAATTTGAAAGAGAATGTAATTAAAAACGACAGATTTAAGACAACAAAAATTGAAAATTAAATAGCACAACAATTCTAGGAGGATCAAATTTTAACCAGAATGTTTATTTGATGCCGCGTTCTGATTAATAAGTGACACTATGTTACCAGCACTTGCTGAGATCGGATAAACACCACTTCTTTAAAGCACAATTGTTCTGTTCAGAGACCAAGCACAGACCGACAACAAGAAATCGGACCCCAGACCCACTTCCCACGTGGGCAGTAGCAAAGTTCCTAAGTGGAAGAGGAAGGACCCTGAGTGGCCCCTGCAGCCGAACGGACCGGCCATGTCGTGATTTCCGCTCTCGGGGAACTCTGCAAATATTATTTTAGGTTTTTCTAGGACACACCCCACTGCCAAATACAAAATCAAAGCAAGACAGAGGTGGGTGAAGTGGCTCTGCGGCCGGCGAGCACTGAACCGGGACCTGGGAAACCTGGATTCACTTCCCAGATCCTCAGGTGAGACATCCCGTTCAATGGAAATTACAACACTGGCCTTCCATGAGAACCTTGGAAATCTCCAGGAAAAATAAATGCTTCTGAGGCAGGGGTTGTTATTTAAAATTAACATTCTCCAATCACCTTGGAGATCACATAAAAATTGAAGTGTTATGGCTGCTAATGCTGTGTAAACATAATTGAATGAAATATGATAAAATAAATGTGTACGAAGGATTCCATAAAAGGATAAGTGATGTCCACTCCACTTTTCGGGAAGTCATTCTTTCTCCTTTGAACTTAACTCCTGAAGTGGTCAGAAGTGTCCAGTAAATGCAGGTACCCATGAAACTGGAATGAAAACTGGTGCCATTGGAAGCAAAACTCCATAGCAAAGTTCAGCAATACCAGAATTCCATTTCCAAAATACTCAATGACACCTACATAAATTGTTGAGTATTTTTAAAGATAGGGAGGATGCTTTCCTGAAAAGGGTTCTTCTACCTTTCAGCAGAAGTTTATGAAAACTGCCTAAGAAAGAGTCATTGTTGGTAACCCACACAAACATAAATATGGACAGCAAAAGAGAAACCAAAGCAGTTTTGCTTATTTAATAATATAAAATAATGTGATGAGAGGAAAAAAAAAACACAAAGTTTTTTTTTGCTGTTTATTGTTAATTATAGTTTTTGGATAACCAAGCAGCTCTGTATGGAGAAAGCACAGAAGAGCAATTCTGGCACTTTTGGATAATACATTTATTTAAAAAAACTTTTTTAGACACATTCAGTCTACTTGCTCGGTCCACAGTCCGTTTTACATGAGCAAGATGAGCTCATATGCTTCAGAGAAAACTAACAATATATACAGCCCATGAAACTATCTTCTTGGCTACCCTGGGGCCTTTAAAATGTCCTCTAAGTCTACCCTGGCTAAACAGAATCCACAATATACATGATAGTTACAGAATACGCTGTACTGAAATGAGAAATGCTCAGCACAAAACGGGACTCTTGGCATGCAGCTTAAAGTAAAAGGTGAAAGTCCAGAAGTTTATAAAATCCCAAACGGGGTCAATTAAAAGGAGTTAGCAAAAGAAGGGACTGTTCATTGTTACTGTAAAAAAGGCACTTTGAGTAAGTGGGACCAGAATTAGAGGAGTCTTAGTTGACACAAAGTTCAGTTTGGTTTCAGAAAAAGGCTTCAATGCTAAGGGATGCTACTCAAGTTTCCTGCAGTTTTACATTAAAAAAATTGCTGAGTAGTTTATAATAAAGGACATAAAATGTTTACAACCAACTTGTAAAATTAAGAAAAGCATAGTAGAAGCAAAATATTACTAAAAGCAGCAATGCATAGCCTTTCATTGAGATAATGCACAATTTTGGACACCACGTGTCAAACTAGGGTTTTTAAGATACTCTTTCAGTAGCATTATCAACATAAAATGGGCCTATCTAACAACAGTTTTACCAGCTCCCATTCATAAGGAGATTGAGGTCATAAACCAACCCAAACAATCTGTCAGCATTTTTAACATCCTGGATGACCAATATCAAGTATATGGAATAACAATCACACTCTTTGTTCAGCTATCTCACTGGAGGCAGCCGTTAAATCAGAGGAATGATTTTAAATCTTTTCTAACATTTACACAGTAATGCATTATAAGTTCTTTCAAAAGTTGCTCACCACAGTTTTTCTCTTTTTTTTTTTCTCCACAACAAAAAAAAAAAAAAGAAAAAAAAATCAAGCACTTCCACAGAAAGAATATTTGGCAATTTTATACTCCACGGAACGGTGGATTTTCACAACAGCTCACTTTAGATTGAATGTCATTAGTGGTCTTTCCTCTCGTTTCTGCCAAGGACTCTTCTTATCCTCACCCTGGTCATCCTCCTCGTCCTCGTCCTCGTCGCGAAGGGCCGTTCCGCGCGCGGGGCTCGTTGAGGGCTCCGGCCTGGGCTCCGCAGTCCTGCTCTCCTCCTGCAGGCTGGGCAGCTGCGCGCCGCTCCTCTTGCCGGGGCCGTCCAGCAGGCAGCGCAGGGCGCTGTCCTCGGGGCTGCACACGGCCGTGCCGCACTCGCTGCCGCTCTGGTCCATGTCCTCCAGGCACACGAGCTGCGTGTAGGACGTGGCGTCCGCGCTCGCGCTGCTGCTGCTGCTGCTGCTGCTGCTCCGGCGCCGCGGGGTGGCTCGGCGCCGCCGACGGGTGCTCTCCTCCTCTTCCCTTGCGGGCAGATTTGGGTTCGTTCATGTCAACGCCGGAGTCCAAGCTGGCGTCGTTGCTCCCGTTCCTACCGGCTCTTTGGAGGTCAATGTACGAATGTCTAACGTGAGCGTTGGAACGCCCATCTAGAGAAACAAACCATGCCCGAGGATGAGGCAAGGGTTTCCCCCCTCCCAGTTCCATCAGAGCCTTTTCTGTAAGGAGCTGCACTTCGCTGTTCATTTGCGCCAGGGATGCATCGTTCAGCGAGGCAGGAATGGAGATAGATTCGGACATGGAAGCGTTTTGTTGGCTCCACTCAGCTGCACCTGCGTCCTGCAAATGCTGCTGAGATACTGCCTGCGAGGCCAACTGCTGCGGCTGCAGCTGCTGCGGCGGGTGCGGAAAAAGCCGCACGTGGGGGTTCGGGAGCTCCGCCTGGAGTCTTTCTATGTCAATCTGCTGGTCAGCTGGAACCACCAGCGGCTGGCTAACGTAAGGGTGTTCGCCCGGTAATTTCATGTAGTGACCTGGAATGACCAACGCGGGCAAAACTTTTCTGTAAACACTGTCGTTAACTTGGTCAACAGAATTGCAGCAAATTAACTGACCTGGTCGAGGGAAAGATGTAGGTCGTTCAAGGTGATCCACTGAACGAGACATCATACATTCAGTAGGTCTGCAGTCCAACAGTTCTTTTTCGGGGGCTGGAGGTGTGGGGTATATTTGTTCCTGAATATTGTATTTACTTCCAGTAGCTATATGATTCATAGATACTTGGATTTCTCTCTCTTGCTTTTCAAACAGAGGCTGAGACAGCATAGCGTTGTAGCTTCTCCTGTACTCATCTTTGATGGGGGACTCATAGCCCTCAACAGTTTCTGTAGATTTTCTTGTCTTTAAAGGAAAACTATCAGCTGATTTGTGGTAGTCTTTTCTCAGGGACCCGCTGGGAGTCAGGTCATCCAAGGAAATTCTGCTCTTGTCTTTCTCCTTGTCAGAAAGCAGCTCCTCCCGGGAGCTAAACTCCTGGGAAGTGGTGAACGAGTGTTTGAGCATAGGTGTGTGCAGATCTGCTTCTCCGCTGGCGGACACCATCTCCATGCGGACAGCGCTGATTAATTCCTTGGCTCCTGAGGTTTCGCCGTGTCCATTGCTAGCAACAGAGAGCCCGCCTGGAAACTCTGACTCGCGCCGGGAAAATATTAAATTTATATGTGACATAGAGGTTGCTTGATCCTTCTTGGAAGTGTCCAGTGCTGTGGGAAGCTGCAGCTTCTTATGGTGCTGACGTGGTTTTAAACATTTTCTTCTGTAAAAGCCGGTAACAAAAGAAATAACATAAATATGACTATTGTACAGAAAGAAGATCAACAAGTGCGTCCTAAGGAAAGATTTTTAAGCACTGATTAAAACAGCAAAGACAAAATCAACGACAAACTACTGGCAAACAGGAAATATCTCAAGCACCAATTATAATCTGCAGCAAACGTCTAGAAAAGACAAATATAAAATAACTTATTAGTATACATTTGCTGTTCTAGACTTAACATAAATTTGTAGTTAGGTTTGATGAGAACAGATGAATTGCAGGTGCAGAACAGGAATGATTTCAGAGATCCTCAGTCTCAAGCCTATATTTGATAGGAGGTTTTAAAACATTTCATAAGGAACACACAGCTGTAAATCATAAGGTGCTGAGATTTTTTCAATTACCAACCTACCAAAGGTATGGATTATGCAGTATGCAACCAGCAACACATGAAATTTATCTCCCTGTATGCTTCTATTTCAAGGGCTTTCTTCCTCTTCTTTTTGTAAAAAATGTTAAAAAAAAAGTTCGCGTATAGAACCTTTAATTTTATGGGCACAGAAAATCTTACATTTCCAACATGAACTAAGTACCTAGAATGGTGGATCTTACCTGCAATAATACAAAAGGAGACACAGCAAGACAAGAAGGATGACAGCCATCCCTCCTAAGATTGCCAGAAGAAACATCGTATGATAGCTGGTAATGTCGTGTGTGACAACAGGACCTGGAAGGCCAGAAAAGAGCAGTTAGACGTGTGACAATCTGCAAATAAAAGGAGGATGAACACTTTAAGCAAAGAGAGGGATGGCCTCCCTTGCACGAGGGTGCTAAGTGAAGAGCACTGCCACTCAGCCCTGGTGCCTGCTGAGCTGAGCTGAGCCTCTCCGGCACGGAGCGGGCGGTGGGGGAAGCACGAGCGGCTTTTCGTGACTGCAGCTCCAAAGAAACGGATCATTCTGTGGAAAAGCAGTTAGCTTCAAAGGGAGCATGCAAAAGTGAATGCTGCCTTCCAAATCCTGATGCTGATACCCTGACTCATCTCTTATCACTGGAGAAAAAGCCATCACAGCATCTTCCAGCATCGTGGTAAAAGATTTCTCTCTATAAATATACTTGTGTAGCTTTGCATTAAGTAGTACATTCAGTGCAGTAAAGGATACTGTGGAAGAAGTGCTGGTGCTCATAATTCTAGGCCAAGCGAAGCGGATCTTCAGTAGCTTTAAAACCAGGCCAGTGGTGAGTGTTGTAACTCCAGGTTTCAATAGTGCTTCAGAAATTTTTCAACATACCAACACACGCATGTGGACAGTATCTGTTCACAGCTATGCATGTGTAGCCCCATTAGTTTCTAATACCCTTAACATCAATTTGAAATACAGTCCCAGGTTTTCATCCGTAAGTAAGGAAGGAGGTACAGCACCAGCTAACCAAGTAACATGCAGGTAGGACAGCAAATGTTGACCTGTATACTTGGGCAACATTAAGGTTGCAGATCATGAGGTTTCAAGAAAATCATCTGTGTGTCTTTGGTGGTCTGTAGAGCCACTGCTAGGAACACAACGTTCATTTTGCCCATTTTTGGAGATAAGAAATGAGAAGATGAAATAAGCAGACAGACAGTAATTTGCTTAAAATAACATTAGGAAAATATAAAAATATATACATTCTACTCTGGCACTACTTTTATATAATGGATACTGTTGCTATAGGACATTAAGTAAGTAGGGGAAGAGATAAACCATGTAAGTTTTTCATTAAGATGTGGTTCCCTTTGTAACACAACTCTAGCAGTGCTGATCTAGCCCTCAGGAAGAAGGGAGGATAGGACACAAACAGATGCTCTGCCCTACAAGTAAAACTGTAAGGGCAAATGTAAGCACATCCAGGACAGCTTTAGAGTTACGGGGTCAAAATTCATGATTATAGCTGCCTTACCATCTGGAGCAGAGCTGCACTTGGAAACATTTGGCTCCTGGCAGGTTTTTTTTTTTTTTAGAGGTACAGTAATTTTTTTAAGATTCCATTAAATTTAGTGATAGTTTACACTGATTTGCACCTGCACCTAAGCTCTGTTCAGCAACGAATCAGGTGAATATTCCAGTTTTACCTAGTATCATCTTAAATAAAAAGCTTGCATAAGGTAGCACAGCAGAAACTCCAAGTGTTTTCTGTATCACAAAGGAACTTAGTGGAATATGCAAGTGGAGTTTGAAAATGATCCTCATATTAGAGTGTGTTTTGCTGGTTAGATGTAGTTTATGTATTTTGCACAGCCAAGGAAAGAATGTTTCCATTCCTACTATATTTGGTTTTCATTCAAAAAAAAAAGCCCCTAATAAAATCTCTAAGAGGAGAAATTTTTGGTTGGTTGCCTGGTTTATGTAGAGGTATCTCTAATTACTGGTGACTGGAAAACTACTACTAAGAAACGTGAGCCAGCCACAGAGAGAAAAAAAATGAAGACTTGGCTACAACATTAATAATTGCAGTGGGCACAGAAGTACACAAATACCAAAATCAAAGTGATTTCAAAAGTTGCCTAAGAATCTTGCAAATGGCAACCAAGAAGCTCATCTGCCTCCTGAAACCTGAAGTTATTCACAGTGTAAGTTACTGAGTCACAAAGATATATAAAGCCTGAATCATGGCAAAATGCAGTGTAGGCATTAAAAAAACAACCAATCAGCTAAACCATCCAGGGCACTGCTGACCTTTGGTAAATTCTCTAAGTTTCTGCACTGAAACGGCACAGTGGATATTTTTCTATCCACTGAAATATCAATATATTGATATTACAACTCCCTACATTTTCTAGTAATGGCTCTACTTAAGCATGCGTCAAAGCAAAAACCACTTTCATTAAAAAGTTTCCTACTTTGATATTTGGAGATTAACACGCTCAAAAAAATTTGGAACACCATCTTCCCCAAAGATTTTAGCCCTTTACTTTCAGATTTCCGTTTTATAACACTCCATTATTGGTCAAGCTGTGGCATCTCAAATGAGGTCATTCTGCAAAATATAAACATTATATATGAACAAATAATTACTCAGTTGGTCCTATCAATAAAATTCAGTTCCATCTTACCTGGGATAGCAGGTGACATAGCTGCAACCCAGTAGCCCAGCTGAGGTGCAATGTAAGTCCAAGTCAATTGATTTCCTTCTTGCTGTACAAGGCCAAAACTACTCTTCAGCCATGTCCCTGTAAATATAAGGATGTAGAAGGCATTACAGACACAGAACCTCTCTCTGGAACAACTGCAGACAGCTGGAAATGCAAACTGTAACCAAGTCTATCTGTGCACTAAGCACTGCTGTACAATGCTGTAGGTGCATGATAAGGTCATGCCTCCGTCAGTGGCATTTGAGGGCTCCCACAAGCACTCATCTCTGTGGCCAACTCAAAGCTGATGTACATAAAAGAAGCTGTTTAAAATCAAATGGAGCTTTGAAAAAGGATTAAAGAAAATAATCACTGTCATTTTAGATTTCCTTTTTTTGAACAAGGATATTTCTAAAGCTGATTATACGTAGACATCAAACCTCTAAAAAGACAGAAGCTTGCACGCACGCAGCAGTCCCCTACGCCACACATTCGTCTCCTGCATTGGCTGACAAATTCTGCAACAGTAAAGAAAATGCTTCCCCCAGGAGTTAGTTTCCCATACAGAAACAGGCTCATGAAGGCTATTGCCAAGACACGTAAAGTCGAGTTGCACCATCTCTGTCCTTCGGCAGTGACAAGTCATTCAGATTGTGTACGGGTTCAGGAATACTGCTCGTCTGGTAATGGATGACAATTTTTTTAGAATACATTTTTCAGAGGAAATATCATAGACTTTTTTAGAATTATCAAATGGTAATTTCAGAACAAATAAGATCAACAACCTTAGAACCATGTGTTTAAGTAGTCAAAACTCTTCAGTAGCCCAGCAGACAATCTGTACTACTTGAGAGCTGTTCTATTTTCACAAGGTAAGTTACATGGCAAAACTGGGCTACAGAATAACCTTTAAAAACTGAAACAGCTGTTCACATTTTTAATATGGGACTCTAAGACTGAAGGAAAAAAGATCACTATAGTTTCCTATACACTGATCAGCCCATATGGATTGTATACAGCTCTCACTTTTATTCTCTTTGAAATAAACACAGGATTGCTATTCCATAGACAGCTGGAAATTAAATGACAAGAACAGCCTATTTTTTCTAAACAAGAATTCACCTGAAAGCATGTAATGGTATCTACATATGGGCACATGCGAAAGAACAAATGCCTTTAGGAAAAAGTAATTGCACCGTGTGCCTTTTGGGCTAGAACATTTTATTGACATTCTAAAAAGCAGCAACAAACATATCTGAAACACCAGCTACATCCCTTCCCTGCTGCTTCCTCCCTGCGGCCCTCACGCGGGCCCTCCCGTCATGTCGTGGCTTCGGCTCTGGAGCCACAAAACACACCGCGGGGCCGGGGGCTGCGTGAGGGCGCAGGAAGGCGCCAGGGCCGCCCAGCAGGCCGGCGCGCGGGGAGCGGGGCCTGGCAGCCTGCGCCTCCATGCCGGGGGCACCTCCGCGAGCAGCCCTGCTCCGTGGGGGCCCTCAGCCAGTGTGTGTCGCAGCAGGCCAGGAACGAGGGAAGCTCGAGAAGGAGGTTCCTCCTCACGCCCCTCAGTCCCACCGGCAGCACAGCTGAGGCCTGCAGAGAGCCGCCATAAACCCTCCGCGTCGCCGTGCGGCAGCTCTGTGCTTCTGGCACAAGGAGGGGAAATGCTGCATTTACCTTACCATGCTTCAAACGCTCCCTTCAAAGAAAACTTGTGCCTTGTACTTGTAATTCTTCCTTTAAACAGGCGCCTATGCATAATTTCTGAAAACTTACTTTTTTTTTCCAGACATTGCTAAATACTCTGTGATTGCTTGGCAGGGTACAGCACATACTCAAGAGATTATGTATTTTTAATACCTCTGAGATACTGATGATTTCTTCAGTGTTTCTTAAATTATCCATCTGTGCAAATCTAGTATAGATGAGAATGCCTTTTCTGACTACTTATTTCTTCTTTACTATTGATTTTTTCCTTTACCCTTGAAGTCCACTATTTGGTTATTAATAATTCCACATGAATATAGTGACAGGTTGTTACAAAAACATACATGAATGAGAATTTCTACATACAGGTAAATATTGAAAATTTGTGATGTATTTGAGGCTAAGCTGAACTTGTGTGCAGTACATTTATGTGTGCAGTTTTGGGGAAAATTAGGAAAAGCAGATTCGCTCTCTTCTCCAAAGAGCAACTTTTCAGATTTTCTCCAATGCACTTCTGAGGAATGTGTCATTCCAAGAGCCCTGAATCACAAGCTGAAAAATTACTTCACAGTGTCAAAAACTGCTTCTGTTCTGTGTTGTGCCTAAAATGCCATTTGATGAGAAACTCTGTTAAACCTAAACATCACAATTTGCTTCTGCAAAATCTGTGGAGCAAGTAATTGACACCCAGATGCTAGGCCTGAGAAAACAGCTGCTTCAGAAAAGGAAGATTATCCACCAACCACTTAAATATGCAGCTGCGTGAAACACAACATTAAGACTGACAGAGATATAAAAACATGCTAAGAAAAAAAAAAAGAATGGAAGGGCCTGGGTGATGAATTCACCCTGCCTTCCTTTATAGCCTCTTAAGCCCTTAAATTCATGTTCATATGCACGCACACACACAGAACACATAAGTAGGTAATGCAGCAAAGTTCATTATCTGTATAGTCTATTTTTCCAGTTATCTCTTTGAGCAGAAGTTATTATTGATTTCTTCACTAGGGGGAACTTGTGTCCAGCTTGCTTTGGTCACTAACCACTGCGTCCTAACGAGCAGAATCCTTGCAATGCCTCTTTAAAAGCCCTTTGCTCAACAGCACCGCGCTTGCATAACGCAGCGACAGAGACGCTGACAGCGGCCGCGCTCTTATCGCGGCGAGCAGAGCTCGGCTGCCATCCTGCCAAACAAGCAGCAGCACCGATTGCTCATATTCTACCCACAAAAGCAATCCCTGTACTTGCAGGGTAAGCAATGACAGTGACTACTGCACAAGGTCAGACAGGCTCTGGGCTCGTCTTCCGCTTGTTGAGGACACCCATCGTTGCTAACCACTGGATGTGCTCCAGAAAAATTATGGGTGGGTGTAACAATAGGAAAAAATGGTATTCCCCCTCTCTAACAGACAGTTAAGAGATTTTAAAACATACCAGATAATGAATCTGGTACTGGACATCATCAGATAAGACTTACAATGCTCCTCTGTTAAGTATGAGAAAGTCCATACCCCGCACATTAGAATGTGGTGACAGCTACAAAGGAACTGCCGTTTAAATAGCCCTGTGTTCACAGAGAACAAGCTGCTTCCCAGGACGAAGCCAAGCGTGGGCTCCTGGGAACTGCGCGGAAACCATCTCACCCAGTACCTTTTGTGAGCCCTTGTTGGTCAGAATTTGCTGAAAATTCTCATTTTCTCTCATTTATGCCATCTCTTAAAGTTCATTGACAAAACGGATAGTGGGAAAAAGCAGAGCCCCCATCCTCTGCAACAGCAGCACATCGGCTTTGAGTGGAAATGGCCAAAGCACAAAGTCCTGTGTTGTTTCACACAGCCAAAACCCAACATGGCATTGTGGGGAACCGAGGTGCCATCAGTACCTGCAAGTCCATCAGTGCAGTTCCAGCTCTCTCGCTTCACCCTTTCTAGGTTCTAGTATCACATTTAACTGCCACTGAAGAATGAGTAGGGTTGTTATAGCTTCCTATGGGCAACACCTTGCCATAAATAACTAATGCCAGACCTCATATCAAGGCAAAATCATTCCCAGCTATGCTCTTAAGCTTTTCAAACCACCTTGACTAAGAACTGTATAGCTGCGCAGCCTTGTGGATGGATTTCCGATGCCATCCCAGATTCTTCCTAGCAAAAGCAACCTTTTCTGAAGGTGCAGCTCACTACCCTTTATGTCCCCACGTATCTGCTCTTGTGCACAAGGACGGAGGCTGAGGGGCAGTGAGTAAAAATCTTCCATCTCCTGCCCTCTCCCACTCACTAGGTGGCAAATGGCATAAGGACAACGGTCCAGGTTCTTCTGCGCAGGCAGCATCGCAATTGCAGGAGAACCAAGCAGAAAGTCTCAGAAGGGAAAGTGGGGGTCTTACCCTGCTGCATGGCTCAGTATTATGACAGGAATTTGTTGTTACCCAAACCTTCTTATCCATGTCCTTTCTCCCTTAAGCCTGCACAACCACGTGGTTTCACTGCTTCCTAAGTTGTACATGGTGTGCAACAACTGTTAAGTAATAAAAAATAAACATGCGTATTAAACAGAAAGTAGGACAAGTGACTGGATGCAATGGAACTGCTCACTTCTGTCCCAGATGGGTTCTGCAGCTCCAGAGAAACGATGCCAACGCATCTCTGGAGCAGAAACTGCACGTTCAGAATGGTTTGTCAGCACCATATGATTTGGGCCAATTTGTCATCAATTCATAAAGGCGTCTGGTGCTTCATGGAAAAAATCTATATATAGAGACAGTCTTGCTTATAGATCATTTTTACATTTCTCTTCCTCTTTTTCCTCTATTACTGCTCAGTGGAGCCAACATGCTGATCCAGGATTCAAGTCAGGGGAGATGTCTCTTGGCTCAAACTAATGGTAGTGGGAAAACCTAGGAGTTTAACTCTTTCCTCAGCAAAATATAGTTAGTGATACTGTTTTTTATTATTATTATTTAATAAATGGTGTCATTTAACAAATATCTTCTTGACAAGTATTTAGGACAGCAGCGCAGCCTTCCATTATGCACCTGACTTAAAGGCAGGATAAAAGAACTGTCATTATTAACTCCGCAAAGCATCCCAAAATCAGAGTACTTTAATAGAAATACTAATCAAAAAGTAATCAGATGGAGGAAGCCGAGCTTCAACTGACTGAAAAACACCCAAATATCAGAAACAAGTTGAAGACTGTGGCAAAGCATTAGCTCTGTTAGAGAAATTAGCTCTGCTAGAGAGAAGTATCTTGTAACTTTGCTGTAACTTTGCTTCTGATGAGAATGCTTATCTATTTCAGGCAGCTTTTAGGACTTACCAATGGGAGATGAGCAAGCTTGAGCAGCAAAGCTCTCAGTTTCAGCACACAGGACAAGTGCTAAAATCTAAACAACACAAGCATTTAAATTTGTGATAGCTATGTTTATTTTCTCCTAAATTACTTTTGCATGCGAGCTTTCAGAAGGAAACGTCTCTACTGATAAAATATCATTTGCTTTCTATTCTGCTTTCTATTTTCGCTTCTTTTGAACAACTGGCGATGGGCTCATCCAATCACACCGAAAGCCACCAAGCAGGGAAACAAAACTGTGCTACTTACAGCACAAATGATCTGGTTCCAATAGATTTGACAAATAAGAGAATCCAATTAGTCTGAGAGCAAATTAAGCATAATCCCATTATATGAATTTATTTTTATTCACAAGATTATCTTTCCTGAACAGGAGACTTCTGGAAAGAAACAAAAGATACTTTTATCACTATTTGATATCGTAAATGTTTAAATAAACATTTCTTAATGAGAAGTGGCTTTCCTTCAGCAGAGATCTCTTCCATGATGTGTATGATGCCTTGGATTGCCTGCTTAAGCAAAGATTCACAGCTAAGTGGAGATGTATGTGTCAAAAGGAATGAGGTAGGTTATTATCAGACAGAGTGTGGGACAGCAAAGGATACTCAGAATTCACTAACAGTGTTTCTAGCAGTAATTGATTTAGACAATTCAATGGCAATGTTCTTACGGCATTAATGAAGGACAAGTTTGTGAAAATATCTTCAAGTATGTTCCAGCATACATAAATTGTACCGTGTCATTCTGCCTACTGAAAACTGCTTATAAGATTTTTTTTTCCAAGTAGAAAATCACCTCTATCTGCATCAGTGCCCACGTTTTGCTCCAGAAGGATGGATTTTTGGTTTTACTTGTGTTTATTTTCTAAAAAGGTAAAAGTCATGGAAATAGGAAGTTGAAAAATTCCTTCCTGACCATTAGTAGACATTATTTTCCTCTTTCTTCCACCCCCTAAATACACAGGGGTTTAAAAATTCTTAGCATTTAAGTTAATATTACAATTTTGTTTTTGGAGTTGCTAAGCAACATCAAAAAAATAAATGTCCCCACTCTGAGCTCATGCCTTCATTATTCTTCCACTCGCACAGAATTTGTTATACAAGCCTTCCATGCCTAAAACCAACTGATTTAGCAGTACCATCATTACTTGGTGTGCTGTATGGAAAACGCACACTTTTAACATGATACCTGAAAGATTTTTGCAAGGAAGAAATCTAATGGTTCATTTTATTACTGGTGTTTGAGAAGGTTGGTAGATTTTGTCACCTCTACTCAGTTTTTCCCTTAAATCACATGCCAGATATTAATGGAAGAACATGCTGATTTTCATTATTTAATAATTTCAGCAATGCCTCACTGTGGAGAGAATCTCTTGTGTTGTTGTTTTGGTCCCCTCAGCATTTCCTTCCTGAATGCCAGAACAGAAGAGACTTATTAAAGAAAATGACTTCCATACATAAACCAGTAATTGTATTTCAAATGGGAAAGCCTAGCTTTGCTTGCTGCTCCACTATTCCTGGTCATTGACGTACTTGACGGATATCACATTATTTATTACATTATTAATCACATTGTCACTTACTGACAAAATTACTAGAGCGAGTAATAAAACCTTGAAAGAATTCAGAATACTTTATGGCTTTTACTTCAGGCAGCCTTCCATCACACTCACGTTCGGTTCCTGTTTTTCAAGCTGGAAAACGTGACTGGATCCATCTCCCCAGGGCTGCCCCACATCCTCCTCAGCTGCCCCCAGCCCCAGCTGGACACCTCACCCTGGACCCTCCTTCTTCTGCACTGAGCTGCGGCGATGCAGCCCCCTGCTCCCACTCCCACCACCACCAGCTCCAGCAGGCCTCAGGAACACGAAACCTTGCCCCGTTTCCTGATTTCTAGTGTCCCTCTTTTCCTTTCTTCTACTGTATGGCTTTTGCGGGTGGAGCTATAATGCCAGCCACAAGACACAATGTACAGCCCGTTACTAAAGTCAGTGTCCCCAGGCATGAAGTGTTTTGTTTCAAATTTTACTTCCTTGACACAAAAGAGCAGATTATTTGTGCACTGTCATCCCATTTTGGCACCGACTCGATCCCTTCTGTGTCCTATTAATCTCCACATAACGCCATGCCACATATTAGCTCATCTGCTGTGCCATAAATTCCTACGGACACCGTTCACGCGGCTCTGATGGTCCAGGGGGAGAAGGCAGGGAGTGGGCCCAAGGCTCCGCTGACATCACTCACATGTTTGAAAACCACCACATCTGCTTCAAAAAACAGCGTACATCCTGATAAACAAACAACAAGCACCTCCTGTGACCCACTCCAGTGCGTGAGGAACGGATCCACCTCTCCAAAGGAATCGTGTTAGCGAGAAGGTACCTCAGGGAGCTACACTGAGGAGCATCCGAGGAAGAGCTGCCTCTCCTTCCCAAGCGGAGCTCGGTCTACGAGGCTGCAATTATATCTGCACCTATTACAGAGGCATCGTGCATGATAAAAAGCTGGGTTTGGTGGCTGCTATTTCTATGGCAACTCACAAAATACAGAATTCTTTGAAAGAGTTAGTTAAGGGTCTGTGTTCCTCAGTGTCATTCAATCCTTTACGAATAATTTAATCTTGACAGTTGAGGTAAAAAGGAAGTTAAAATCAAGTTGCCAAAGAGCTTGTACACTACAGAAACTGTGTAACTGTGAACTTGTGGAGGTTTTGGTCTTCTCCTGGCAATCTGAAAATAAATCTTTACATTACCAGCAAATCTGTTCTAGAACCAAATGTTCTGGATCTGATTGTAACACTTGTATGAAATTCAGAGTTTCAGGGGCAGGGGATGTGTTTTCTTGCACATATGCTCTGCTCCTCATACAGCAAAGCTTCCTTTGCTGGGGCTTAGGACAATATGAAGGCCAAGTAAAGCACAAGTTCTGTATCTTTTTCACACTTAACACACACAGTTAGTACCAATACAGTCTACAACATGTAAATATATATCTTCATGGCTTCTTTTGAAGACCAAACATATAATCTTCACTTTGCTGAAGAAGAAACAAGTAGGAAACCCTGACTGTATACACACACACACACACACACACACACACACAAACCTGGAAATTTTACAACAAAGGGCGGGCAATCACCCAGGAAAGAAAAAAAAAGCACCATATTTTCAAATGTATTTGGACATCTATTACGGCATCAATTACAGATAGAAAGCACTGACCAAGGATGAGGACATAAAGTGCTCTTCTTTATAAGCTATATTAAAGTTCCCCGAGATGCCCTTCTCTCTATTCTGCCATTGCTTTACATTAATACATGGCCACACTGCTTTACCTTAATACATTAAAATCTACATACAGCTCTAGATCTGTACCTACAACTCCAGAAGCCACATTATGCTTCTATAGTGTGCAGCATGAAACTGCAAGCCTAATGAAGAATGCTGGTCTTACAGTTTTGCTCACTGAATCATATGAAAAATAGGCACCTTAACATAAAGTATAGAGAATGCAAATTGAGGTTGAGGAAAAAAAAGCAGAGTGAGTGCTGTGTTACTCAGTCCAGCTGCTGGGAGATGGAAATTGTGCAGAAGGTACAAAGTTTCTGCTGGGATCTGTAATATTCATTTCCAGCACTTTTGACAGAGGAAGACAAAGCTAGAAATAAGTCTTGGCCAGAAATTTGGTGTTCAAGAATAGAAAAATTAATTATATTGCTGTAAATCCTACTGACATCAAGGCAAGTATACAGGAAGTCATGATCCCAACCATCTGTTTATGGGTAAAGGAAAAAAAAAAGTTTTTTAATCTCTTCAGAATCTGAGGGAAATGAGATAAAGCTTAGCAGAAAAAGAAAACACAAAATTGTTAACAATCCTGATTACAACATTATAATCCAAAACATCTCTTATGTTCAAAACTATAAGTGTTTCATAATACATACAAAAAAAGCTCTTCCAGGGTTATTTGAGATTTGAGGGTCAGATACAGGCACATCAGCAGTGCAGAATGGTGAAACTGCATTTTAGTGTACATAACTCTGTAATGACAGTGCATCTGTGCTTATCAACACCCACTCAAGGAGCTGCAGCAGAGAGGGGCACTGAAATACATCTCAAGCACCAGAATAAGCTTCAGTGCAGTCAGTTACCCTAAAACTTCTCCAGGGCATAGTTAGTTGCTGTTCATTTTATTAATTATTCAAAAAGGTATTACTGCTTTAATTTGCTTGCTGTGCACACAAAGCAGTAAGTTTGTTTTGCAATGAAACATCTTATTGGGATCAGTATATAACAGATGAAGCAGAGTGTCTTACTTGGATGTCAGCCTGCATCTCCTGCCTGTTCCATCTGTGCCAACGAAGTCACCCACAGACTTAGACCAACTATGCTGTTTCTCCCCCTTCTCTCTCTGTCCTCCCTCCAGGACAGAAACTGTGGTAATGAAAATACAGATTGTTTATGGTAAATACCCTAACACCACTGATTATTTTTGGCTGCTGTAATGTGCAAATATGCCCAATTTCTGTAGAAACTATGAAAATCTCTGCATTTCCAGCCAGATGCTGCTGTTACATTAGCCAATCATGTGCTTAGAATCGTGTATGAGATTCTACGGATTAAAAGGTATTTCTAATATTTCCGTCCCTCCTCTGCTCCCTCCCCTAGAAGTAAAATATGTTTCTGCCTTTTAAAGCACCTTATACTTCACAGGGTAACGATGAAAACCACGTGTATTCCGAGCAAGAGCATCCTCTGCACGAACAAGCGCCCGCGGCACCGCGCACACGATCGGGACGCTCGCCAGGGCAGCTGTGCAGGGCATCCCTACCTCTCCATTCACTTTCAGATACAAGTGTGAAAATTGAAGCCACTAAATGTCTATTAAGGGAAGACCACAGCATAACTAGCACTGAAAAGAACAGCTCCTGAAATGCCACAGCAAGATATGGCTGGTTTGACAGCCCTTAGGATGCGAGTGTAGCCTGTACAAGATAAGAGTAGCTGCTCTATTTATTACGCTGGGCTGCTCTGACTTGAACTGGTTGGGATGTGGCCAAAACTCTCCTAGAACTGGCATGCTGCAGCCAGGCCTTAAATGCATCTTTGTTGAACATCTTGAGCTGAAGCAAACATCTTCCCTGCAACTGAAGTGCGAGCTGGAAGCCTGAGCAACATCGTCAATACCTTCCTTCTCTAGGGCTTTGCGAAGTTAAGTGGCCTGACAAAAAACCTTATTTGTGCAGCAGTTCTTCTGCTGTTCCCTTCTAACATCACAAGTGCTCCAGCAGTTTCTCATGAGGCAAAATGCAGCACTGATTAATTAACGTATTGATCTGTACTAATACATCCTACACCCACAACGGGGTAACTAACTCATTAGATGCAGCACTGAAAATCACACAGCATGGTTAGAGGGAGCTTTTGTGCCTTGCTGCAGGGGCACAGAAGTTTGGCCATAAGCAAGAAAGCACCATAATCAAATTCAGAAGCATTTTGCTAGCAGTGAGGCACTGAGGAGCCTGCAAGGAGGCAGGCAACGGGCGGCTGACAGGATGGGTTAGTGCTGGGTGCTCCCTGCAGAGCAAGCTCATGCGAGCTGGTCTTCCAAGGCTTTCTTTGAACCAGTGAAAACAAAACAGTTCTAGAGACACGAAACAAAATCCATTTCAGGAAGAATATAAGGGAAACTTACTGCTAGGGCACCACTAGAAAAGGGCCATTTCTGCAGTTAAGGTAAACTCTAAATCCTTTCAACATGCTCCTTCTCTACAATTCAATCTTGGACTACACTGAAAATATTTTATGCTAAATCCTACGTTTTTGCCCTCTAATATATTCAGTTGCATCTTGTATCAGGAATACTACTGGAGAAAAACATCATCTTTTTCAGCAGAGGCAGGAAGGAAGCCAAAAGGTCATTTCCCTCTTCACCTTCCCTGCTCCCCTCTCCCCTCCACCATATATAGTGGTTTCCCTTCCGTTCTTCTGATGTAATCAGAAACTGCCTCAAAAATTTGCTTTGCAGAACAAAACCCCGTTAGACTGACCAACATGTCTGGATCCTAATTCTTCTCGCTTCCACAGAGCCTCTGCCCTTCTCCCCTTCCACTCTCCTGTCTCCTTTTTTCCAACAACCACCTGGTATTTACTTCCAGGGCACAGTGGGACGGGTAGAGGGAAATCACCCCCCTTCAGAAGGGCTGCCCAGTGTCCAGGGCTAGGACAATATTCTCCTTCATCCTTTCACATCGAAGGTCTCAGGCAGATCAGCATGGTATAGCAACAAGCAACCAAAAAAAAGCAGGGAGCCAAAAATCACAGATTTCTGGAGGGATTTCCGTGTTTCTGCTGACAACAGCAAAGTTCATCCTGCTGTTTTAGAAAAAAATGAGTGTATTTAATAGACTATGTTGATAAAATCTTTCATCCTTTCCAATGGTTCATGGATTTTGCTTTCCCCCGCCACATTTTTTTTAATAATCTGCATGTACTTTCCTTCCTGATAGCATTAGTCAAGCTCAAAGTCAGTCACAAAATAGAAAGATATCGTTAACGTTTCCTAATGGGAACCAAGAAATTGAGCCACAGAAACGTGAGCTGGACTGAAGGTCGGAGAGCTGCCTGCTAGCAAGGACCAGAGCAGCTCCCGTTTCTCCAGACCTCAGTACAATGCCATTGCTGATAGGCCTCACTCTTTCTCAGTCTCTGGGTGAAATCAAATGTTCTCAAACTAGATTTAAAGAAGTATTTAAAATTTGCAAAATGTCATATTTACAATATTTTTTGATACAGCAGTGGAACAAATGCTAATCAGGTATATAGCTGCTTTGCTTAATACAACTCATTGTCTTCTCTGATTTTGGATAGAAAAAGAAAACAGATTTGTATACACTCTAGCAAGGGCATTAACAAGGCACAATAAATGCAGCAAGGCATTAATTTCAGACAAACGCAGCCATGTAGGGGATCACAATTACGTTACCTACCGAATTTTTGGTCAAACCTCCACGCTGGGACGTGTGCATTGTGCTTGAGGTTGCTGTTGGGGGGCAGAGGCACTGTCACGTAGATGGGGCCGTTCACGGGGACCGGGGTCCCATCGCTGCTCAGCAGGTGAACGCTGACTGCCGTGACGGGGGTGAGGTCGTACCTAGTGCTGTTACCTGCCACGAGAAGGAAGGATGTAATGGCTACGTATTTTCCCCAGCATTTAAGACATGCCCAAAAGGTTCAACACCACGGTACTGGACGGGTCTGTTTCTCAAAGGAGGGTGATATTTGGGAGGGGGTAGGAGAAGCTTTAGGTACAGTTTATAATCAAGAGGACCTGGAGCACAAAGCAATAGGTATCGAATTCTGCCTGGAACAGGCATCGACTGCCTGTAAAGCACCTTCCCATCCCAGACTGGTAAATTTTAAGCTACTACAGCATTTGTGAGAGGTGCCAAAGGGAAGACACTGGGAACAAGGGATGTTAACTCTGTATAATTCTACAGGCTCGGCTCTGAGCCAGGCTTGAGCGCCGCTTTACGGAAGGCGGCAGCCGAGGAGGGATGAACGGGCCGACCCCGGCACAAACCCTCCGCTTTGATCCGCTCTAAGCTGCGGGGCAGCAGCAGAGCTTCCAGGGGGATGAAAGTGCTCAGAAAAGAGGCACTCTGAAGATGGCCATATCAAAAAGCCACGGAGGTGACAGGAAAGAAAATAAGAAGAATCAGAAAAATAAGGTTTGGGAATTCAGCTAGGGAGGAGGGGAAGGCTGCCAGGATACCCAGGCATTTATATTACCAGCTCCAACGGTGCAAGATATCATCCCCTCACAGCCTCAGGATACAAAGCAGAGAGAAAGGAGCGAGTTGAGGAGTGGGGAAAGGCTGTTCCTTTATTCGCTGTATATTTATATATACAGTATATATCTGTAATTGCTGTGAGATTGACTCTTGGTCCTAAATTCATTTCACATCAACCATCATGCAAGTCTACAGCAGATCTGGCCTCCAATCTCCACGGATCTGAACTATATTAAAACTTGCAACTATCACAATAAGGCCAAATGTGCCATTATTAATCTCCCAAACCATCTATTCTGCACATGAAACTAAATTCAGTGATGACAGGTATCACAGCACTGCAAGAACTCTGTCAAGTTCCTTCAACATGGAAGTGAGAGAGTTGATTATGTTTTATATTGGGGGGAAGGTGCTTTATTTAGAGTGAGGTTACTCTGAATGGTGATTATGTTTATGATAAGTCAAATAAACAGCATTTAATTTAAAATGACAATATATACCACTGATATCAGCACAGAATGAAATACCAAACAACCTTCCCTGAGGCTGATGTCAGAGAAATAAATTCCTGTTGCTAAATTATAGCATAACCTGGTCAGGTCTTGGAATACACAAATTCAAACATATAACATAAATGTTTCTGGAATCTAAAATTAATATCTCAAAATAAATTATGTTTTATATTTCAGTTAATTTTTTTTAGAGATTTATTGCTGTCTTTAGTGTCTTGATAAGACATATCTACCTTGTATCTGCAAATATGTATTTTCAGATGACAAAAAATGCCCCATTGGTGATTTTTTTTAATTTTATTTTTTACTTAAGGAGTACTGAAATTACAGTCAGTAGTGAGCTAAGTTATATTAGAATATAAAGAAGTTTCTGAAATCTACTGACCTGTGGCAAGAAAAATCTTTTAGGGTGCTACCTGTACAGTAGATAAATGCTCATTAGAGATAACTTTTCTCCTTTCTGTTGTGAAGGTAAATAAAAAAAAAAAGATGCTTATGAAACACTCAGATGCTATAAAAATGGTAACCACATGCACAGATTAAATGGGAGTTGACTTCAATAAATGTCAGCTTTCATTTATCACTTGCCATTTTTGACATCTGGTGACCTGTAAAAAGCTGGGGAAGTCAGGAAAAAATCTATTGTGACTTCGACTTGACTCTTTTGCAAAGAAGCCACCGAACCACCACGGGTAATGATTATTCGTGAGCTCAGGCCATCGCTGCAGATTGTGGAAGCTCTGCTTAGGTTGGGAAAGGGGTGGGATTCTGTGCACCCACTGCAGTGCTCAGTGCAATGAGGGCTCCAGCGCTGTGCAAACCGCAGCGGGCTGCCACTGTGCAGCCCTATCCCTATTCCTACTACCTGCCTGGAATGTTTATGCTGGGTACAGGCTCATTCCGGCACCGAATTTCCACTTTTCCATATTACCACTTCAACACCCAGTTGGAATTGTGAGAAAACTTTTTTTTTCCCCCTTTTTTCCTCTCAACTCAAAGTGAAGAGATTTTAGTTAAAACAACTATAAAGACACGCTAGAAAAACAGTGGCCACAAAATTGAGCATGTTTAAAAAATGGGGGGACCTGCTCCAAATGTCTACAGAATTGTAAATGAAGAGTAGCATCCACAAACAGCCTATATTTTCCTAGGCAAGTTGATGCTAGGTTATTTAAAAATTTTAGAATTTGGACGTGCTATTTTCCTTCTTTTCTTGAGAATGGGAATATTTAAATATCCCCAGCAGGTGGTGACCTCCTTTTTTTTCCTCCCTTCACAAGGTTTTTCAGGTGAAATCTTTGCCAAGTCACTTAGAGATGGAGAAGATGGGAAAGTCTATCCGAGTTTAGGAATGCAATGTTTCCACACCAGGACTAATTCCTACAAAAAACAGGACATTGCATCTATATCACAGTTCGCGTATGAATACACTGTATTCACAGGCTATATTGTACTGTGCTGAATACTACAGTATTCAGAAAACAAGGCTCGCTCTCAGGCTCTTAAGCCCCATTTCCTTCCAGGTTGTTTTGGTCTTCTATGTCGATAAATGTCCGATCCAGCCCGGCTCCGCTCGAGCTCCCAGCCCAGCCTGCGCACAGCGAAGACCAGGAGATCTGGAGGCTCCTCTGCTTGGGAGGAGCCAGGGAGGCCGAGCAGCAGGAGATGAAGGGCCAGTTGTGCAACTCACGGGAGAGGCAACCGCTTAAAAGTGAGGATCTTTTTGGCTAACTAAGTGCAAGGGA
>NW_010585143.1:53515-75699 GCF_000705375.1 Tinamus guttatus
GGCACAGGACTGCGTCCAAGCGGGTTTTGAAGATCTCCAGAGAAGGAGACTCCACAACCTCTCTGGGCAGCCTGTTCCAGGGCTCTGTCACCCTTATAAAAGATAAGAGACTGTCCATCGTGTTCGAGTACAAGCAGTCAGAGAAAAGCTGAGGATGCGCATGGAGAAATGGCAGATGAAGAGATGGGACGAGATGCGCTCGCTGAAGCGGGCAGGAGTAAGGCAGGGAGACGCACTTCCCATTGCCACCGAAAAGAAGATGCTCAGGTTTGTAGAAAGAAAAGGGCAAGTTTATTTGCTAGCTTTAGCTGAGGAAAAGCTTCCCAGCTCACTCATGCTCTTTACACGTGCCCTACAGCATCACCAGATCAGCCCACGAGAAGCCAACGCAGCCCACGAGGCGGCAGGGAGAGCCTCAGAGGAGCCTTCAGGCCGGCTCAGCTCTGCCACGCCAGCCCGGCAGGCACCGTCCAGCTCAGGCCAGCAGCCCCAAGCATGTGGTTCTGGAGCTGAAAGCAGCCTCAGCAGCAGAAAGGTTTTGCTCATCACTCTTCTGAATTCCCCTGTAAAACCCTTGCCGCCTTCTTGCCCCAGTGTGAACACAGAAAACACATTATTCTCCTTTCTGCGGCAGCATTTTAAGCACTTGAAGATGGTTATGCCCAATTCTTCCTTTTTCCCTAGCCCACACAACACCAATTATTAAATGAGAAGTAACAGGCAGTGGCAGTCATAAAAATGTATTGAAGCTCTAAGTTCAATATTTCTTGTGTTTCTATTACGAATTTCCATTTCCCCCTCATCGGTGCTAAATGAATTTGTGCATCTTTGACTGAAGCCAGATCCAAAAGTACAACACATTTAACAAAGCCATTGAAACAACTCTGCTTAAACAGCAGAACAGGGTACTAAATCCTTAATATATGGGCATTTTATTTACTTCTAGGGAAAAAAAAAACAAACAATTTCATGGTTTTCTGAAGTTAAAACTCTGCTTTCACATGAATCCCTGCTTTTAATGAAACATAGAGAAAGAAAAAGGCAACACATTTGGAGATTTAGCTCTAAACTGCAGGTGGAACAAACTTTTCTATTCTCCCAAGGCCAAGGAGTCTGCAACTTTTTCTATTCAATGGCTGCATTTAAGGGATGGAGGACCTTGCTACCTGTACTGACTTAAACATTGATTTCTATAATTAAGATTATCAGCAAAAGAACCAGATGAAGGATGCTAATACCACAAAAAATGTTCAGTCAAGAGGTGGATGCCCAGACCAATATCAAATCAAAACCAAAACAAAAATAAAGCGTTACCTGTTCCATTTCCATCTAATCCCTGCAAATGGGGAAAACTGTCCACTTCCCAGGGTGAACTGGCTGCTGTTAGATAGGCTGTCAAATCACTGTAGCTCGTGTTCTCTGGTAATTTCACAGATCTTCTCTGAAAGTGAACTTGTGGCTGAGTCCGCGCCCCTAAAAAAATTAAAGGCGACTTTATATCCAGGGAAGATAGAATATTTAGGAGTGCATTTGTAGTTTTTTTTTCCATTATAAATTAAAACAGCTTGAGATGGACAGAGACATCAGAAAGTTACAACAAAAGTGGAGGTAATGCATTTTTTAAGATGTATTTTGCATCTGCTATTATTTTTCCACAAGCATCACAGAGTAAGAGTTTTAAAGCATCTAATGTCATAAGTTTTCTGACTATGCTATTCCCAAGATCACTTCAAAATTCCTGAAATCTTCTTTTAATGAATATCACTGAAAGCAGAAATGAATTCAGAGGTAATTTATGTAAAAAGTTTAACATTATTGCTAAAATTTCGCTTCCTTTGGAATAACTATATGAATATAGTTTAAACTCTTTAAAATGCCATGCCTTAAGAGACTACTATCTGTAGTCTAAATTAACTCGTGTAATTTCCCACTTTATTTTTTACAAAGCTCTGGCCGCATTGCTATCTCTAGCACTGAGATAACACTCACTAAAAACACCGTATAAAGAGATTCCCTTCTCAGAGGTTGGATGAAAACAGTTTCCATATTTTCTCCCACACCGAACACATCTTCTAAGTAGAACCAGATTACTTGGCCTGCAAGATTTCTCCATTTTTCTCTGTCTTGTGTAGTTTTAGCATTTTTTCAAGATCACTAGGTATTAATTGAAGCTGCAACATGATTTAGGACTGTTCCATGTCCTGCTTCATTTCATGTCCCATTCAGATTGTGGGTTTATAAAGTCAATAGTCCTTTTCACTGGCTCCTCACCCTTAGCAGAGTTTAGCAACACCCAGCAAGGCTCCATCTGCAAGTTTGTGTGTGCAACATGCAAATTACGTCTTAAACCAAAAGCTATTGTGTTCTCCAGAGCTCATTTGGAATCCCCCCAGAACGCTCCCCACGCAGCACAAAATCAAGAGTTTTTTGTTGTGAGCTCCTACTTGACTACGTGCTTCAAAGATGTCAGCTCAGAACAACTTTGCTTCTTTCCCTCTATTAGTCTGACGCAGGAGCTTTATGTTATGTGCAGCTTGGCTGACAAAAAGATTAAAGAGCCTGACTCACAACTGCTAAATGCTACAACTGCCAATGTCACTAACCAGGAGACGGGAATCTTTTGAATTACCTTCTAGCAAGAGCTCTAATTATGGGAAAATGTGAAATTCCATACACACGCAAAAAATATATGTATCAGCCAAAAAGACTTGCTATGCAGGCAAACAAGAACTTCTAAAGGGCTGACCACTAATTGCTTAGCTGCCATTTCTTTAGTAACTTTGCAAGGAAAGGCAGTAATACCTTTTCCTAGCAGCATCCCTAACGCTAAAGATAGTCATTAAATAATACATGTCAGAAATGGGAAGAAATCTCTTAGCCAATTTCTAGGCTTAAACAGAAAACAACATAAAAGACTAAATAAATTGACTGCAGTGAACTCAGGGGAAGACTTATCTCCCTAGTGCTTCGCAGCATCATAATGGTTTGTGGTACCTCTGGGACAGATCTGCTCAAACGTTCAGGGGCTGCTGCCTGTACTGCTGCGTGGGTTATCCGTATGGATCAGATCCACAGCAACAAAAACAGCAACAAAAGCAGTATTAGGATTATCACTAACAGTTCAATGCAAAATCAGAGGATTTTCCACTGTCAAGAACTCTGATTAAGATGAATTATTCAAGTTGCCAAGAACTGACATATATTTCTGAAGATCCAAGTAATTAAGAATTAAAAACAAAATAACTGTTGCTGAGCCTGTTAGAGTCATTTATTGGGAGCTTCTGGGGTTTCTTTTCAGAAAAGATAATTATTTTGTAGTATTTGGGAGAGCTATGAGCTGCTAAATGATCAATTCTTAGGGAGTCTGAAAGCAAACCTCCATGTCTGGGACGCTACGGACACCAAATGCTCTTAGGGCTAAGCTTGGAGCTGAGAGGGGCCCAGCACTGCAACAGGTTGCAATGCTCATTTTAAGGCACTACCCACTGAGAAACAACTCCCTGCGTAAAAAGGAAGTTTACAATCACTGGCTGTAACCAAACAGCAACTCTGTGCATATATTAAGTCCTCCCATACAATAACTTAGTCTGCAGAGTAACTAGTTAGTTTGCATGCCAGATAACCAAACTCCTTCATACAGAAACATCCTACCCAAAGAATCCAGCTTCTTTGTTGGTGGCCCTGGACCCCAAGGAAGCCACTTAACCTCTCTCCCTAAACCAGAAATAGAAATATTTGCCTCTCATTGCCTGGCAGACGCTTAATTCATCAGCATGGGTTTGTAAACCTGGGCAGTGAGTGAAGACTGTACGAGGGAACCTGTCTTTATCCCAGTAAGGCTGGCTTTCCTGCCACATGCTGCCCCTTCCTTCCCACTATGGATATCCACACAGATTAACACAGGCTCTGCAAGGAAATGCCCCTTTCCTCCCCTCCTTGTTGCGTTGCTGGTGGCCAGAAAACTCAGCAGTGAGTTACCCAAAATCTGCCATTTGCTGAGGCTCTCGGCTCCTCTGCTGGAACTCCCCAAACCCTGCAACGACTCGAAGGGCAGCAGATAGAAAGCCATTAGTGAGAGGGGTGGGAGACAGGCTGCTCAGAGAGGCTGTGGAGTCTCCTTTATGGGGATCTTCAAAACTCGCCTGGATGCCACTCTGTGCCCCGTGCTCTGGGTGTCCCTGCTGGAGCAGGGGGTTGGCCTAGATGATCTCGAGAGGTCCCTTCCAACCTCAACCCTTCTGTGATTCTGTGAGACCACCGACACTCACCACCTTGCTAGAAGACCACCAAGGCATGAGGTGCTCTGACAGCAGAGGTCACAGAGCATTTTGGTGCCTGTGTTTGGCAGCAGCCTTGCTGTGGGAATCGCAAGTAGTAAAATAGAAGGATTTGCGCTGACCAGAGTCTTACAAGACAGGATTTTTCAACAAGTCAACACTTACCTACGGGGAGGAAACTATTATTATTGCTTTTAATACTCAAGATAGCAACTTTGACTTACAAAAGCAAAACGGATCTCCAGTACATTCAAGTTTAAAAGTGCCATGCGAGTCCTGTCTCTACTTGGCAGGAGGCACGAGGAGAAGGACTTCTGGGCACTGATGATATCGTCTTTAAGCAACTTGCCACCAATAAACCATCAGCTGCTGCCTTTTCCAGCTTGCTGGTGCACACCTGGAGATGCAACCATCTCAAAAGTGCCTCTGAGCAGACGCTGCAGGTGTGCCCTGGGGAGCCACGCTGCTGTCTGAGCCTCAATCCACGCTAAGGAACATCCCAATTATCATCAGCCCCTGCTCTGATTGCTCCTGTGTAAGACAGGTAGAGCCCAATCACGCAGCTCCCCTCCTGCGGACGCCGGCGCTGGGCTCGTCGCCGCGCTGGGGTTACATAACCTGAACGGCTCTGCGCCTGGCAAGCTCCTTCCCTTGCAATTACTGTCAGAACACAGCAAGCGCGTTGTAATCCCACCACAAAAATGAAGCTGGCTCCATCAATTCAGGCAAATCTCTCAATTGTATAATAAGTTGCTTGCCTGATTAGTTATTCAAAGGGAACTGGTAACTTACTGTACAAGACAGGTCTTTCTTTTTCTTTGACTGGTGCTTTAAACACCAGTGTTCCCAGTCTGTTCCTAGCATAATGAGTTCTGTTCTGCTCTCATTTTTGCTCTGTGGTAACTCCTGACCATCTCTTCTGAAGCAGCTCAAAGTTACTGGGAAATAAATTAGAAGAGCAGTGGAGAGAACAACTAGGTCACAAGGATTCTGGATCAGGAATTAGTGAGGTCCCATTCAAACACAGCACAACGTCCAGGCTGTCTCTCATTTAGGTTTCATCATAACAGAATTCCCAGGAAAAGGAGCGTGGGTTGGTCCCATAAACTAGTTTTTACTATACAAGAATGAGAGTTCAAATAAATTCCAACTCTTAGAATACTTTGGGTAACATTTTCTTCATTTTTTTTTCCTTCTCTGGTATACCAGCATGGAGGCAAAATCCATTACATTATTATAATTTAAAAATATTGGGAACATCCTGAAGAAACTCACTGAAGGGAGCAAGACACTAAAATATCTATGAGTGCATGTAACTGTTAAATATTCCTCTAGCCCTTTAATGTGCCCTGAATTTTGAAGAAAGGAAGTTTTAAAAATGAAAAGATTTTTCTTTTTCAGGCATAATATGAGCACATTTGAGTAAGATTATTTAATACAGCATGATAGCAGAACACTGTTGGTAAACAATGTTTCATGTTTTGCTGACTGGAACCCCTTGTGGATTAACATACTCCATAGTCCATCTAATTTGTCCCATTAGATAATGTCAGCTCTCATACTGCACAATATACATACCCCAGCTGTGTTGTTATGCAGCTCCTTCTGAGTGTTCCAGCAGCTACATAATTTGTTTAGTGCTTTCAGCTTTAGTCATATCTAGTGCTCTCATTAATGAAAAGCCTATTGTGTCTAGATGGATTCTAACCATAATAAAGGATGCTATTATATTCCCTCAGATAAAACAAGGTTACCTTAAAGCATTATTGAAAGTAGTAGTCTCCTGTTTATTAGATCTCTGCTAGAGTTCAGAATGAAGGTATTGATACTGCATGTGAAAAGTTAATACACAGTTTATGAGTAATAAGAACACTAGGGGGAAGGAAGGCCCCTTGTTTGGGGTTATCAAGGTATCTTTAAGACCTTCTGTTCTTTTGTTAAGAGACTTACCTCAGAGTATCGCATCAATTGGGCTAAGTAGCACTCAGATGCCTAGATGAACTTCTAATCTTCTGCTGTGCGATTGAGGAAACACTCACAGTTCATCTGTCTGATACTGACATTGCTTTTGCTTCTGTGTTTGGCTTTATGAAAAGGGGCTCTAAATTTTATTCTTTTCATACAGTGGGTTTCATAATATGTGGGTTTGCAGGTGATTTGCTAAGAGCTCCACAGGAAGCAATTACATAAAGCCCATTTATATATGTTATCCAGTAATGCATATATGAGAAATTTTCAAAGCACCTATGCTTTTTTAAGACATTCACAGTAGGAAGCAAGAAACAACTTAAAATTGAAGTCTTACAGTATAACGACACCAGCAAATGTTTCCTGGAAGGATGGTTAGATCAGGCTAGATGAAGAAGCATCTAACAGATAATGAAAGAAAATTAATCTCTTGCTCTCAACTGCCACACTGAAGTTCAAACTGGTTTATTACTAAGTAACTAAACTTCCCTAGTCAGAGATGTTATGGAAGCATTTTGCTGTTAATCAATTCAGTAAAACCATCCCACAGAGGAGAGGTCTGGCCTTATATCCCTCAGTGAACTCACAGGAATTTCACTGGAAAACCTGGCCTCCTCCACTGGTAGAGTGCAGAAAGGACTAGATTGTCAGATATTACAAGTGTCATTTAAATTTCAATTCCAACTTCCATAAATCAGCATACCTTGAAATCCTGAGACTATCTGGACTACATCATCATAGACCATTAAAGTAGCTGAGCGTTCAGGAAGAAGGCCAAGACTCAGTGAGGAGAACACTGTAGAAGAAAAGTGGTTTAAGTGCGATATATTTGAATTCTTACAAAATAACCCAGCAACAACAGAACTTATTTTCTTCCATTATTCTTTCAGCAACAGACAACTCAAACTATTAAGATTGTATTGTACACAGGAGAGAAAGAACAAAGTGCATTTTCTAAACTAAATGATTTAATTACCAGAATAATTTCTATTGATCTAAACAATATATTTCACACTTCGAGACCTGACAAAGTCATGCATTTGAATTTAAAGTACAGAAGAGTGCAGTGGAAAGTAAGAGTTTTGGGTTATGACTCCATACTCCACAAATGCCCTGCCATCACATAAAGATGAGTGAGACATTAACCCAGTTTGATTTTTTTTTTGGGGGGGGTGGGGGGGGGGATGGGGGGGCAGGTGAAAAAAGAAATTCTTACCTCAGGAATATTTTAAGAAAAGTTAAAAACTTTTAAAAACTCACATGCTTACATAAAAAGTCATATAAAAATGCAAAGTATGATGAATAAGTCTGAATAATTCGCTTTAAAATACAGCATGTCTTTCCCACCTACACTACAGAACACAGCAGAACTAGACCATCCATCCCACCACTGGTAGAAGGGGAGAGACCATGAGTATTTGCTGCAAGGAATGTGTGCCCGAGGTCCTCCCCTGCCCGGGGACACAGACCCTCCGCAGAGGGCGGCTGAGGGAGGGTGTTTGCACACACATGTTTGGAGAGGGAAAAACACAACGCATTTCCATGCCAAGCATTCTATACCCTGGAGACCAGAAACAGCCACAGAAGTAGCCGCTGAGCACAACTGGCTGTGCACACATGGAAACTCTGAGCTCTGCCTCCCCTCCCTGCAGCTTTCAGGGATAGGAGGAGAGCAATTCCAATATATTATTTGAATAAAATATATTTGAATTAAAATACATTATTTGATCCAAGAGACCATAAAGATGATAAAAAAACAAATTGGGAGACTGTTCATTATTGTTGCTATAAGAAATTTATTCACTTTTTAAAGAAATATAGGAGAAAAACAGAAGATAGAAGCAATATACTGATAAGCATCACAATTTAAAATACTGTTCTAAAACTATAAGAACAGTGCAATAACATTTATTTGATTTTTAAAATTATATCTAATTACTTTTTTTTTTCTTTTTACTCCAATAATTTAATTTGTATAAAGAAAGCTAGTACAATGTAGATACCCTGGGGGGCCCAGCACAATAAACCATACCAACTTCTGCATGTGCCCGCTGTAATGCACAGATAACCTCTAAACTTCCCCTGGGCTGCTCTGTACAATCACTTCTCAGCATGACAAAGACAGAAAGTCAGTTTTTAAGGCCAGAGGGATCACTGTGATGATCTTAGGCAGAACAAAGCCTTCCCTGAATTAATTACTACTTCAGATCCAGTAATTGTGCTTAAACTGGAAATCATGCTGGAAAAGAGAATCTGCTTTTAAAGGTGTCCAGTGGTAAAGAATAAAACACAACATTTGAGTGTTCTAATTACAAAGGCAGTTAAATTGTGTGCCTTTTTACTCATCAAAATTTACTCATCAAAATTTATTGACATTTGATCTTTTTTATCCACTTAAGTCTACTAGACAGAGCCACTTTCTCCTACCCATTTCCTGCTTGCTTTGCAGGTACCAATGGACTCATGACTTTCCATCTGATGAACAAATAAACGAGGCACTTCCAATGCTTCTCGGCAAGTCGCATTCTCCGAACTTCTAATCACTTTTGAAATACCCTCTGAAGCCCCTGCAGTTCTAAACATTCTTCACAAACTGAGAATCCAGAATATGACACAGCTTTCCAAAAGTGGCTGCACCAATGCCAGGTGCTGTGATACTATACTCTTTTTCAGAATTCCTTTATTTTTTTCTTATTTTACAGCTAAGGAGGTTATTTTCCAGAATTCTCTTTTTTTTCTTATTTTACAGCTAAGGAGGAGATGGACCCTCCTTGCTGCAGGGCTGGTTTCACCCACCATGAGTCAGGTGTCTTGTGCAGAGCCGCTGCTTCCCACGTGAGCTCTCCTCTGCCAGAGGAGCGGTCTCTGCTCCCAGAACTGTATTTCACCAGTGTGAAAGCCTCAGCTTTGCTGCCTCATGACCTCTCTTCATTGCTCAGCAGTTTTCCAAGTGTCCTCCTAGCTATGGACTAACATCTCTAATTTTGTTTTCTTCTGAATTATTGGCAAAAAAAAAAAAAAAGAAACCTTCTATGAATAGCCAGAAATGATAACATGCATGTCTTCCAGGCCAAGATTTCAACAACTCAAGTGATGTTAAATTAATGACCTGTTAATAACTGAAATCAGGGTTCTCTGAAAAATAGTTCAATGTGAGAAAAAGATCTCTATCTTTTCCTCCTGTCGTTCATCATTAAGTAAATAATAATCCTCCTGCTTAAGTGGAAAAGAGTAGGGAATAATTCAAAGAACAGACCTCTTAAATCTACATGGGGTGTATCAAGTTGTAACTTGTTGTTTCTTTAATCAAGAAGCACTGGGTTCAAGGTACAGAAATCAAAAGACAGGATTTTACTCTCAGTGAAATCAATGGCAAATTGTCTGGCAATTTCAATGGAGGAAGACTGATGGTGAAAGGAATCTTTATTTTCTGAATTAAGCTCATGTTTCAGCTGTACAAAAAAAAAAGGTTTTATGGAAACTATGTACACAACTGAATCTCTTTAAACTTCAGTGACTAACCAAAACAGTAATGTCATGTTTGATTCCCTTCCCTGAAGATCAATATTTAAGAAAAAGCCAAACAATAACAGCCAACCAAACAAACCCCAGGTCCACACGAGAGTATGCTGCATTCAAAACACCTCGGGCATAACTAGGGAAGATATGAGACACAAGGCAAGGAAAGGCTATTGCATGCTTTAATTGTAGGTCTTAAGGAAGGGCATTAAGCATGCTAACGACGCCAGCCCTACAGCTTATTTAAAGAGGAAAATCGTCAAGGAAATTTCTAAATAGAATTGCAAAATAGGGTTGGAAAGGATCTCTGTAGGTCACCTGGCTCAACCTCAGCTCAAGGCATGGGCTTGTTCAGCTCATTTTTGATAGCCGTATCCCTGTTTTCGTCTGGGATTCTCCTCGCTCTGACGTGTTTCAATTGCTACTCGTTCCTTGTCTCTACGCTCCTTAATCCTGTCTCCATCTATAGCCCTGTTAGGTAGCTGAATATTATGGCAGGGAAAATAAGGAAAAAGTGTTCCTATCTGAAGCAAATGATTGCAGGTAAGCAAACAGCACACTGAAATACCTCAGGCACAATTCTAGGTTTGGATTTATTAGTATGTTTAAAACCTGGCATGGCCCAGCCTGTGCTAATTAGCAAATGTGAGGCGATGCCTACGTGAGATGTGGGGATAACACAGGCCTGGGACCATTCCTGAACTGCTGGGTCAGGATGACTCTAACTGTGGCTGAGATGCAGATGCAGCGGCTGAATACGAGCATCATCTTGTTTTAAGGTCTCAAAGAGCCACTCTCATCATTTAGAGCTACCCTCATGTCTTCATGCTTCAGTTTGCCCTCCTCCATAACAGGGATAATGTAATAACTCCTGTTTTTCACCAGATTTTGAGGCATTCAGGTAAGAGCATGCATGGAAATAATTTTATATTTGTTATATCTAATCTGCTGTTAAATAAACAAACCATGCTAATTATGTTAGAGAAAATTTTTACATAACTGCAGATTCCAGGCAGCCTGTGGGACATGGCCAAGAACTGAAAACCCAGGACTTTTTGGTGCTTGCTCCAGCACACAACACAGTGGGCACTTGGGAGAGAACACAGTTAGAACATCAGAGCTGCTGAGAGAACACACTGGAAAAGAGAGTCCCCCAAAAGAACAAGATCTGGAGCTGATCTGTGTGTCCTGTGGAGCTGTAGGAACACCAACAACTCTCTGGTAAGTGACATAGGTCTGCGTCAAGGACAGCCAGGAGCAGCACAAAGCTCTGCACGGCCCCGATGCCACAGCTGAACTGAGGAAGAAACCCCACATTTCTGTATCGCACAGATGCTCTTCCTCCCACCCAGGATTGCAACCAAGCAGCAAAATACATCATACAAAATTGTGTAGCTTCCTTTAGACGCAAAATCTTACCTCAGAACAAAAATAAAGATCTCTTACCAGGCAATCTTACAGGTTTCCATGGTGCAGAATTTGGCACATAGGCATGTTTACTAGCAGTCACTATCAGCTGATTGCCCAGCTTATACTGAAACTTGAGGAAGGCAGTGCCATCTGCTCCCGAGGTGCCAGATGCAATGGAAATCTGGTTGGTAAAAATCTCAATGAAGGCTTCAGTTAGCGGCTGATGTGTGCTGGCATCGCTCACGTGGACCTTCAGCGTCACTTCTGCAATGACAAACAACCACGGTGAGTACTGTCAGAGACACCTGGCCCCAGGCAGCACCGAGCACGGGCCAGCACCCCCGAGCCAAGGGCACAGGGCTTGGTGACATCTCCTGCCACGTCGCTGCCAGCAGCAGAGAGGAGAGGGAAACAGGCTGGGAGCGGGCTGTGCTCTCTGCCCCTTCCCAGAAACGTTTCTCTGGGCACAAAGGACCAGAGGAGCTCTGCTCTGGTGAGGGGTGAGCGGGTCCTGGGAAGGAAGTGGGTGGAGGAGTGGGCTCTACTGAAGCAAGAGATTTGCAGCCGCGGATTTCCCCAGCTGGGCCAGGCCAGCTCCTGTGAGGGCTCTCCTAGGCAGTGAAATCCCAGGAACAGGATCCAAGGAATCCAGGATCCTTGTCCTCCATGCACGGGAGGACCAAGCAGAACACAGAGTGCCAGCAGTGCAGATAAACTGAGAGAGAAAAACACTCCCCTCAGTTTCCACTGATCTCTTTTCCAAAAGGAGCAGAATTATGATGACACCTAGGAATATCTGGCTATTCCTATTGAAATGAGAGTCAAATAGATCACCCATCCCCATTTGCAGCTCCTGGTGAGCGCACCAGGAACACAACAGTTACCATCAGGAGAACGATGCATATTGCAAACAGGCAGCGAGAAGGACACAATGGACTACGTTTTACTCAAGAAATCTGCCCTTTTTCCAGAAACTAATTACTTGCTTAAAATGCTTCCAGATGTGCAATATTTGCTCACTTCAAGGCACTCCTATGACTAAACCATGTATTGTGTCAGAAACTTTTGCTCCATGCAGCACAGAGGCATGTGCGAGACCATCCCTCTAAAGGGCAATCTCTGTGTCTACGATGGATGCTCTGCCCCCACCACTGTCCTCCTGCCTCTCGCTCCAACGCCGCAGCCGCGTCTCTCTCCAACAGCCGCCACCTCCACGCAAAGCTCTGCTCAAAGAGCCAGCAACACTCCGGGGACTTGACCAAACCACTCCGCAGTATTTTTTCCAGTCTCCTCCTCCTAAGTGGACACCTAACAGCCTCCTCTCACACTCACCCTTTCCTGCTGTTATTGCCCTCACCTCAGGACACGTCGCTGCTCTTGTGAGGAGCCCCCATCGCAGCTCACTCCCTTCCCCAAGGTAGCGAGAGGGTATCCTGCAAATCCTCCACTTGGCAGCAAAGGAATGCAGCCACTACCAAGCAAGGTGCTCACAAACCACAGGCATCTCATTGCTTCATGGGCTGCCCAGAAAAGAGAGTGTGACCTCACTTTCATATATATGTAAAAAAGGATATATCAGTTTCTGCAGAACAGTATTGGGGATTAGTCCTGTTCTATTACTACTGAGTATTAGGCTTGTAAGAAGTGATTTTGGTATATGCAGGCATTGAACCAGCAAGACATAATATCAGGCAGAACAAGAACTTAATAAAATCTGTTGTGAATTTTAATAGTGAAATGACACAACTGAGTATTCCGAGAAACACAGCATAACAATATAAAATTTTAAAAGGATGTCATGCTCTAATGCAACCCTTCAAAACATCAACACCTCTTTCTTATGGGCATTTCGGCCAGGAAAATATAGGGCCATTTCATAAGCACAGACCTTCTGTCTGAATTCTAGAGTACAGAAAATATAAATATCAGACAGTCCTGAACAAAAATTCCATTAGAGAAATACATCATCATCCTAACCCTCACTTTAGAACTTGGCAATGAAGAATGCCAATTTAGAAAGGATTAGCATTAAATACATTTTAGCCATTAAAGATCCTGGACTTTTTCCCAGTTTTACATTTAGTAGTCAAAGAAAATAACGTAACTGGAAAACAGTGCACATACACAAACTCTGGTGCATATATATATATATACACATATATATACATAAATATATATATATAGGTGGCCTCCTTAGAAACCTTGCCTTGCTCACCAAGCAGCTTCTGAAATCTTGTGCACATGGAAGGCAGCCACATTAATCACAGGGAGAATGCATATGTGTTCATGTATTTACAAACTGTACATGTACGTAAAACTGTATTTACAAATACATATGTATTCATGTATTTACAAACTGTACATGTACATTACAAACTGTACACGTACTTAAAACATTATGCCAAAAAGCAATACAAACCTTGTATTTTTCTGTAACAGTATTGGGTCATGCATTTAAAGGAAAGCAAGGAAAGAGGACAAGCTCAACATTGTGGTGACAATTTCAGCAACATGAACATAGAGCCTGTTCTGAAACAGCCACACATAAAAAGGTCCCAAAGAGCTCTACAATACTGCATGCTAATAAAAGGATTAGAAATTAAGCATAAATAGCCGATTTATTTAATTTATGAACATTTGAAATTCTAGAATGGAGACTACTACTAAAACTGGTCAAATATTGAAGACTGATTTAAAGAAAACACACAAATTAATCTGTTCATTTAAAGGCTTTGCTCTCTCAGGAAAGAGAGGTTGCCAGCAGGAGCCTCGATTTGTACTTCCTTCTCCCTACAGCTCCTTATGCAAAGGCTTCTCTGGGCATCCTTCTCTACGCCTGGTACGGAAGGACAAGGTCTCCAGAACAGTGTTTCCCAACAGGCACACTGAAAGCCATCACTCAGGATGGACCACTGGCAACTGCTGCTCCAAGCAGGGTGTTCCAGACCACAATCCAGGATCTTTTCTCCTCTTTTTTTAGACTCTCCTTCCCATAAAATACAGAAAATCCTAACAGCTTGAACAGCCCTAATTCCTTCCCATGTGTTATCTTCACTGACATATGCGTGAACTGTACACAACTTGCTTAACCCAGGGTTTTCTCCCACACACAGCCTCTTTTTTTCTCTTCTCATCTAATGCAGCCGTGAAGCCACGAACACAGAGCCCACACTATCACAGTAATTCCCACAGCAACAAAATGATTACAAGCTTTGAACTGGAAAAAAAATGTTGAAGCAAACTACCTCTAAACAGTGAGAGCGGTAAGAACACTATAAAAAGAGAAGCTACCATGAAAATATAAACTCTACAGTAAGTTTCAAAAATGGGATGAGACATCTGGTCCCCTTTACTTAAAGAACCGGAGGAAAAAGAGGGTGAAAAGGCAGTAGTGTAAGAACAGGATCAGTCAGTCTGACCTCAAATTAGTAAGCAGGTTTTAGACTGAAATATTAGATATGCTATAAGAAGTATTAATTAGAAAAAGCTGCTTAGAAGACTCGCTATGAGTTAGGGAGTAAAGTCTTTAGCCTAGCTGGCAAACTTTTCCCTTGGTATTCCCAACCAAGCAGCAAGGACACAGCCCTCGAGTTATTCTTGAGTTTTACCAGAATACCACAGCAAGGAGCCCTGTCAG
Source organism: Tinamus guttatus (assembly GCF_000705375.1). Next base: position 68,327 of record NW_010585143.1, read on the forward strand.
AATTAAACCCACATGGGCTTTGCTTCATTCTTCCACAGAATTAATGGTGTTGTGCTTTGTTATTTCCAAAAGTCAGTATATAACAGATGCTTTGCTCTTCGGAAAGGGAAGCTCTGGAGGGGGAAGGGGGGAATTAAGGCACACAGTGTATGGATTTCTTCACCATACACCGGAGCAGAGATGCCCGAGCCAGCAGGCCCCAGGCCGAGGGACTTGCTCTGGGCAGCTGTGCCTCATCCCATACCTGGAAAGGGGCCGGCCACGTCCACAGGAGGCTGCTCCTCGCTGCCGGCTCCCCCAGCTCCATCTGCCACGTGCGGCTCCTGGCTAGGACGGTGCGGACTCGTAGGGGGCTGTTTCAAGCCACGTGGCAACCCCTGCAACTCCAGCTTCAACTCTCCCAAAGGAAGAAGCAGGTAAATACAAGGTTAACTCCCGTGAAGGGCACAAGGTTGCTGTAAGCGGGTGCCCAAGCAGGTAACTTGAGACTAAATCTTGTAATTTTATTCCTTTATCTTCCTTCAGCAATCACATCCTATTTGTATTTCAAGTGAGAGCAATCCAAAAGTACTAGTTACAGTGAAAACAGCTGCTTATGTGTAACTTCTAGTTTTTAGTACCACATTTATTGTCAGCTATATAAAGAAAACCAGCATCTCCAAAGCCATCATTTGGGAAAGCGACATAAAAAAGACAACCACCCCCCTGCCCAAAAAAATGCCAACAAAAGCTACATGTTAGCATTCCAAACCAGAATCCCATCTGTCTTTTTAATCTGATTTTTGAGATTTTACTAAGTCTAAACTTTCTCAGAGCAATCCTTCCTGTGCCATCTGCTTTATGAACTACATTAACTCCTCTGCAATACAAGCAACTTTAAAACAACCACTTACTGCAATCACAACCCCGCTGCTTTGGTTCCTAATCCCTCTTCACATTGCTGCGAGCTCCCAGTTTGGAAGGAGCTTTCTTAAGAACTGATGTCCTCCATGCTGTCTCCTATAGCCAAACTCCTCAGAAGTGGAAAGTGCTGCTTTTCTTTCCTTTTTTCTTCTTTTCTCTCTCTTAAATAATCCAATAATGGTACACAGAAAGCAAACTCCCGAGCAATGAGTGATGGCACACTGCCAGATCTCAAATACTGCAATAAACAGAAATAAATTACAAAACAGATTCAAGGTCAAGGAGAACTGTCCTACCCAGGACCCAATCCTGTGCCTGGATGTGAATCCATGTGTCCTCCCTGCCTCGGCGGGCTCCGTCCGACGTTCCCGGAGCAGAGGATCTCCCGGGAGCAGCCTCACATAGGCAGTGGTTATCACATACCTTTCCTTTCACAAGCCTCTTCCTCTGGCGGCCCCGTATGCACGGACAATGTCAGGATATTACCCAAGACAGAGATATTTAAATGCCAAAGTCCTGATTAGAGAAAGACCGCTTCCTGCTCATGGAAAAAAAATGCCCCTATGAGCATTATTTAAAATGCTGTCCTGCACTCAGTTTGAGCTTACTGGCAACATGGTTGTTTTTGAAGCCTGCATGCTAAGTGGATAAATCGCCCTTCCTCCCCTTAACCTTTTACTCATGTGCCGGGTCAACCCCTCAGCCGAACAATGGGATTTTTATTTATCTAAGGGAAAACATTTTCCTAGAAAAAGAGTGTTCCACATCGCCAAGTCCCAGATGCCAACTCAAGCAGTTAAATATCACCATCTCTTTCTAATGCACTGTATCAAAATGGCTTTGCTGACAACCAAGGCTCGAAAGTAATAGTACTGTAAGGTCCTATGAAAAAAAAAGAAACGCGGGTATAAAAAACCCTTCTAGAAATACACAGGCTCTGGACTCAGTTCATGCGATCACCTAAAAGGTTTACAGGTACTACCTGGAACAGCAAGGCAAGCACTCCTGGACGACACTCTAAGGGCAACAACGGCATTTATTTAATGATCTTGCAATGAAGTTATTGCAAAGGTACTGGTGCTCCAGAGCCTTCTCCTTCAGTACGAGTGACACAACGTTCAGCATGGAAAAGGCTCCACCACTGATCACTACTGAAGCAGATCAAACAGAGCAGGACACGAGAGGCCCGCTCCTACTCTCCGGTAGGGAATGTGCGTGCTTCACGTTCTCAGCAGCTAAAAATTCACAGGATGAAGAGCTAGATGTAAAAACATAGTCACATCAGAAACCTGCCCTTTACTGCCAAAACGGAACTGGGTGGGTAAGGGGGAAACAAAACAGCAGAACTTCCAAAAAACAGAAAATGAGGTAATAAAATTGTGGAGTAAAAGTCTAAGTGGAGCAGCATCTTCCTCCTCCTATGAAGCAAAAGTCATGCAAAAATACACACCTGCTGCCAAGGACCACTGTAAATTAGACTTTTATATCTAGAAAAAGATCCCTCTCAGACACTGTACCTGAACTTTTCTCCTTTTACTGGGCCTAGATGAAGCCAGCTTTGGAGGTAAAACTCAATCCTCTAGAGTTCACCTGCAAGGACCCTCCATCTGGAAATGGCTTCACCAAGTTCCGACCCACCCATGCCCACAAGCAGCGCTGGGCCACCTGCCAGCCTGTACGTAGGACATGGTGAAAGCCCTCTTGCTAATTCTCCCGCATACAAATGTAAATTATAACTTAGTCTTGGTGTGAAAAAATGGATTTAAAGATGCCCTTTTAAAAACTGCGCGTATGCCGCCTACCAGCAGTATGCCCATAACCTGGCATCTGCTGGGCTTAACACTTCCGAATCAACACACCCAGACCCCTTCCCCTCGGGAGACCCTGAAGAGCTATCTCGGGAGCTCTGAGAACCACCAAAGTTTGCTTTTAACAGGTCTTAAATAGCTCCACAAATTCCCAACGATCCGAACGGTTCCAATAGCTAAAAGTGGTTAAACTGAAGGTCCAAGCAATGATGGAGCACAGCTAGTTTGGCACTGATCCCAGCTAAAACAAGGCAGCAAAATGCAAAGTTGCATACAAGGCGGCCCATGCTTCAGAAAGGAGGTAGAAATTGGAAGAGTCAGATAAAGAGCCACATAAAAAATGCAGGGGACAAAAAAGCTGCATTGGGAATCTGGAGAACTTGACCTTTTCGGTTATTACGAAAACACTGGATCATGGTGCGTGAGAGGGACACTGTGGAGAACGACAGTTGTGAACTTTGTAGCCTTGTCAGTGGAGATGCAGGACGCCCCAGCAGCCACACACTGAATTCAAGGAAACTCAGGTGCAACTTCCTTGCAGGAGGTAACTTAACAAGGGATGGCTTATTCGGAGAGATTCACTGATTCACCAGTGCTGAAAAACTATGAGAAGATTTTGTCTTTCTTTTCCTGTGAAGAACACCTTTCATTTAAGATGTTAACCGAAGTTAAATCAATGTTTAATTCCAGAACTCCTCAGCCTTAGGCTCACCCTCGGCAGGCAAGCAGGAGCTGGGGCTGTGGAGGAGCCTGCTCTCAACTCACACGCGCTGCTTCCCCCTTCTTGGCAGCCCAGAGCTTAACTGCATTTCTCCTCCACCACCCCCCTGCTGCTGTGGTGGCCTCAGGCACTGCTGGCACTGTCACTGTTCCTCCTGTGCACAAGAATTTAATTTCCAAAGGACTGAACTGGCTTAGCTTAACTGAAAGGACTCAATATTCAACATCCAAATAAAACAGAAGTGTGTCATATGAAGGTCAGGCAGGTGCTCTACTAGTCTCTTCAGGTTTAAAATCTATTAAACGAAACATTCAGAAATTAAAATTATAAATACATTATTTTATTCCCTAATACATTATCTACTAGTGATAATGCACATAAATTTTAATAAAATACCACCAAAGAAAACACACTACAAGAATTAGGCCTCTTTACACCATCTCCAGTGACAACCAGGCTACTGCATAACCATGTACTCAAAAGGCAGGGAGGGGCAGTTGAAGGATAATAAAATAGAGACATTTATCACACAACTGTCCAGCATTTAAAAGAGGATTTGCATATCCTGACCCGCTAGAGCCTAGAGTATTACCACCAAAATTAATTTCTTCAGGGATAAAAAAGGTAGGAATTTGCTTTAATTAAAAAAAGCGAGAGCTATAAGCATAATGCCCAGATGAGACTGTGATACCCTATTGTTAAATGATTAAACAAGCATTTATAATTAACTTGCAACTCACATGCCTAGGAAACTCATGAATAGCAATAGTCACATTACCCGGTCTGCCTTTGATCCCTACAGGAACTGTGCATGACACAAAGTAATTTCATTTCAAAATCCTGTATTCTAGACCCAGCATTACAGAAGGGCACTGTCATGGAGCGCAGATGGAAGCTGGGTTCGAAAGCTTTAGCTTGCTGCACGCAAAAAGCGCATTCTTTACAAGACATGAAAAAGTAATCTCGGCTCAAAAACCTCCTTCCTAATAGAGCTCTTTGAAACCCTGTTTGGAGATCAATATGAATGAAAAGTTAATGCTCTGATATTCTGCAGTTGCTGAGCATTACAATTCTCAGATAAGACTGCAGCTGATTTTGCAGCGTCAACCAACATGTTTCCAGGGCACCACCACGTTGAGTTCAACCGCTGCACGACTCACAGGGCTTTTAAGCCACCTTGGTACCTACTGCATCATGAGCCCAGTTTTGTGGAGGGCAAAAAGGCAAGGCTAGTATTTAGCTATGAATGCATGTGCTGTATTTTCTTGGAACAACTTTTTCCCAACTCTGCAATTAACAGTGTGCACCTGATGAAAACAGCCCAAAGCAGCTGTATGCTGTGTTTAATTGAAGCTGTGTACACACAATCAGACTGAGAGGATACAAGTACTTTTTTTTTTTTTTTTTCCCCTGAGTAGCTCTAATGTTAGGTTTCATCTCTAGTTGCTTCCAACCCTAGTTGTGAAAGCAAACCTAAATGTCACTTTGGGATGCGGATATTTTTAGTTGAGTTTTTTTAACAAACCACTGTAACAATTCAAACAAACCCAACTAAAGTGACTCTCTATATACAAAATCGGTAAGCTGAGCTCCACTTTCATATTAAAATCTCTGCTGACTTCAACAAATAAAGGGTTCAGAAGCAAATTTCTATGTTAAAATTTATCCAGGCACTTATGTGATTTTTTTTTTTTAAACAACAGAACAACTACCTTATATTCACTTCATTCCTCCCGGAGGTTATCCCCAGCAGGCGGGCAAGGAAAGGAAGGCCAGGAAGCAGAGGCGAAGTTTTCCATGGAAGCAACCTCGCTCCTGTGCCCTGCACAGCAGCCCTGCTGCTCGGCTAGGCCAGCCGAACAGGGGTAAAGCAGCCGGAGCTACAAGCGCCAAAATCAACAGGGACAGGGAAGTCTTGGGGCTAGTTGTAGGATTAGAGGGAAGGAAAAAAAGCCAAGACCACGGCTGCACATGGTGGCTGCAGCGCAGCTGAGGAGCTCGCCTGAGTCCTGAGGCAGGACCGGCGCCACCTCCGCGGCCCCTTGGAGATGGTGCCTGGTGCAGCCCTCGCTTGGACAAGCTGTAGGTCAACGTTTGACACGAATTGTGTACCTTTATTCTTGGCTAATCCCAAATAACTGAGGTTTGTCCCTTGCACGCTATGTACCCGCACCCCCCAGCGATAGAACCTGCTCCACAGAGAAGATGCTGAGCTGCTTCCAACAGCGACAAGGAGGGTCCGAAAGGCAGCAGTGAGGAAGGAAAGGCCTTTGCAAGGGCACCAAGCAGGACTTAAAACGTTGCTTGGCCACCACAAGACCCCCCAGCCGCAGTTGGTGAGTTTTGTTGTACGTTTTTGCTGTTGATTCTCCCTGGCTCCGAGGAGTTTTCACTAACCTGTCAACATGCCAGTTGCCACGACTTCATTCTGCTTTCTCCTCGCTACAGCACTAAGATTAATCCCCATGACACCAACTTGTCTATATTGAAATTTCCTTTTTCTTTTTTTCTCAAGCTTTTGAAAATTTTCAGTCCTAAATAATAATAAATAAATAAATAAAACACGGTTTGGGATGTCCTCTAGATGATTAATGCAGGCTTTAAATAAAACGGGACCCGCTATAGTTCCCTTCCTCCTGACACCGCACCGCATCCCCGGCTTGACACACAGCCATTTGTCACTGCCCTTTGTTTACTCCTTCACCCACTCTCAGTCACAGAGGAGCCTCCTCATCCAAGTCAATTAATTTTTCAATTAATGTTTTCAAACGAGGCTGCTCTACTGGGTGCGTCTTCATGAGTGCAAAAATACACACAGGAGAGCAACTGACTCAGCAAGCACAACTTGCTTCAGTTTGCATTACTGTAGCAGTCATGGTGATCTTAATTCTTGGAAGAGGATCAATTCTGAGACTGTTAATAGTTTGGGAGAAAATTTTCTAATCAGGCAAAAATTGTAAATTAAAATATATATATATTTCTAATCCTCCCTTTCAACTTGAAGGCCATTACGCAAAACAGAATGTATTGTTTCTCCAATAAATTCAGTCTTAACTGAAAAGTACAGTTACATTTGCAACATCTGTCCACCTTGCGAGCTAATTTTCCATTAAGAACATAGAGCAAGCCCAGCTGGGGCTTTGCTCTGCCTCTCATCCACATCACGATGTTTTCCCCGAGCGGGAAGAGCACTGGAGCACTCCTGAGTAACGCCCGGCAGCCCCTGTCATGCTTCCTGGTGGTGCTCCCCCAGCTCCATCCATAGCTTTTCCACCTGGAGATGCCTGCGCTGGCCCTGGGGCCCTGCCAAAGGGACCAGGAGAGGCAAGGGCCAGCCCGGGATGGTTGCATCCTTGGCGTGCACCAAGCAAAATGCTGAAAACCAAGGGCCAGCCACACAGCTGTGAATCGTATGTTCTCCTTACCAGATAAATCTCAATGTAAACTGCTCATGCTATTTACTGGCCTGCTATTCATTTGACAGCAGAAAGTGGTTACTGCTTACACAGCGACAGAAACCCATTTTAGATATTTATAGCCGTAAACACCACTCTGGCTAAGCTCTCCCGCCGCCCAGAACCCCCCAGACACTTTCATGCCCTCCGCTTCTTAAGCTCCTGTTGCAAAACACAGCCCTGTTCAGCAGTTACGCTATCAGGGAGGGCTGTTTTTGTAGCTTGACAAATACCTCTGCTTTCCCACGAGCGAACAGAGACGCACAACTGCAAACCTCCCCGTGCCGCGCTCGGCTTCCGCAGCGGAGACAGCGGCACCGACACCTTGTAGGCCACTTAGTGCATGCATTAAAATGCAACCCAGCATTTTAAAGTATTATGATGGTTAAACAAATAGCTGTATGTTTGGAAAGTATTCTAGTGCACACAAGCAGTATTTAGAGGGGAAGTGGGAGGAAGCAATTTCTAAATAAGCAAATCTGCTGA
>NW_010585143.1:90523-101701 GCF_000705375.1 Tinamus guttatus
AGGTGTGGCGCTTTCTGCCGTGGGCTTCCCGCCCGACACGCCGCAGGTCCCGCCCGCGGGTCCCTCAGAGCTGGATCTCCCGCCCGACACGCCGCGGGTCCCACCGAGCTGGATCTCCCTCCCGACACGCCGCGGGACCCACCTGCGAGTCCCTCCGAGCTGGATCTCTGCGGCGCCTCCTCATGCTTGACCGACATGGCCGGTCCTTTCTCGCCCTCTCTCACTAACAACTCGTGAGCTTCCAACTGAGAAACTCTTCTTACTAAGAGACTCCTAAATACAAAAATTTATACTCTTTTTAACGCGTGTTGGAGAGAATGTTGTAAAATTAAAGCTTTAGAAATGTTATTTGTAGAAGTGTGAATAAACATCTCCTTGAAAAAGTACTCAGTATCTACTCACAGGCCACAGTGTGCTAAATCACACAGGAATGTTTTGGCAATGCCAAACGTGAAGCTAAATCCTTAGGAAACATTACTAACAGCCTCACAGTTATAGGTGAAGAGAGATTTGGTGTTTATAAGCTTTAGAGGAGCAATCAGTTCTGGAATTCTATAGACAAGTGTAACTTGAAGACACCAAAGACTTCCTTCCTTCATAAAGCTAAAAGGAAAGAGCTAAATGATCACGGGTCAAAATCTGAACAGACAAATTCTGCTAGTGATCCCGATAAATAAGGTGCTTTTTCATACTACTGGGTTATTGCACCATGAAAACAATTATTTCAAGATCATTAACAGAATTAATAGGTGAGTGATATAGATATAACTAGATTCATATTTGTTATTAAGAGTGTTAGGTCCGTTTTACACCTGCCACTAACAAAGTGACAGCAGAAAATAGGCACATGCCCTTCTAGTTATCAGCGTTGATAAGATCATTCCAACTCTAACACAAAAGCAGAGCAGTTTGTAAAATCAGTTAAAACCACAGAATAGCAAGAACAGTTAAGGTAAGCAGAAGAATACAAAGATCTTGGGATAAGAAAGTTTATGAAGGCTTTATGAGAACTACCTTCCTATTTGTGAAAACAGAAAGCACAGAGTTACAGCAATAAAAGCCGTAAAGAAACTGAACTGTGAGTTGCCCTGAATAGCTGCCTTAGGGTTTTACAACCAGTAACAAAGTGAAAAAAATAAAATGTGTCCTGAATAAGTGAGTCTAATGCCAAGAGACACCCCTGCCCCAGGCCTTGCAGAGGCCCGAGCAGCCTCTGCAGAAGCCCCTGCTCTGTGCAGAGCTCCTTGTGCACCAGGGACAGGGAGTTTTCAGCTCTACGTGAGCCTGGACTCCGCTCAAGCACTTGCTACGACCCAAAAACCTTCCCCATGTGCTCTGAGGAAAGGCAGAGGGCCCAACGGAAGCAACCTGTGGGTGGCAAGGTCTGGCCTACAGGAAACTGTAGCAAATGGAACCGTACCAACATTAAAACAAAACAAAACACAAAACCACTTTTTTGTTTGGAGGGATAAAGAACTAAAAGTTTGGGCAATACCGAGACGTAGCACTGAGTCCCAAAAAGCTGAAGGTCAAAAAAGAAGTCAATTATATACTCTGAAATGCTGATACTGCCTATCAGATAAAAATGATTAATGTGAGCAGGCTGTATCGGAGGAAAACTAAGTTAAATGTGACATGAGGGGGGAAAAAAAGGCAGGCACTAAGGAAGCAAGTTCATATGTAGTTCAAAAGCTAGCTAACAAGAAACATTATAGAAACAAGAAGTTTAATAATTCTGTTATCTGCACTCATCACACGCTTATGTTTAGATGTTTATTCAAGGCCTGAAGCGCCTGTTTCCTCTTTTCTGGGAAAGGAGAAAGAGTGCCATGGCCCTGTGCCTGCACCAGCACCACACAGGAACCCAGGGAAGGGAGAGCGGTGCCGCACGGCCCGGAGACACGGGGCGCTTGGGCGGCCACGGGACTGGGCGCTGGCGCCACGGCCTCTAGCCCTGGGCACCGAGCACAGGTGTAACCACCAGCCCCGAGTGACGCTCTCCTACCCAAGGTACCTGCTGCCATTGCTCTTCTGAGTATTATCACCCTGCACGTAAAGCTTGTGAGGCTCTACCTGAGCACACCCGATCCGTGCAACACCAGCCCCATGCTGGCTCAGTGCAGTCCCACTGACAGATTCCTGGTGAAAAATCACTCACTACGGAATCATCCTAAGCTGATTCTTCCAAGCATGGGAGATCAGTGCAGTATCTTAACTGCAAGGAAGAAGCTGTATATTATAAAACTGCTTAAAACATTCACTCTTTCTTTGCATGAAGGTGTTTATACAACTGTTTGTCTCCACGATTCAACCAGTGGGTTCATGCTGTTGGGTCACTCAAGCTTTGAAAATTACTTTTGTTTGCAGATAAGTGTATTGAAGCGCTTGCCCTCACCTGCACAATGTCACAAATAAAAACTGAAAAGCTCTGGAAATCTGACACACAAAAGGTGCGATCAAGCAGAACTCAGTTTCAAGATAAGGTCAATCAGATTTGGAAGAAAAAAAAAAAAAAAAGGTATGGTGCCCGCAATATGGATGACAGCCTGGCCTGGTGCAGTCAGTCCTTTGCTCCTACAGTTCAGTCATGATCCACATTTGCAACTACAGGTACAGAACCCCAACCACGTTTATGTTAAGAAAAGAAGGCAACACACTGCTGTGCTGCATTACCAGTCACTGCGCTACAGGGAGTAGCGGTGACACGCTGACCACCCCCTCCCGTGTATGCTGTGCTGCATTACCTGCCACTGCGCTACGGGGAGGAGCGGTGACACGCTGACCACCCCCTCCCGTGTATGCTGTGCTGCATTACCTGCCACTGCGCTACGGGGAGGAGCGGTGACACGCTGACCACCCCCTCCCGTGTATGCTGTGCTGCATTACCTGCCACTGCGCTACGGGGAGGAGCGGTGACACGCTGACCACCCCCTCCCGTGTATGCTGTGCTGCATTACCTGCCACTGCGCTACGGGGAGGAGCGGTGACACGCTGACCACCCCCTCCCGTGTATGCTGTGCTGCATTACCTGCCACTGCGCTACGGGGAGGAGCGGTGACACGCTGACCACCCCCTCCCGTGTATGCTGTGCTGCATTACCTGCCACTGCGCTACGGGGAGGAGCGGTGACACGCTGACCACCCCCTCCCGTGTATGCTGTGCTGCATTACCTGCCACTGCGCTACGGGGAGGAGCGGTGACACGCTGACCACCCCCTCCCGTGTATGCTGTGCTGCATTACCTGCCACTGCGCTACGGGGAGGAGCGGTGACACGCTGACCACCCCCTCCCGTGTATGCTGTGCTGCATTACCTGCCACTGCGCTACGGGGAGGAGCGGTGACACGCTGACCACCCCCTCCCGTGTATGCTGTGCTGCATTACCTGCCACTGCGCTACGGGGAGGAGCGGTGACACGCTGACCACCACCTCCGATTGCTGCCGTGACATTCCCAGCTCTCGTTGCAGGAGAAGCACAAACTGACACAAAAAAGGGTTTTGTCCTGTTCCCACTTCTGTTTCACATATAAGTGTGCTCTGCAACCCCACTGACCAAGCTACCTGTTCTGAGAATAATGTGCAACCATTTTACATGCCAGAATGGAGAAGGAAGAGAGTGTCCCTTTACACATAGCTAGCAAATATTTGCTTTCCATATTCTGCAGTTAACAGCCATGATGGTTCCAGGTCCGAGCCAAAAGAGGAAAGGTAGCCTGTGCTAGTAAACCAAAAAAGAGAAAAAAACCCACAGTAATCCAAAAATCAAATGCAGACTATTGCTGGTGCCTGCAATAGCTTTCAGAAAGCCAAATAAACACAGATTACCAGCAAGGAAATCTCAAGTTTATGTAATACACAAAATCTTGAGACTATTACTGAATGTTACAAAGTGCTCCAAAAACTACAAATGGCCCCCAAGGAAATAATTCTAAAATAATAATAATAAAAATTAACCAGAAATCACAAATTGCATTTGTTCTGGCATATGACCTGTATATTTCTTGGAATTAAATATCTGTCTTTTTATTAAAAACATCCTTGCATGTACATGCTGGGTTTAAAACATGAACAGAAGACATCTGCTAGATTAACACCCTTGCTATCATGTTTTAACTCTTTAGAGAGCCACACAATAAAAGTCAGCATCTGATTCTCATTAGTTCATGAGGCAGTCCTAAATTTTTGATAAAAATATTAACTTTATTCTTCACTCATAATACAAAAGAAAACAGAAGGTGCAGAGTTAGAGCTGTTTGGCAGCTGTTGCTTTAGGCTCTTTGGGGTTTTGCAGTTTGCAGTGCACTTGAGGTCCTACCCCTTGGAACTTCTGGCTAAAGCACCCAAGCAGAGCAATGACTACAGCAGTCAGCAGTAAGACACAGCAGGGAATGTCCTTCTCTGAATCTTTCAGTAGTAATAAACTATGGTATGGCCAGGAGCTGACTGTGACCAAAACAGAGAAATCACAGTTAAAAGAGTAGGAAGAATTGGACAAGACCTACATGAGTAAGGCTGAACAGAGCAGCAAGATTTCCTAGAGGGAAAAAAACACACGGGACGAGGGAGAAGGACAGAGTCCAAAAGACACCCCCAAGCGCAAGGGACAGGCAGAGCAGAAAACGAGGAGTGTGCCTGTGGAAGAGGAGCAGCCAGAGAGCCCAGCACAGGACACACCAGTTTCTTGTTAAGGTGCTCAGGAAGCAAAGAACAAGCGAGGGCCCCGAAACGCAGCCGTGATGGCCTCAGAGCGCGGAGGCGGCGCCTCAGCAGCAGGGCAGCACGACCGGCGCCGATGGGCAAGCGCCACACGAGAGAGGCCGCTGTAAATGTGTCGAGAACAGGAGCGTGGCAGCAATCAGAGCTTGTTTTTGAAGAAAGCAGCACAGCAGAATCTTCCACAAAACCTTTTTCTATATGTATTTTTATATATAAAAAAATATATAGAGACATATTATATATGCTATATTTATGTATATAAAACTGGATAGAAACTGTTTATAATTACCCAAAGGAATGCCACTTTTCCCTTAAGATCCTCTTTACTGCATCAAGGAAGAAAGTCTGTTTCATCACTACCCCACTGTACATCACTACATAAAGCTGAACACCCTGCATCAACTCCCTTCATCAGTCACTTCCAAGCCCCTGAAGGCCTGAGAGCCCCAGTTCCCACAGAGAAGTAAATATTCAACAGCAGCTATGGTGCCCTAACTGTACATTCAATGTACTAGCTCCAAAAGCATCCACGTAGGTCAGCTCCAAGCTGTCTGCAAGAACGAATGAGCAGTAACTGTCAGCCGGCTCCTGCTCCAGCTCTTTCTCTAGAGCCCTCCTAAGCACTGTGTCCCTTTGGCAAATACGGATGGGCACTTTCTCCTCTTTCTGGTTTACAAGAACCCTAAGCCTGTAAGATGCATATAGGTGGCTGTCACCCATCATCATCTTTTTTGTTTACCTCTTCCAACTTCTCGCATTTTCCATATGACCTTTCTTTCCCCCTCCATTTTTACCTTACTTGCTTTTCAATAGTGCACAGCCCACGGCATTACACAAACTAACAAAGTATAGCTTCTATTTAGCTCCACAGGCACTGGAAAAAAGCAAAATTGCAAGATTCTTTGCTGAAGAAAGCTAAGGGATTTTGCTACTAATTCAGAAAACAGAATGATCCGACAGTATACCGCTCAGCAAAACGCTGGTCATAAACTGCAGCCTCGATGCACTGCTGTTATACACAGATATATTATTACCAAGCAAGAAGTTAAAGCGCCGGTGAGCGGTGCAAGCCCTGCATCTGCCCAGAGCAAGTATCGAAACCAGAACAATGAGACACTTGTTCCAAACTCCCACAGCAAGGCAGAAACCACCACAGCAACCACTGTTTTTCTGAACGGAAAGCAACGCAAGGAGTTTTTAAAATATCCCTCACTGAGTTCATAGAGCACCATAAGGATTATTCCTCTCATCGTTGCATAGATCCACATAATCTGGACACAGAGACACTTGAAGAAAAAAAATAACGAGGTTGTAAGACACGTGAGGAAACAGAAGCACAGCCTGCTCACCATAGGATGTTCAGCACCTCCCCACAGCCCATGCCTACGAGGTTGCTGTTCAGAAGTCGCACCAGCCTGTCAGAGAGCCAACACACACAGCTCCTAGGCCTGGCTGCAATATGTCAAAAAGCACAAAGGACTGGCTAAAACCACAACAGTTAGTAGCCATAAACTACTTTCGTGGCTTTCAAGCTATCCAAACTTTCCTTAAATAATCCTTAATCTCCACACTTCTGGGAGAAGAACGAAAAGCATGAGCAAGTGTTTCAGAAGCTGAAATGCCTCTGCAATTAAAGCAGTGAGGACAAGCTGAAAACTACCAAGCCATGGACAACTTACTAAGTTGGTACCTAAGTAAAATAAAATTCTATGAAATATGAAGTTACATGCAATTTGAATTGCTGCCTGGAGGTGAGTGGATCTGACAAACCATAAAACGCCTCCAGATTTCACCTCCAGGAGGGAGATCCTCCAGAAAGTCGACCCGGGAACGACAGAGTAAGTCTTAGCACGTATCCCATACAAACAGACACCTTCGTCCTTCAGCCCCACCGTGCTCCTTGCTCAAAGGGAGCCGCCGGGAGATGCCAAGGAGGATGCGTGGTTGTCTCCCCCGAAGGTCAAGGTGGACGTGACCGTGTGATGCAGTTACGGCCGCTCCAGCAAGGCCACAGCCGCTGCACATGGGAACACACTGTCCAGGTGACACTGGCGGCTCAAGGTTCAGCTGTGCCGGAAACATTTACAAGGGAGGAGTCAGGGCTTTTACAAAGGGATCAATGTAGAAGACACATCCCCTTACTTAAATATGTATAATAGGCTTTGATAGCTTATGTTTCTGATAAAGCAAATCAATCAGGTAAAAAAAAAAAATACACTTAAAGCCCACCATGAGTTAGAAACTAAAGACTTACTGTTACTGTCACAGAGCAGAACTTATTGGCAAAGACAAGACAATACAAAATAGGTCACTTTTCGTTACTGTTAATTGCATTTTTACCTTTAAAAGCAGTTTTTTACAGTATTGAAGGTACTAAGCCTGAATTTTGTCGAGCAACTTGAATTGAGTGAAATAAACATACATCACTTAGAAAAAAATCTATATAAAAGATATAAAAGTCTATTATTAAAACCCACTGTTCCTGAGAAAGGTGGAAATTTGTAAGAACTCCCCCTCATAACAGTATGCAAATACAGTGAAAGCCACAGAAATAAGAGACGAGAAGACAGTGATGCTTAATTAGAGGCCCCAACAGATTGTTTAAAAAACTTGAACAAGGAAGTGCACATACTTGTACACTCAATTAATTCACATGCCTTGTATCTGCTACAAGGCATGATTTATTTCAAAGCCACTGCCACGAATGAGGAAGAAAAACCACATCTGTATATGTTCCCAAGCCAAAGCTGCTTTGAACGAAGCGAATTAGCAGAAAAGTACAGAGAAGGCAACTCCTGGTGTTATTAAAATAGCCACAGCAATGCAAGGCCAAAACCCACGCCACGTACCCTGGATATCACATTAATCCGTAGAACAAGGACTAGTCACAAAGACACCCACGAAGTTGTTCGAAGCACAGTATACCATATATGAGCACACCCCTGAAAATGGTGGAAAACACATCACATTTTCAGTACTGCGAGGTAAAGTTTGATTCATACCATATGGCTCTGCGAGATGGGGCCGCGCGCTCGCCTGCGTGTGCGCAAACACCGAGGGCTCCAGCGGGCAACCCGCGACCGCGGCCACGAGCAGCAGCAGTGGGAGGCAGGAAGCCTTTGGCGAACGTGGAATTCTGACTCCTTCGGGTGCACTCAGGAAAGCTAGTGACAATGCATCGCTAATCTGTTTTTAACACAAGCTGAGTTAAACTAAAGCAAGATAATACTTCTTCTCTATTCTGCAAGGTTTTAAAAACCTAAAATGCAGTAATAATGTGATTAATTCAGGACAAGGAAATGAATCTTGTCTTTTCCTCCCATCTGTTTAGCATGGTATAACACATACAATATTTTATTTCTCCCTTGGGCAAAGAGGCCCAGTAAACGCAATATGTGACTACCTCAAAGTCATATGTGAAGCCACCAGTCTGGCTTAACAACAAAGCCTAAACCCAGCATTATACTAGGAGCACAATAACATTGTTTGCAAGTTCAATTAGTTACAAGCAGACTTCTCCAAAATCTGCCTTTACCTGTACTGTGCCTCACATCCTGCTGCATTAAAAAAATTGCTTCTTATGGTCTTTTCTGCATTGTAATGACAGACAAATGCGTGCTTCTAACAGCAGCTTGCATATAATTGTTTGAAGTAGCTTAATCTTCCTGCTGCTTAAAAATGGAAAATGAGATTCTGGTGTTACCAGCAATATCAAGTTTGAAAGTATGTTTGAAATACAGATTTGTCTACATGACTACTCTTGAAAATACAGGTTCTCTTCTAACTGATTAAGATAAGTTAAAAATTACACCCAACTCAAAAGGGAGAGGATGATGAAGGAAAGAGGGAGAGGAAAAGGAGGAAGCTTCTTAGTACTGAGTTCTTTGGAACTCATCCAAATTTCATTTCCTCCATAAAAAAATTTACATATCAGCCTACCATCTTTATGCTGACTAATTTCTCTTATGCTCATTGTATCATACATACATTCTGAAACCAAGCTTGTCATCCACTTCGGGGACAAAGTGACTGTCTATTTACACAAAAAACGACCTCAAGTTCTTTGAACATCAGCATTAACAGAAAACAGTCATTAAGGTGGCAGTTGGCTGCTGGAACAACCTTCTACCCTGCAAATTCAGGCTTCAGTCCCACCTCTGGCCTCGGCCCCTCCACAGGCCAGGCAAAGAAAAGCAGCTTGCAAAGGGCATAGCAAGAAAGCAATTACTAAATCTGAAAACCATTTCAAGAGGGTCCTGAAGTAGTCATGACCAGGGATCAGTAAATTTCATTAAAAGACTCCTAATGGTTAAAGATGGCAGGGATTAAAACCCCAGACCCTGGTCCAGGTTTATTCCCAGCTGCAACCTAGACAGTGACCTAGACAGGGATCTTGGTCCTCCACACATTCCCGATGTGCCCGAGATGTTCATGTGCCACATGCAAGTACGGAAGTTTTTGTTTGTTCGTTTGAGCACAGAAGACATGGCCAACTTCTATTACACATTCAAGATGCTATAAGCACAACTTATTGATGCAACTCAGGCAACTCTGCAAGAGAAAGTATGATTCCCTTTAGCAAATGCAATGCATCTCCTTCTTAACTCTGGAGTGTTAAAAGCTCTGCTGAATTTTAACTAGACTTTGAGTAACAAAGGCTGCAATTTAACATCTCCAAAAGGCACACCAGAAGGTAAGCAATGATCAGCCCTGCAAAATGATACTGCCATAAAATATTTACTTAGAGCGAGCCCCCAGGTCTGCAAGGGCTCTTTCACCAGGGACTTTTCAGAGTCCCTAGCTCGGCACAGCAATAGGCAGAATGCCACGAGGTAACGTGGGGTGGAAAGGCATGGAAACTGTACCAGGGTCAAGGAGCACCGCTCTGCATTCCCTTCTCACCCCAATGCAATACAGGCCTTTTAGGAAAAGCTACAGTCACCACAACTTTGCAAGCGCAGGCATCCCGATTAAATAATACGTGGATTGAAGAAACGCCTGGGAGAGCCTGGCATGGTTCTAGCTCTATGAACGTGAGCGTTAATATTTTCCACCACGCTGTAAGACTAGGAAGATGATACTTGATCATTCTGGCTAGGTAATCGAGCCACGATTCCTAGCACCTGACTGCATCAGGATTAGAATTTTTTTTGCCAGGAATCGGATTCCCACAGTGAGCAGATTCTCTACAGCTCCTGTACAGCCTCCAGGGCCATTACTGTTTGTAAGAGCTTGCTCTAGAGTACACACATATACAGTTTTTTTGCTTTTGTCACAGAAGAATTTTTGAAAATCTGGACTATTCACTTAAAATCATGCATTAATTTCCACATAAGAATAACTATTACCTTTCTACAGACAGTGCTACAGAAATGGCTCTTCTTGTTATCCAACCCTCTGCTCCTCCAAAGCCCAAGAAATTTTTCTGTGCAGAAAAGTGAGTGACGTGACACCACCTCAATCCCCTTTCCAAGGGCACTCAGGCCTCTCTTTGCAATGACAGTAAACCATGCTGACACCAAATAAAAACAAGACAAAAGCAGAGCATTAACATGAGACTAACTAGCTACACATAGGTAGAGTATAATTAAAGCAAGATCTCCAGCAAGATTGTGCACATAGCTAAGGAGTGCCAAGCAGTTCTCAGTGAAGCAGCGCTTCATGGAGCAGCTGGCTGCTCATATCTGATTTAAAGAAGGAAGTCCTTATCTAATCAAATGTCTGAAAAAGCTAATAGTTTTCAGCATGAGTTTTAGTACATCATATTCTCTTCCTTCAACAACTGATTTTAAAGCACTTTTAATAGTTTCGTATTCCAAAGCCTGTTGCACTTATAACTTGATAGCTTGCAGCAATATGCAAACTTGAAATTCATCCCATTAGAAGCTCTTGCTGCTAATGGCTTCAGGCTTCTTAAAGCAAGTGTATTTTTAATTTCTCCTCTCATGTAGATTGCTAACAACAACATTTACATCAAGTAAGCACGATGCTGTAGCTTCCTCTAGAAAGTATTAACTAACAGTAGCCTATGAAAAGAAGAAGCTATCCTGTCTTACAAAGCACTGGGTGAGAAGAAAGGAAATTTTAATTTTTGAGGAAAATGAGCTTCTTTCATATTAAAGTTTTAATAGTTGGAAAAAAGTAACACTTGCCCCTCCCACTCTGCAAAACAATGAAAACACAGCTCTCATTTAAACCATCTGTGTTGCTGGCTCCTGTAAATCATACATCATGAATCCAGAGCCTGCCTCACACTTAAGCTATTTGCCAGGACCTCGACTGCAGCCTCGCAGCTGGGAGAAGCCAAGCTGCAAGAATACTCAGGGTACTAACAGCCAAACACTTTGCTGTGCCTCACAGTGTCTGTCGACATTATTACCGCAAGTAGCTTTCTAAACTCCTGCAATGTTTGCCCAGGTCAGCATGCTACTCAGCAGGTTTCCAAGCTCGCCAGGAGCACGCC
>NW_010585146.1:75859-91738 GCF_000705375.1 Tinamus guttatus
GCGCTGCGTCGCTGTGATGTTTGCTGTGCCATGTGGTGTACGTATGGTATGGTATACGTATGGTATGGAATGTGTATGGTATAGCAGTGTTGGTCTGCTTGGCCCTGAGGGGCTTTTTTGTGGAAAAGGGCAGTGTCAGGGCAAGGAAAAGAGAAATCCCAACTGGAAGTGGCTTGGGAACTTGTTTTAGGGAAGGACTTTTTGTTGCTTTTTTGTTGTTGTTGTTTTGGCATTCCTTTTCGGAGCATTAAAAGGGGAATTTTAAGGCTCAGGGTTCAGCCGTTTTCAGGAAAAACTTAAAAATCCAGGTGTCCCCCACGGATGAGAGTGTCGTCCTGGTGCTCCAGGCAGCACTGGATGCCTTGGGATCCCTGTCCTGGCAAACAGGAGCACTGTCTGTGGGAAGCATGGAGGGGCCTTGCTCCTGTGCAGCCACCATCTCATGTCCTAGCTTGTGGCTCCGAGTCTCCGGCTGCTCCGGGCAGGCACCTGCTTGGGAACACGTGTCCTGCCCACGCTCTTGGGATCAGCCTGGGTCTTCTGGGCGCTTCTCACAAATCCCATTGCCCAAATCTTGGTGCTTCTGCAGGCTTCGTGGTAGTTTTGTTAGTTCACTGCAATTATCTGCTTATCGGGCAGGTTATCGATACACTTCCAGGTTAAGGTGATTTAATAGAAATAATTCCTACCCAACCACAGAGCCTTCTGAGTCTCCAGAAGGAGGGAAGAGCGATTGCCTTCCGCTCAGCCAGAAGTGCTCCCTGTGCTGCCTTCCCCAGGACTTCACCCGCGCCCTCTGGATGCATCTCAAGTGATGAGGCCTCCACCATTTCCCTTAGGAGACTTAAATCTAACCGATATCAGTGTCAGGGAGATAGTGCTAGCGCTGCTGCTCAAAGTGACTCTCCCTTATTGCCCTGATGGGAAGGCGAAGTCTCGGTGGATAAAATAGAGAGGTAAACACGCAGCTTTTGGTGTCACTTAACATATGATGCCTGTGCCCGCGAGTAAGCGATTGCCTCGGAAAACGAGCGCCGTCCTCGCAGGCGGGGACTTTGCATCCACTCCATCCCAGCCGGTCTTTAGTGTGAGTCTCGTTTGCTTCAGCAGCCAGGAGCCTTGAAATAAAGGTCCCCGAGGAGGAGTTGTTGTTTGTGGAGAGCGAGCGGCCGCAGGGCTCCGCGAACCCGCACGCGCACCCGCTCTCGGTGGCGTTCCCACTGCATTCGGAAGGCGCAAAGGCAAAAAGGGAAGCTGGAGGGACGATCCCAGGAAAGGTGTTTCTGGGCGGAGCAGGGCCATGAGGAGAGCATCTGGGGATGGTGAGCAGGGGTGATTTCGGACATTAAAAATCGGAACGAAGAGGAGCTCCTGAGCAGCCTTGCAGAAGGTGCCTGTGGCGTTGGGTGGGGTGGGAGGCCGCCTGTGCGGGAAGGCCGCGGG
Source organism: Tinamus guttatus (assembly GCF_000705375.1). Next base: position 77,303 of record NW_010585146.1, read on the forward strand.
CCCAGGGGACACGGCCTGTGCGCTGACGCGCCACCGCTGCCCGCCCGGCTCCTGAATCCGGGCTTTGACCAGGGGCCGACGTGTGCGCCGTGGTGCTGAGGGATGTCCAGTGTTCAAACATGGAGCGAAAACTGCTCTTTGGGACAGGCTCTTGTTGCCTTGCTCCGCATGGTCCGTGAGAGCAGAAGAAGGTAACAGACACGGCCGCGTTGCGGTTTGGTGGCAAATTGAGTGTTTTGGGGCTGCAGAGCAGGGGTGCCTTGCTTTGGTACTGGTTTAAGACGGGCTCCAGTGAGGGGGATGGATGCCGAGGGCTTCAGGACAGCATTTGGGACGAGGGCAGCAGTGTGGCCTCCCAAGGAGCTGGACACAGATCAGGGTGTCCCGAAAGCGCCCGCTTTTGGTGCCCCAAGATCACAGTGCAGGTGCACTTCGCTCGGGGTCTTGCCCCATGCCAGGGGCCACTGGCAATGGGATTAGGAATTATGGTGTTTAGTGATAATCCAAGTCTAATCCTCCGTCCGTGATACACTCGCGAGTAATCCTTGCTCACACTGCTTTCGTTGGGGCTTCTCATAGCGATGGGGATTACTGGTGTGAGCACAGTTGCCCCAGTGGCTCTCCATAGGCTTTTTCCCACCTGGGAAGCATCCTCCTTGCCGTGGCAGATGCCTTTCTCAGCACAGCAGAGCAATTTTCAGTTGGGTTGGCTCTCGCTGGGACTATCTCGTGGGGTTAAACAGGCCCATTGCTGCAAGATGCTGCGATTTGGGGTTTGTGAGGAATCAAAGCAGCGTGGCTGCTCCTCTTCCTCTGTCATCCCTCCACTTGTCAAGCCTTTCTTTCCCTCCAGCTTATCCTCCTCTTCGTGGCTAGCCTTAGAAAGCCCCAAAGTGTCTGCTATAATCACATTTTGTGTGTTACAAGCAGAATGAATGTACTCGCTTTAATATGCTCGGTTTGAGGAAATCAGTTTCTGTCTGGTCGAACAGACAATTTGTTATAAACCGTGCCATTTATAAGCGAAGGGCCCCGCTTTAGCGTAGCGCTGCGGAAACGTCGTGATGTGTAATTGGAGGGGATTTGGCTTGCTCATGAGTAATACTGTGCACAGAACTAAAAAAGAAAAAAAAAAGGAAAGAAAAAGATAATTCCCAGCCTGAAGAAAGTTTTGCAGCACGAAGCTGTGGCAGATTGTTGAAATAAGGCGTATTTTAAGTGGAGATAATAATTAAAGCATTATCAGCAATGATGTGCAACTAGTCGGAAGACTGGCTTCGCGGGAAGCGTTGCCAGTCTTGTTTTCTCCTTGGGAGGTCACTGTAACTCAGCATTTTTGGTGCGCTGCGCGCGGCGTGTGAGCGGGTCACGGCTCTAATTAGCGCGTTGCGTCGCGGCGCGCGCGAGGGCGCAGCCCGTCCCGCCGCTCCCGGCGGCCTTCCAGCTCCCGGAGCCCGAGCGGGCTTTTCCGGATTGGATAACGATGCTTTTTCCTTGCTCTCTTTCCTGTGGTTTTAAAAATAACAGCGGGATAACTGGGTTTACTGGGAAATGAGGAAAGAAGCTCTGCCCTTTCCAAAAGCCTTGCAGCCGGCCGCTGGCGCGGGGCGATGGCCTGGGTGAGTTTTGGGAAGGGGACACCCTGCTCTCTGCTTGCTGAAACCAGCATGGAGACCCCAAAAGCGCTCAAGAACTCCTCATCTTCCCTCAAAACACCTCCCTATGCAACCGGGCACGTAATTGCAAGCCGCAGGATCTGCCTTGGCTTGGCCGACCCCGAGCTGTTTTGTGTATTGCTGCTCTGGCTCCGACCTTTGCGAGCGGAGGAGGCCAATGTGATGGAAATAAGCAGCTTTTTATTCCGTACCGAGGTCAGCCCAGCTGAATTCTACACTCTACCGATGTAATTGCTCTGAGCTCTCCGTTGTGAAAAATTCATTTGAACACCTTGCGTCGGGGATAACGCCCTGCTCCCGTTCGTGGTCAGTGATGTCTCCCCGAGCGCCGCGTTCCCCGCGCTGGATCCGGGCACGTTTTGGTTCCGTGCTGCCCAGCTGCTGTCGTGGTCATGCCAGGCTGCGATGCTGTCCTGGGGCATCTCTTCCCGGCACGAGGCTGCTCCAGGCAGGATCTCCGGTCCCAGGGATGCTCAAAACAGAAATGATTATGGCACAATATATTATCCATCAGGTTATTTGCTTTCAAGTGTTTAGGTTATTTGTATAGCATAGTATATGTCATATGTATATAGAATTATATAAATATATAATTCCTATATCACGTATAACCATATTTTAGTGTATCACTTCTCACTCTTGCAAGTTTTGTGTTTTAGGGTTCAGTTTTACTGAAAGCACATGGGCTTGCTTAGCTTTGCTTTGGGTAATTCTGAATTTCTGATGCTAAAGTGCCAACTCACTGAGTCTGTCATTTGCTACCCTAAGTGAATAAAGGGCAGATAAGAAGTTTCACTTAAATTAGGAAAGGTTTTGAATATATATATATATATTTAATATCATCCAAAGAATGGGTTTAACTCCCCATGTGCAGCCCTTTGTATAGTAATTTCTGAGTTAGCTCTTGTTTTAGCTAGCAATCTGAACGCTGAGGTTTGTTTATGCGATTTCTTTTACATAACGTGCAAATCGCCCGCACAAGAATATTTAAGGCCAAGTGCACATCTCCTTTGGATAACCTTATGCACATCTGCTCGGGCTCTTGGAAGAGCAGCATTTTCTAGCTGCCATCTCCCACAGCCGTTCCTGAGGGCTTGAGTCAGAGAAAATCCTCAGCCAGGTGCTCTTCCAGGCTCCTCTCTCCTGGTTTGGGCCTGGCTTTGATGGGCTGAAAGGGTAATGCAAAGTGAGGCTCTTCTGCAAAGCGTTGCCCTCCCGGGCTTTTGTTTCCCTTTCTCTCCTGCTGCTGAGTCCGCTGAGGGCCGTAATGTGCGAAGTTGGCGGAGGGGGGATTTTGCACCCAAACGTGCATTTTTGGGCTTGTAGGAGCAGGGCTGCTGGCAGCTTCGGAGCTGGAACCTGTCCGAGGATGCTCCTCCTTCCCGGCCTCTCTTTGGGACCCCAGATCCGGCACCGCCGCCGCTCTGCTGTACCTCATGGGCTCCTGCCGTGAGCGGGGCAGCGCTGCGGCCTCCCTAAATTTCCCCCTGCAAGGAGCAGCGCCGTCGCAGGACCTTCCTCCTCCCACCCACCTTCCTGCCTCCGCAGGGCTTTTCTTACCCTCCAGACTCAGCCTCCACGCATCTTCTGGAGACGATTTTAAGTCTCCCCAGCGATGAGGCCTCCACCTCTTCTAGGAAATTATTTCACAATTGCACAGTCAATGTTTTGCAGTGATTTTTGTCCTTCTGATATTTCTTGACGTTCAGCCTACATTTTTCCGGTTGGGAATTTGCCGCGCCACTCCTTAGATTGCCCTTTCAGGCTAACCTAGCTGAAACCTCCCGACTTCACTGGCAGGCAAACGATGAAGCCCCATTATTTTTATTGCTTCGTGATTCACTTTGCCCCTTACTCTGGTATAAAAGGTTGCAGCCCAGCTCATCCCTGAGCCCCCAAAGCTGCAGCTTGTTGGGGTCATTTGTGGGTTGAGGGCCTTGAATAAAAGAGGGCATGTGGGCTGCAGAAAGGCTTTTCCCTTCCCCTCTCCCTCCCTGTCCTCGGGTGTGAGCCCAGAGCCAGGTTGAAAACGGGGCCACATGTGGCCTCCGTTAAATAAATGATTAGATATTGTTCCCAGTAGAGGCTATAGTTGAGTTCCAACCATTTTTTTTGGTTAATTAAAATACAGGATGGTCTTATTTGTAGCATAAATAGTTGTAATCTGTGTACTTGTAAGTGTAATTATAATTTAAATTAGAGCATGCTCTGCATGGGTGATGAGTGGGGTGCGCTGCGGGAAGCTCTACCTCGGCAGGCCTGGCCGCGAGAGCAGCCTGTGAGCACAGCTTTGGCCTGGGGCACCTCGTAGCCCAAGCCCCGTTGCCCTCAGGAGTGACTTTCCAGACCCAGCAAGGAGCGATGGAGACTTCTGACAGCTCCAGAGGCGTCTGGGGAGTAGTTTTGCTGCTCCTCTTTGGGTAAGGCCTCTCAGTGACTCTAGTTGGAAGATTTGCCAGAGGAAAAACTACAGTATCGTTACTTGGGCATCTCCGTCCAGTTTCTAAAATTTGGAACAGTGGGACAAGTGATTATTGCTTAGCCTTGAAATAACTCCCTGTTTAACACAGAATTATAGGTAGCTCTTGTCTCCTCGTTAGGTTAGTGAAGGCTGCGAGCGCAGCCACTGCTAATGCTGCAGTTGGAAAATGTGCATTGCACTTATTATCCTTCATATCCTTGATGGCTTTTCATATATCCTCTGATGGCAATGCTCAGTACGCTGCAAGTAGCCTCCCCTCCCAACAACTCTTCCTCATTAAATTCAATAAATACTGCATGGAAATGGTGGCTGGCTTCTGTATGCTGGAGTTGCACAGACGAGGTCTTTGTCTCCACGTCCTGATGGCCACAAGAGATCTGGACATGAATCTTCCGTCATTCTCACGGGGATCTTGAGCTTGTCGGATTATACCATCTTTTGTAATGGCAGGTGTATGCCACAGGGCAGGTTTTAAAATTCCTGTGTTGGTGGATTGCATTAACCCATACTAAGTCAGGTATGTAAAATTCCATTAAGCTAAAACCCTCTGGCGTTTTCTCACCAATGCTAGAGATCTGCAGGCTATGCTAATGCAGCCCGTTTGCTCATCTATTAGTAGGATGATGGTTTTAAAATAATAACATTTATCTTTGGCAGTGGATCTACAATAGTGCACGCTGAGTACAATTTTGTGAAAGGCTCTACAGATGTTGCCTCATTCAATCTGGGTCAAAAAGATTGCTTAGAATCATAAAGGTTAGAAAGAGATCAAATATTTCTGCGTTTTTATTGCTGAATAATGTACTCGGGAAAATATCATTCACCATTATTAGACTAAATGAGTACAAAAACCACGGGACTCGCTAGTCATTTCTCAATATTGGCTGATTTTACTGTTTTTATAATGTAGCTAAATTCCCTGTTATTGATTCTGGCATTGATTATTGATCTGCAGATCTAAATGCATGTGCTGGTGTGAGCATACAGGAATTTAGCAATTACCCAGGGAGACTTTTGTATTTCCCTTCAGCACTTGCTGGCGGGCAGCCCACCAGTGGAGCGGGTTCAAGTTACCTTTGGGGATCTGACTTTGGTGGCACCAGGGTGCAGGAGGGCCCGTGCAGCCATACCTGAGTGGGACAGGCACCATGTGGACATCCTGATACGCTGGAAGATAACCATGTTGCTCTTTAAGAGTCCTATTTTCAACACCTACAGACACACATGAAAATCGCATTTCTGCCTGTCGTTTGACCCAGACTGAGTGCAAATCCTGCACCCAGACCCGCTGGGATGCTCTAACCCTGATCTGGGTTTGATGCCTGTCCTCTGTAGCTCCAGTCACCTGCTACGTCCTGAACTTTTCATATTCAGATTCACATCTGGATGTTTTGGCATGGACCCAGCTTCAGTGACATTTAGTAATCAAATTTACATGACTGTTCATTTAAAAACAAAATCCAAACCTGCCTGCTTAGGAAAATAACGTTCCAAAAAATTGCAATCGGTTCCTGGCTGTTCCTGTTTCTTCCTTACCCCCAACACTGTGGCTGTGTCCCATTCTTGGGGGGAACACTGTATTTAGGCAAGATCCTTCCCTATATATAGGCTTGTAGCAGGAGGGAGGCTGAGGTTAATCAGAAAAACCAAGGCAAGTGGCAAAGGTTCCTTCCCTGCAACTCATCCACCAGGCTTCGTGGCGGAGGTCCTTGGGGTTAGGGGCTGCTCCAGGCCCCATGGAGACAGCCAGAGGCACCAAGCCCTGCACATTGCTCCTTGGATGCGGGAGCTACAGGCTCCTGCTTGTCTGGTGCTTGCTAAGCTGGAAGATGAATTCCTTTGTTAAAAAATAGACGAATTTTGGAGACTGTTCATCTCTTGTTCACCAGACTTAGTTGTTGTCAGCATTAATATGCCATTAACACATGCTCATTAGGAGAAGAGTGATTATACCCTTTAGAGTATATGGGGGAAACCTTCATTAGGCACTAACATATTGAACCAAGCTGCAAACTTCACATGGGAAAACTCCGGAAAGGTTCTGCTCGGCATTAGATTTCTGTAATTTCTCCTTGCTGGGCTGAGAAAAGCATTGGGCTGCTCTTGGCGGGGGCTGTGACTGATGAGCATCATGAGCCTGGGCCGCTCCTGGGGATGGCTCGCTCCGGGAGGAAGCTTTCTCCAATTTCAAACCGAAATCCTTTTTGGGATCCAAACCCAGGTCTGATTTGTTTCCCCAGAGCAAACACAGTCTGATCAACGCTTAGATTTGGCATGGTAAGAAGGCTTGAGCCCATCCTCTCCAGCTGCACTGGCTGGTTGGGGTGGATGCGACACAACCTGCGTTTGTCTGTACAGTCGGGAGACGTCTCCCAGAGCAGATGTGCTGAGAGAGGAGGCCTCGTTTCTGCATATTTGCACCGTAACGACGTTTTAAGCGCTCATCTGGCCTTGCTGCCTCCAGTCGGAAGCCGTAACCCGCCATGTGTGCCACGGCAGTTGCTCTCTGCGGCGGTGATTAGAGCCGTGCGAGCGCTGCTCCCCGCTTTGCTCGCCGGTGCAGCAGCTCGAGGCGGGAGCGCGGCGCTCCCAGAAAGTCAATCAATAAGAGTAATTACAAGATCGGGTGTGGGGGGTGAGGGAGCAGAGTGCTGCGGCAGGCAAATATGGAAAGATTGAGATTCTGTTGACGTGCAGATGTCTCTCATGATAGGTAGCGAGGGATGGACGATAAAGCCCGTGTGTGGTGTTTAAGCAGAAGTTACTCTAAATGTGGCAGTTCCAGGGATTTCCATGAAGGTGACGGCTGTCCTCAGTGGTTTTGAAGGGGGCCTTGCAAACCGATTGCCTCCCTGGGCCCTGGGGAGAGAAACGGTGCTGGTGCGAACGGAGGGAATGTAGCAGTGTTCACCTACACACCTCAGCAAAGCAAAAAATGGCATTTGACAGGCCCGGGTTTGATGTTGGGAAGGTGAATGAAAGCAGAACCACATAAAACGGTCGGGAAAGCACGCAGGGAGGTGGCCCTTTCTTCCGGAGCCGATACCCGCCTCAGAAGTGGGAATCCGGGATGAGCGAGGCTCTTCCCGGCCAGCACATCTCTGTGGAGTGGCTGGCCATGCGAGCGGCACCGCGCTCTCTTATCGTCCTCTCCTCCGGGTGTCTTTGTGGTCCCTTTCAGAGCCCTTTCCTACTTTTGTGTTTGGATGTTGCAAATTAACGAGGCTTTTGAAGTGTGTGTTCAGTTGGTGTCAGCTCGGAACATTCCCATGGTAACTCGTCGCTTTGTGGGTCTCCGTGGGCCACATCCAGCCTCTTCCGAGGCAGGCAGCGAGCAGCCCATGTGAGAGCTGCTCCGTGAGGAGGCAGCCACAGCTCGGGGGACTTTCTGCTTCCCCAGGTGGCTTCCCTGGCTCCGGGACCCCGTGTCCCCCACTGCTAAGGGCACCTGGCTTTATGCAGGTTGGCAGTGGGGTGGCTGGATGGGTAGGAGCAGGCCTGAGCACCTGCTTTCAGCCACCACTGCTCAAAATCCCATGCCTCGAGGTATAAAATGGGGGTAATGACAGTTCTAGGTCCCCGACCTGCCTGTGGTGGCAGCTTGGCGGGGAGCTGGCGTGGGCCCTGGGCACGCACGGGACCCCAGTGCTGTGGGGTGGCTGCATCCTGCCGTGGGAGGTCAGAGCTAATGGAAGCCCCTGGCGTGGGTGGCCTTGATGGCTGTGGGAGATGTTAGGCCTAGCCACCCTTTTACGTTAATCCTGAAGCCTAATAATGGGGTATTCTCCAAAATTAGAGATGAACCGTTGTTATGTCTGTCACTGGCAGTGAGCGAAGTGTAAAAGAGTGGTGCGGTATCAACATATGGCTGATCAGTCCTGGAAATTTCTCTGCGTCTACCACTGTCTTCGTTGGAAATAGAATATAATCTTGGGGCTTACGTGTCTGTGGTAGGTTCCTAACATTGTTCCAACAACAGTGGCGTGTCCCACATGCTGGGAATTAGTCCTGGGAGCTGGGAAGTCACCCGCTCTCCTTGGGGCTGCTGTCCCTGGTGCCGGCAGCGGGTGCGATGCCAGCGGGAAGGCTGGACGGGGCCGTGGGCGGCCGCCCTCACTGGCAGGAGCAGAAGGGGTGTGCGAGGGGCTAGCGGCCAAAGCCGGCTCATCTCACCACCGGATGCAGTTTGAGCTGAGCAGTGAAATATGGCTTGGAATTGCTTTGTGATCAGGCCGGCAGTTTCGCTTTTTTAACCATCTGCAACACTGCAAACCAGTGGCTTGCTCTCCTCTGTCTCTGGTTCCCTCCCGTGCTGGACAGGATCCCTTTTTAAGTCATGCCATGTAATTAAATGGTTTAGAGCTGTGGTCACTTGTCGTTCACCCAACTTTTAATTGGTCCACTTTATTTCTCATCCAATATTAATGCCTGCTTCCCTCGAACCCTGCTGCTCTCGGTGCCGGCGCAGGAACCATCGCTCCCTCTGGCTGGCTCCGATCTGCCCGCGTTAAAGGCGCGATCGTCTATGTTTGCTAGACGCTGGGTGACTCATATAATCACCATGCAAAACGCATCATTCATAAATTGTTTAGCGCGACCTTTTGTACAGTAGCACTAATTATTATTATCACAGAAGCCCAGTAAACTAGACTAGTAATTATCAGGGATTTATTTGAATGGACAGCTAAGCTATTCTTGGCAAGTTAGTCAAAGCAGTTGTCATGACAGCCACACAAATGTGTCTTATGAATTGGGTTAATTAGGGTAATTAATAACTGTTGTTTTGCCCTTTTTAACAAGGTATTGCCTAGACAGTATCAAAAAATAGAAATTGTACCTAGCAGATACGTTCTTTTTCTGACAGTAACCTTCAAATCACAAAATCAAAGCAGTAAATACCTGTTGGGTTGTCACTTCACAAATAAAACTGTCATACTTTGCCTCACACAAAAAACAGCGAGGAAAAGGGTATATTCTAATCTTGCCGCTGAGCTTTCACCGCGGTGCACTGCTACAGAGATTTGTCAGTGTCATTATTAATATTATTAATATTTATTTTAATGCTGTGCTGCTGGGAGCCTTAGCTGCAGAGCAGGTGTCCGTTGCGCCAGGCTCCGGTGGAGAAGGCAGTGCCAAGGTCCTCTGAGCTCGGTGGAAATCAGATGAGGCTTTGCCCAAATCAGAACTTAAAGCCAAATTTGAAGTCAGGACCATAAATTATTGTTGTTTTGCTTGTGCATCGTTTAAGCCTCATCAGGATGACTTGTGTGGTGCCAAATCTCCAAGTTCTTGCTCAGGCAAGAGCATCTGCTTCTTTCAAAGGAAGTGTTTTGCTGAATAAATGATTTTGGTTTTGTTGTCGTTGTTGCTAATATTGAGTAATGGCAGCAACTGACTCTGCTAATAATGAAGTGGCACCAAAGAGCCTCAAAAGCAAAGAAGGAAAAAGCTGTTTCCCACCTCAGTGCACGTCCAGTGAGTGAATTGGCCTCCTGACACCACCAGCTGCCTCCCGCAAGTTTTTCCAGCCTTTTTGACTCTAGGAGCGTGAGGCATTTTGGAAAAACCCTGCAATATTTGATGTCCCACCACTGGCTGCCAGCAGGGCTTGGGGGCAGAGGTATTGCAAAGGCACGAAGTGTTTAGCATTTAAGAAAGTGCTTTCTTGCCGTTGCACCAAGTCACACGGCTGTTCCTGCAGGGAAACCACGCTGCCCATCCGTACAGCCGAAAAAGTAGCTGCCGGGAACACCCAGACAAGGGGGTGACTTGACTGTCACCCGTGGCTCTTGTCTCCCACGTCCTCCCGTCCAACAGAGCTGGTCTCAACACCTCCTGCAGCGGTTGCACCAAGGGCTGGAGGGTCTGCTGGCAATTATTAGGAAAAGCCCGAGATTAGAGATGTGATTCAGGAGTCTTACGTAAGTCTGGTGGAAAAATGACCTGAATACATGAGTGAAGCCTCCGACTGGCTCATCAGCTGCAAAAAGCCTTGTCTATTTATATCACTTCTGGGCTTTCGAAGCCCTCTTTTAACTAAAGCTTATTTGATAACACCCGTCTTTTAAAAAGAAAAGAATCAGAAAAATTAGAGGAGGGAAGAAAGAAGGGGAAAATACTCAATACCTCTGTGGAGAAGGTAGGTTTTTAATGAAGAAATATTTTACACCGTTCTCCTACAGCCTTAGGGCTAATAGCCTGGAACTGGTACTTTGGCTCCTTAAAAAGCCCAACAAGACAAGCCAATTATGGACTCTGAAACATTTTTATTTTTAGTTCCTTGTAATAGCAATTCATCCTCCGCTATGCTACATTAACTGGGAGCAACAAGGAGTAGTGAGGTTTGGGCATCTTTGCAGTGACCAACGGGCTGTATTTACTGGATTGCTGAGAGCGCTGGGTGCGTTTCCCCCCTCTCTTTTTGGGGGGAAAATAGAGGGGGGAAAGTAGGAGTAATAAATGGGGAAAACTGGTTTTGATAAATAAAATCCCCTTGGGTCCCGCCGAGGTGGTGGCTTCATCTCATGCCTTCATTATCTTCAACTCGGCTGCAATGAATTTTGGCTTTTCCTTTCTTTACCCTTCTTTTTTTCCTTTTCCTTTTCCTTTTCCTTTTCCTTTTCCTTTTCCTTTTCCTTTTCCCCTTTTCCTTTTCCTTTAACTTTTCCTTTTCTCTTTTCCTTTTTTTTTTCTTTTTCTTTTTCCTTTTTTTTTTCTTTGCAGCGACAAATCTGTGATTTCTTCTGTTCCCTACAAAACGTGTCGTTCTGACCTGCCACTCCAGCAAGTGAGTGACAAGGAGTTTTATTTAGCCCTAGCGATGGGAACATTTGAAAAAAAAAAAAAACAGAAAAAAATAAAAAAAGGTTTCTGTTATATTTGTTTCCATTCCTTATGGAAGGCAAGGAAAGAGGCAGGGAAAGGACAGTTCTGAAAGGTTTTTTAGCAAACCCATGTGTCGTGCCCCATTACCCTAGGCCTGCTGATTAGCTCTGGGGTGTTTCTTGCACTACTTAGAGAGTGGGACCATCTCCACGTCCAGTGCTGCACTCATATATCCAATGCACATCCGAAAGTCCCAGGCACAGTGATGGCAAAACAGTGTTATTAGATATATTGGCTATTACACTCCTGCAGGGAATATTTTCCTTAGTGGTCACGTGCTCTCCCCTGCAGAAAATGCCCCCTTCCAGGGTCCATATTTTGGCTTTCCACTCTTGTTGGTGGCAGCTGGGGCTGCTGGCTGCCCTGGCAGCAGCTGCTGAAGGGATCCCACTGCGTCGCGGCCCGAAAAGAGCTTTTGGCTTAGAGGTGCCATAGGAACCTAAGCTAGTTTTCTTATTACTGCATTTTCTGCGCTTTGTAATGATACTGCCGATCTGTCGACAAATTCGACCAGGCGATTTTATTTGCGGCTTTGGGGAGTGCAATTATGGCTTCATTGTGTGTCGCCACTCTCAGAATTGAACCTGGGTTCCTAATCCCATACCCTTGCTCAAAATCACATCACAGCAGCTCCTTTCCTCCTGCCTCCGATCCATTTTCAGACAAAAGCATGAGGAAGCCCGTGTTTATTTGGGGAGGGGATGGGAGTTCGGAGCAGATTAGTGGCATGTCTGTGCCGTAATAGAATCGGTTTTGATGCCTTTCCTCATCCCGATGAGCGGTGCGATGTGAAAGGATGAACTCTCCCAGGGATTTTTCTGCAACGCTTTTTATTTTATCAAGAGAAAATGGAGGCTGGAGGCAGTTCCTTCAGTGCTTAATAGTGTCCATCAGAAGCAAATGCCCTTTATTTAAGCTGCAGTAATAATTAGAGGGTTGCTGGTGTTAAGCAGCCATGGAGTCTGGCTCTGAGGAATGTTCATTGTGCCTCATTAAATTTGGAATTAGTACTTAAAAGGTCAGAAATAAATATTCTGTTTATATTTCGGGGGTAGTAAATCTAAATGGATGCTGTGTTTGCACATCCTCGTCTCGGCTCGTTCCTGCTCAACGGGGTTAGGCAGCAATCAGAGCGGCTGCAAAAAAGCCCAGCCCCAAAACCAACCATGGTTTCATTGATCAAGGGCAGGAAAATGAGCTGCTGTATTACATCTAATTATAAAACATCGATATCGGACGCTAAATGCACTTACTGTTTCAGAGACACTGTATCGCTAGTTTACAGTTTGCAATCTCATGTATTACAGGGCTTTAGCAATAAGCTCGGATATGGGAGAACGGCCTCAATGGGAGACGCCAGAGGTCGGATCCTGTTAACCTTTATTGAACTTCTCCAGGTGGCTGGCTCTTAAACGCTCCTCAGCAATAACCGCGTTGCCTCGCGCTCCTCCTCAGCCGGGGTTGCTGGCACAACGCAAGTGCATGGCCCTTCCCTCCCTTTTCCCCGGGAAGGCAGCGGGTCTGCAGCCCAGGTGTTTCCCATGAGCGTCTGAGGGCAAAGTGGGGCAGGTACCCAGGTGAAAGCACTGAGAGTTGTTTGGGCTGGGGTTTCACTGGGCCTTTAATCCTGCTGTGAGGCAGGTGCCTCTGTGGGTCTGTGGGAGGTTGGGGTGTCTGTGTGAGTTGGGGTGGTGATGTGGCTCCTGCTGCACCTCCCTGGCGTGAGGCAGGCAGTGCCCCAGGAAGCTGCAGGCAGGGGTTGGAGTGTTGCAGCTCCTGAGCGCGCCCGGGAGGAGCAGCGGCTTCTGGGAAGTGGGTCAGCCCGTTGTTCATTCACATCCGAGCTCCGGCCTCTGGTCGTGGCCTTTGCCGGCTGCTCGGAGGCAAAGCCGTTCTCGTGAGGAGTACCCCGGCCAATTACGCGATGTCAGACTCCAAGGGGGAAAATCTCTCCTGACGTCCTTTGTGATCAGTTTACAGCCTGGGGCACAGCATTTGATTATCCCTATCGTGGTATGTAGAGAAACCAGTCGTGGTGCTGGTCGCAGACTCGGCCCCGGCTGTCCTCGCTGTTGCCCCGTGCATCCGTCGGGGCCCCCTCGTGTTGCTGGTGGAGAGCCCGTCTCGTGCAGGAGGTGTCGGAGTCACCTGCTCAGCTCAGGCCGCCATCTCCTGTGGGCTCCAGCAGGCCGGCTGCGCTGGGAGTTGCCATCCCGCCTTCTGGAGCGTTGCCATCTCGGTGTTGGAGGAAGGCTCCTTGCTTTGAAGATGCCTGTACTTGCTGGTGGTGCCTCTTGTTGAGATGTTGGGGCCTCTGTGATGGGCCCTGTCCTCAGCGCAGGGAGCAGTTCTCCCTGGGGCCTGTGCTGGACAGCGTGTTTGGGAGACGGTTCTCCTCCGGGAACTTACCGGAGTCTGTCCCGGGGAAGCAGCGCCGCAGGGATCCAGCGCGACCCTTTGAAAGTTGGCCCAGGGTTTGCGAGCCAGATGGCAGCGGGAGCACTCCTGCCTCCTCTGGGCTCTGCCTGTTGTTATCTTCTGCCAAAAGCGTGTTTGGAGCGGAGAAAAGGCATGTCAGCCCTGTGCCCCGGCTGGGGCGGCTTGCTTGGAAAGAGCTCTCTTTCCTTCTCCCTTTTTCCCTTCAGTTTTATTTCTCTCTTTTCCTGGGGGCATCGCAAGGACGGGCACAGGCACCTGGGCAGGGGGAGCAGGGTCCCGTCCATCCGTCTGTCTGTGCTCGTGTGGTGGCTGATGCTGTGACTGTGTCACCGTGGCCTGTACGGAGCCCCGTCCCGTGGGGAGGGACTCTCAGGCCCCTGACCCATGCAGCTTGCTAAGTGATCGTGACTTGCAGTCAGTGTTGATGCAGACTTCATTTGACCCAGTCCCTGTTTTGAAATTATCCGTGTTTCACAAGGGCAACTTGAGTATTTTTATTTAATTTACATTATTCTGTAGCCTGCATCATGTAGTTCAAACCATAAGATTAAAGCGTTGGCAAATTTTCCTAACGGGAAGCAACAGATTTATTTCAGATTCTGGAGTTTTTGATTGATTGCCCCATGAGAACAAGACCGAGGAGTAAATGAGAGTGGGAGAAGCAGTTTTACAAGCCCTGCTTTTCCCACTGGGGAGGCCGCGTGTGTTTTTGTGAATGATTTGACATTTCCATGGTCCCTGAACACGCCTGCAGCGCTGCTATAAGGTCAGGAGACCTGTTCTCCCGGTGAATACGTGCATCCTAATGCAGGGATGGAGGCGCTGGGCTGGAGGAGTCCTTGCATAATTTGGGAGGATTTTATTAAACCCAGAACAAGGGATGCACGTTGCAGCCTTGGAGAAAGGTCCACTTTGTTTTCTGGTAATAAAGGGTGACATGCAAGCTTTATTAAC